>JAADJZ010000021.1:600000-753243 GCA_011032825.1 Massariosphaeria phaeospora
TCGCCGGACGCGTCAATCGCATCGCGCTCCTCACGGCCCCCGTCCGCAAAATACAAACTCGATATCACCGTCCACGCCCACTCGTGCCTATACGGCGTCCACTCCACAACCTGCACGCCCTCCACTTCCGCCAACTTCTCAGCCACGCTGCGCAGCGCGCGCAGCACCGGTGGGTGCGGCCGCACCACGCCGTCGTCGAGCAGGAGCCCGATTTTCAGGACCTTGGTGCCGGAGGGCAGCGTGGCGAGTTGCGGGTGCGGGTTCCAGGGGAGTGGGACGAGCGAGGGTTCGCGGCGCCAGGGCTGCGCGTCGATGAGGGTTTTTGTGAAGAGCGCGATGCCGGCGAGCGAGGTGGAGAGCGGGCCAATGACGGGCACGATGTGTTCGGCGCCCTGCATGGTGGCGCTCCAGCCCGAGACGGGGAGCCGGTAGGATGTTGGGCGGAAGCCGTAGATGCCGTTGGCGGCGGCGGGGGAGCGGATGCTGCCTGTAGGGTGTTGTCTATGTTAGATGGGTTGGAGTAGGGGAAGGGGGAGGGAGGGCAGACCTCCTATGTCGGTGCCGATGCCTAGACAGGAGCCACGCATGCCGAGTAGTGCTCCCTCGCCTCCTGACGATCCGCCGGCAGAGAGATTCCGATTAAACGGGTTCACAGTGACGCCGTACAGGTTGTTGTCTGTCTCTAAATGCATGAGTGTTTGCGGCTGCGTCGTGCGCACGTAGAACACGGCGCCCGCCGCCCACAGCACATCGAGAATATGCGCGTTCTCCTCTGCCACGCGGTCATGCCAGGCCACAAACCCCGCGTCCAGCGTCAAGCCCTCCATGCCAATGTGCTCCTTCACCGAGACGGGTAGGCCGTGAAGCGGACCTATGGGTTTCCCATGCTCGCGGAAGTAGTTGTCTAGGAAGGCGGCGCGGGCGAGGGCCGCGGGCGGGAGCAGTTCGGTCACGCAGTTGGTGAGGAGTTGGGCGAGAGCGGCGCGGCGCAGGAAGGCGGAGGTGACGGCGGTGCTTGTTAGGGTTCCGGAGGCGAGGTGCGAGATGAGGGTCTCGGGGGCGGATTCGGTGATGTGGAGTTCTGAGTCTGTGAGGACGGTTCGGGGGACTGGGGTGGAGTTTAAGGGGAGGGTGTCGATGGACGGGAGCGGAGGGTTGATTTGGGCGAGGGTGGCATCGCGGTGGTGCTGGGCTGTCTGGGCTATGGATTCCCAGGACGTAGTCTTCCTGGATGATGGAGGGGCGGGTAGAGTAGAAGGAGAGGCGAGACTTGAGTGGAGGCGCACGTAGAGAGTAGTCAAGAGATTGGACATGGAGAATATCAGGTTACGGGAATTGAGTCGAAACCTCTGTTCGAGACTGAGATGGTAGAAAGCGAACAGAAGACAGAAAAACGAGATGAGAGTAGGGATACTAGACCGGTTATACTTATATCAAGACAGGCCAATGTTGTGTAATTCCGCGCCAGTGGGGTCTATCGTATCTATAGATATGCTCCTCTGCCGCTGATACAAGATAGGATGTCAAGGTGACTGCCTGATAGGGTAAGTCTGCTCACTAAGCAGTGGGAGCTCAAAGTAATACTGACGACAAGTTGTAGACTTTAATACCGAGAGAGTTCCAGAGAGCGATTGCCTATGTACAGTATCCTGTGCGTGGGTAAGGACGGAAGACGTACAAAGCTACTCATACTTCGATGCGGGGATGGCGGGGGCGGGGTAACCGAACGACGGTGGGGTTCGCTGCATGAGCACCCCCCTGGCAGAATCACTTTCTGAATAAGCATAAGACAGACTTGAGACGATCCTGCTAACAGCATAGAAGTTTTGGCAACAAGTAGATAGTATGCCTTAATTTTTACAAAGCCCTATTGTATCCAGTATACTAGGTAATGTTGAGTGGGCTCGTAAATAGCAAGAGGATGCGTATTGGGTCGTCTTCGCTACGCGTTGGGCGTTCTCGAACCATGGCCGGCAGGTCTGTTTGTGGAAATCCGGTTCTTCCCCGCAAATGCTCAAGCTTCCAGTATCCACAAAGTGAAGGTATGCCGAAGTGAGTGCACCATGGCGCGGCTCAGGTACTTGGACAAGTCCCATGGCCAATTGTGCCTTAAATACACACCAACGTCCGCTGTTTAGCTGTTTCTTTCCTTTTTATAACCTTTCTTCCACTCCGTTGCTTCCCCTTCGACGTACAGCGGGGCGTTCCAGATCAACCAGATCCAATTGGATTGTATCCATCTTGACATAGTCCTCTCTCTCTTTTGGTCATTATGGCACCTACCCGAACTCTCGTGCGCTGCGTGCCGCGCCCTTCCCAACTCTTCCGACAGCAGCGGCCTGTCTTCGTTGCCATGGGGCGCACTTCCACCCGCGCGTTCTCAAGCAGTCTTCCTAGATACTCGCTGGATGATGCTCCGGCTCCTCCTGCTGGGGACAGTACCGAGAAACCCTTCCTTGGTACCGCCAAGCGTCTTCCTGAGTTCAGTCTGAGGGACAAGATTGTTTTGGTGTCTGGAGCTGCTCGAGGTCTTGGCCTTACTCAAGCAGAGGCTTTGTTAGAGGCTGGGGCTACTGGTGAGCTTCAATGGTCCCTTGTTCACAATAGAAGCAGGAGCTGATAATGTGTGTAGTATACGCCTTGGACCGATTGCCAGAGCCATCTCCAGACTTCCATAGAATCGCCGCGCGTGCGGAAAATGAGCTTGACACAAGTCTGCATTACCGGCAAATCGATGTGCGTGACGTGGGCAAGCTCAACAAGATAGTCGAGGAGATTGGCGATAAGCATGGTCGATTGGACGGGCTGGTTGCTGCAGCCGGAATCCAGCAGGAGACTCCTGCGCTCGAGTACACAGCGGAAGATGCAAACCGCATGTTCGAAGTCAACATCACCGGTGTCTTCATGACATCCCAAGCTGCAGCAAAGCAGATGATCAAGTATGGAAATGGCGGCAGCATTGTGCTGATTGCAAGCATGTCGGGGACAGTGGCGAACAGGGTGCGTCTGCGACTCTCTATTTTGCATGATCAGCCTCTTGACGGGCCGGACCAGCTGACACTTGTCCAGGGTCTCATCTGTCCAGCGTACAACGCTTCGAAGGCGGGCGTGATGCAGCTTGCGCGCAACTTGGCGTCGGAATGGGGGGAGCACAGAATCCGCGTGAACACGATCTCGCCTGGCTACATCGTAACGGCCATGGTCGAGGAGCTGTTCAAGCAATACCCCGAGCGACGCGAGGAGTGGCCCAGGCAGAACATGCTCGGCCGCTTGTCAGCGCCGCGGGAGTACCGGGGAGCCAGCGTGTTCCTGGTCAGCGATGCCAGCAGTTTCATGACGGGGGCGGATCTTCGCATGGACGGCGGGCATTCGAGCTGGTGAGAGCAGGCACACGCGACCTGGATGGATAGCAATGTGTAGATAGCGGGGCAGCAATGTATTGAAGGCGTAAAAAGCGCGCTTTCTGCAGTGTCGTGAAGAAGTTGGGGGGTTTGGGGGAACGCGGCTGCAGGTTGGGATCTTGGGATAGATGGCTGCTTACCTAATCCTAATCCAGCAACACTGCGGACCTCCGACGGCACCTGCAGATGCTATGAGATGCCCGACCGTCTGCTGCGCCTGCCGACGACGTGCAGCAACCGCCGCCGTGAGAGCAACAGCACCAGCACCAGCACCAGCACCAGCACCAGCACCAGCACCAGCACCGCAGAGGGCAACCCTGGCAGCGATGCGTGACCGCGCCTGCCCGTAATGGCCACGCCGGTGAAGTAGCCCGGACCGCCCTGGGCTGCTGCTCAACTGCTCAGGCACTGTGCAGACACTGCGCAGACACCACCACTGTCCTTCCGCCAACCGTCGCCCGCCGCAGCCACCAGCAAACGGCGGTGCAGAGAGCCACCTGCACGCCCTTGAACTGCGTCTCTCGTCGACGATGCACCGGACCGACTAGCAGACACACGCTTCTCGAGCCGCCCTGCGCCGCCCACTCGAGGTCGCGGTCCTGCCATGGCGGCCTCGACGCCGTCCTCGCTCGCCCGCTACCGGCCGGCGGTGCTCGTCCTCACGGGCGCTGCGGCCGCCTACACGGCCTACCTCATCTACAGCAGCCTCCAACAGCCCCCCGCCGACAGCCTCCACCGCAGCAATGCAGTGCGCCGCTCGCCCCGCCAGCCTGGACCGCTGTCACGCATCGCCAGGGGCGTTCAACACAACTCCCTTCCCCTGGGCGACTTTGATTTCTTCGGGACCGCCGTCGTCCTCGATGCCCAAAACCTCGTAACAGCCGACGAGCTGCGGCAGATCGCCCACAGCGTCGACCCCAGCGCCGATGCGCGCATGGTCGAAGACGGCATCACGCAGCTGTACAACACCCTTTTCGACCGCTTCCTGGCCGACATGTTCCCCGCCACACCGCTCTCCTCCGTGGAAAGAGATGTTGTCTGCCAATGGATCGGGCCTCGGGTCCCGGACGAGGCGGCTTTGGCAAGCGCTATACGACGACATAACCGGGCCTTCTCACCGGGGGATGATGCCCAGCTGATCGTGGCGGGCGCTGTTGACACCGCCGATGACATCGAGAGCGTTGCGCCGACGGAGCGTTCGTGGCGGAGCGACGAGGATACCGAAGACGATGGCCTGGACGCCGAAGGCCAGACCCTGCAGCGGACCCTCTACCACATCGCAGAGCACCATGCGCGGAACCTGGGCGTTGTTCATCGCGGCATAACGTGCAATGGATGCGATGCCAAGCCTATCCGCGGTGTCAGGTGGCGTTGTGCCAACTGTGCCGACTTCGACCTCTGCGCCGACTGCGAGGCCACCAATTCTCACTACAAAACCCACATCTTCTACAAGATCCGGGTGCCTGCGCCCTACCTTGGAATGCCCAAGCAAGAGCCCGTCTATCCTGGCAAGCCGCATGTCATGACGCCCTCCATCAACTCGTCAATCAAGAAACGCCTCGTCTCCGAGACCAAAATGGAAGCAGAAGAGATAGAGGCTTTGTGGGACCAGTTCACGTGCCTTGCTGGAACCGAGTGGCAATCGGACCCCAATGGCATCGGCTGGGCTCTTGACCGTCGCGCCTTCAACCACGCCTTTGTTCCCCGCTATGCAAGCTTCATATCTGCGCCGAACTTGTTATACGACCGCGTCTTCGCTTTCTACGATTCGGATCACAATGGCCTCATTGGCTTTGAGGAGTGGATCAAGGGGCTCAACGGCATGCATTCGCGTGATCAGCGGATCAAGCTCGGCATCGTATTCGCTGGATACGATGTTAATGGGGACGGCTACATCTCTCGAAAAGATGTCTTGAGAATCTTCCGTGCTTACTATGCCATGGAGAAAGAGGCTACCAGGAATTACCTTGCGGAGGCGTCAGAGGAGCTCTCGGTGCGTGGTGCACTAGAAACTATTCACTCCAGCCAGCCTCTTGGCTCGGCGTTCGTCGAAGGGAGAATTCCGACGCGTTTTACCCCCAATCCGTATTTGAACAGAAAACCAAGTGAGGAACGGCTTGTGCACCCACCTGTAATCAGTGATGACCGGGAAGACACCGAGGATCGCGAGGCTATTTTCCATGAAATCAACCTAGTTAACCAGTCCCGTCAAAACCAAGTTCCTCATATTGATGACACGGCACATAGAGAAAGATGGGCACGCAGACACTTCTATCTGGATGAAGAGGAGGGTTTAACTCGACCTGAGGGTTTCAGGGACCCTCCGTCAACATTGGAACATGACGAACAGGCCCAAGAAGACACTAATAGCCCACCGACTGCGGACGCCGAACGCCCACGAGGGTCCCGCTCATCGTCAAGAGTACGATTTCAGGATGATGTGGAAGACATAGAAACAAGATCTAATGCTTCGACTTCGTCCCGGATGGTCGGAGAACGGTGGGGCGGATACGAAATACCAGAACTGGAAAAGGACGTTGGAAAGGAAGTCCTCTACCAGATCACTCAACAAGCTCTCAATGAATTACTGAACCCGCTTTTCCAAGAAAAGGAGGACAACGCCATGGATGCTTTCGCCACACGATCTGAACGGCGGGAATACGCTGCACAAATCGATAGTATCACCGAGGAGTTCAATGCCGAAAAGCACCTTAATAGAACTCTTGTTAAGATGGGCACGTTCCATTATTGCAAAGATGTGGCAACTGCACTCAAGGACCACCCTCTTATGAAAAACGCCCTAGAAGCCCTGAAGAAATCGGACTGGAGTTCTTCTGAGGCAGAAAACCGAATAGCCGTGCTCTTTTCGAGGGCCGAGAAGGCCGTTTTGAGGACTGCAGCAGAAGAGATTGATGACGATTGGACGCCAGATGCAATGACCCTGTGGAACGCAAAGCTTTGCAGGGTACAATTCCAGAGAGAATTCGTTGGAGGCGTCCTGGATGCGGCCAAAGAAGTCAATTGGATCCCACATCTGTCGACAGAAGCTTGGCCGAGACGGTCCCCCGATTCCAACAAAAAATCGCCGATCCTGGAGTCTTTACGTGCTCAATACCGTGATCCCACAATGCCACATTTCCGCCCCAATTCCCTAGCGGATATGCAAGAGGGGATCGAGGTCGTGACTGTCGAGCAGACTCTACACGGTGACCCGACAATGCCGCAGTTCCGCCCCAACTCAGAAGCTATGGTCGAGGATGCTCTCGAAACGGAAAGCTCGGAACGTGTAACTGACCGTTCTAGCTCGGAAAGCTTGTCTGACACTAGCTTCTTCATTAGAGCGCCTCTTCTATACCGACCGTTTTTCGTCCTGCCGCACCATCACACTCGTAACATACCTCACGATGACGACCAAGCCCAAGAACGCAATCCCCCATCGCCTCCACAAGGCGACATCGAGATCATCGACACTCAAGATACCCCGACAGACTCACCCCAACCACTCCGGCCTTCTGTCCCAACATACGAGAGCAACAACGATCCCGGCTACCTCCAGCTCTCCATCGAGAGCGCCGCAGCCCCCGGCGCCCACTCTCTCTGCGTCGAATTGACCGCGCGGTTCCACCAAAACAACCAGGACGCTATCCCCCAGCTCCTCGCGCGCCGTCTCCGCCGCGAGATCCTAAAGGACGCCAGGTCGCCGCTGCGCATGGGCCTGCTGGCCAGTCTGCAGGTGGTGGACCGCGAAATCAGCGAGCGCAAGGGCAGCGGCTTGTTGGATTTCGAGGAGTTTCGCGAGGGCGTGAGTGTGGGCCAGATGCGGTTTTTGGAGTCGTGGATGGATTGGGTGAGTTATTAGCGGGCTGGATTGCTTGGACACACGGCTGGGCGTGGTGTTTTGCGTCTTGCCTGCTTGATGCCTGACAGGGATGGACGGACAGGATAGATGAGGGGCTTGCTGGGTGGCTGGATGTGCAGGCTAGCATTGCCAAAGTGGGCTTTCTTTGATGCGGTTGTTAACATCCTCTGCTTCTAGATTTTTGAAACGGACAGTTGGGCCGACGTGTGACTTCCATGGTAGGGCGAGGCGTTTTGGTTGGTGTTGCCATGCAAAGTTGTGTGTAAGTATGTTATATATAGTGGCCACTGGCGGGTTGGGTTGGGTTGGGTTGCATGACTAGCGACTAGCGAGCGAGGGTCGTCAGATAGTAACCTCGTTCGAGAATGAGACGAGGCGAGTCAAAGAAACTAGGAATTTTACTCATGACTCCATGGTTTGAGTTTGGTTTGATTTGATACACCTACCCACTGGCCAACCGTACGTGCTTTCACGACACGCAAATCACCTCCATGCCCACGCCGCACAGCAAAATCCTCACTCCTCGCTTCCCATCATCACCTTCCCCATCACTACCACTCTCCCCGCTCCCCAGCACCGCCATGCTCGACACGTCCGCCACACTCGTCTTGATCCTGCCCAACCGCCGAATCTGCAACGCGTCTCCTCCCGCGGCATCTACTTCTGCCCCCGCGCTAATACTACTGCCAGCCACAGTCCCAGTCCCAGTCTGCGGCGTGAGCTCCCACAGCCGAACCCACTGGTCGTTGCCTGCGGTCACGACGTACAGCGTCGCGCGGTGCGATACGATGGCACAGGCTGTGATGGCGGAGGCGTGGGCGCGGGGGACGAGCAGAGGGGGGTGGGTCGGATAATGGGCGGGTGGTGATGTTGGGGTTGTGGGGGTGGAGGATGTAGATGTGGATAGGAGGAGGAAGGCTAGGGCGCCGTCGTCGCCGCCGGAGACGAGCAGCGTGGTGGTGGGGGAGAGGGCGTGCGAGGCGAGGGTTTTGGAGGTGTTTTGGTGGATGCGGATGGGGTGGTGCCAGGTTAGGGGCGAGGTGGGAGGGGTCTGGGGGTGGTTGAGGGGAGAGGAGAGGGGCCAGAGGACTAGGTGGCCGTCGGTGCCGGTGGTGAGGATCGTGGTGGTGGAGAGGAAGATGCATTGGGTGAGGCAGGAGGTGGAGTAGGTGCCGGCGGCGAGGGTGTGCCATTTGGCTGGGGCTGTGGGAGTGTAGGCGTATACCTACGACGTAGCGTCAGCAAACCGTACTTACCATGTATGTGTAAAGCATAGACGGGAGCGCGCGCTTACCCTAACGTTCGAATCCGAAAACACCATCGCGACCGCAAACCCCTCCTCCAGCGTCCTAACATCAAACGCCATGATGCGCAGATCCGAATGCTCGCTCTCAGGCACACACACAGATTCGCAAACAACGCCGATGCCTCCAAGACTAGACGGCAGCGCGCGAACGCGCCAGACAAAGAACTCTTCATACCCGCCGCTGCTGAAGAGATACTGGCCGTCGTCGGACCACTGCAGGTGCTGGATGCCCGTGACGTGTTTGCGCAGCGTGCGCCGGCACACGAGCGCTCCGCCGACGGCCTCGAAGATCCTGATGTCTGTGTCTTCGGCACCGGTGGCGACGAGCTGGCGCGGTGTGCTGCCCTCCATTGCGTGCGAGACGGCGACGGCTTTAATCTCGCGGCCGTGGCCGCCCGGCCGTATGACGTGGTGGTTCGACCCGGCTTGAGTGCAGACATGCATGCTCGATGCTCTAGTCCACACGAGGGTGCCGCCGCCTTCTTCGGCCGCGTGGGGTTGGAACGCCCAGCTTCTATGGGCGCCGCCCGTGTCGACGCTCATGATCTCTTCGTCGGCGAGGGTGTCGTGCTGGACGAATTTCTTGCTGGAGAAGCCGTGCACTAGGAGGCGGTCGTGGTGGAAGTATACTGCCTCGATGTTGGGGCCGATGGGGAGCGTTAGGTTGTGCACCAGGGTTGCGTGGTTGCGGGCGAAGTCGATGGAGTGCACGGCGATGCGGCCGTCTCGACCGACGGAGACTAGGTGTCCTGATGGTGTGGCACTAGAGGATGGGAGCCATGACATCGATGTGACTGTCTCTTTGCCGTGGACCTTGTCGATGATGTGGACGAGGGAAGCCCGTGGCTCTGTGGTTCCGCTCGAGGCCTCCTCCACTGTTGGGATGATATAGGCCGCGATCGATCCTCGGCGAAATCCCAGCAAAAGATAGTCGGTGCCTTCGCGTGCGGAAATATATACCATGCTTGAGATAATCAGGCCAGTGGAGGGTTCGGATGTGGCCACTGATACCTTCCCGGTTATAGTTGGGATACCTGTTTCCGGGAAGTGGATGTACAGAAGCTGTGCCATGGGTTGTCCGACTAGAGTAACGAGTAATACCAGGACCTTGCTATCGGGACTGCGGTTCCATCGCCTGACAAACATACTGCCGACTTTGCCACCTAGTTCGCAAAGCTTCTGCAAGCCATCCTCACTTTTCCTATAGATGTATATAGTGCCTCTCAAGCCGGCGATGAAAGCTACGCCGAACAGGATGTCTCCAGTACAGATTGAGTAGCCGAGTAGATATTCCGAATATCCAATTAGTTTCGAATCCAGAAGTTGTATCTGGTCTGATTCCGAATGCATAGACCCATGATATACCCTCCCTGAATTCATCGTCAAGACGAAAGTCGAGTCATCTATGAACGCATAGCTGCGGAAGAATTCAGCTACCTTAGATGATCGATGTCCTTGGATAGAATCTGACCCGGTGTTGATATCCGTACCGGCTTGTACGGCGGAGGTGATATCTTGTACTGTGTACTCAGTGGTAGTAAAACCCACTCCATTAAGCAGCGGATACGCAATTAGTTTACCGTCTGCAGCAGCTGAAACAACTTGGCAAGGATTTGGACGTGTACCCCAGATGACAGAGGACCAGATGTTCTTTCCTGCATGATATGCGGCGGTGCTCACGACCTTCAGGTCGAACATCGCACTGTAAGGCACGCTGTCTATATCTCCAGCCTTTGGCGTAAGATTCCAGATCCGGGTTGTCGCATCTTCCCCTGTAGACAACAAGTACACGCCTAATCTTTCTGACTGGGGCTCAAGGAAGCGAACTGTCCAGACACGCGATGTATGTGCCCACCCGATCGCGGCGCAAACTGAATTCGAAGCATCCATTTCATACGAGGCGTTGCTGAATCCTGTATGTCGCGTTCTCTGGGATTGTGTATCTCCATCTGCGGGATCCGTTGCGTCTGGAATGGTTGCAATACCTGATATGTCCCATATTCGAATGGTACGATCATCACTGCAGCTCGCAAGCAGACGACGGCGTCCAAGGCCAGGACCAAATTCAAACTCTTTGGAGAGCTGTACACCAAATATTGATCCTTCGTGACCGAGGAAAACGCGATGTATGCACGCATTAGGGCCATTCGAGGGGTTGCGTGTCCATGACCAGAATATGATCTCTCCAAAAGCGGTTCCAGCGGCCACAAGAATGTTATCGAGTGAGTCCCAATAGAGGTGAGCAGAATATAGGATAGATCGCGAGCTTGATGTAAGTTCCGTGAGGGAGATGGTATGGGATGGACTAGGAAAAGTGAAAGTGAGTAATAACCACTTTGAAACGGAAGAGCAGAAAGCTTGAGGGGTATGCAGCTAGAATTCAAAGTCTGTTCATTACCTTTTAGATACTCCGACCCTATCCTCACGTTTTAATTCCAGCTCAAGCAAAGCATTATGGGCCGTCACGGCAGCGCATCTGTAATTTGAGGCTCCATGGTCAATGACCGGACTGAAGGATAAGTCAAGAATCCAATCCGGCGCTCGAACAGTAGGAGATGTTTGAATCTGGCCGATTCTGGGTTGGTGACTGTCATGTTGCAAGGAAGATGGATATACGTCCAGGGCGCGGATGAGCAACCCGCCCCATACGACGAGTACAAGATGATCACGACTGTCGGAGTGAACAGCTATTCCATGTACAGCCTGGGCCCTAAAGATCCGTCTCGATGTCAACAATTCAACCCCTTGGCTGTGATAGATGCGCAAAAATGGTCCTTCGGCGGCGAATAGGAACGGACCAGCAGAGGCCAATGCAGTTATCGGAACACGCGTGTAGTCATGCTACAGTCGTTAACAACGGATTGTGAATATTGAGAAAGCTTGATCTCACACGAAGGCCTGGCGACATTGGAGGTAGATGTTGTGAAGATGGAAGGCAATGGGTGGTGATAGAAATCGTGGTGTTGAGTCAGCCCGGTGCCCCGCTACCGAAAAGTGGCGGACTCACACCTCAAATTCTCTGGAACAACATCACTCAGAGATTAACTACTGCCTGCCCATCATCGAATCTTCCGGTTGCAACTCTTTTACAGCTTTCTACTTGTTAGAACGGGAACGATCCCCAAGATGTCGCTCGGACCAGCTGGCGCAAGCCTCAAGCCTGAGCATGCCGATAACTTCGAGGATGTGAGTGCGCCTTCACAACGCGCCGCAGAACAGGACTAACAGCTGCCTAGATCGAGAAGCAGTTTGCAGTCAAAGGTGATTTGCCGCACACGGTTGCTCGTTTGATCCGCTGCTAATGTGCGCCGCAGTGGTGCAGCACATGGAGACGTACTGGAAGATACTCGAGAAAGTGCCTGGCTCAAAGCTGCGACTCACCAAGATCGACGACGAGATCTACGAACACTTCAAAAAGGAATTCCCCGACTTCGACGCCTCGGCGACCATAAACGAGGATGACATGAAGAGCAAGGCGGGCAAGGAGCAGTGGCGCAACTTCGTCAACCAGTACGAGAACCGGGTCGACGACTACAACTTCGGCACCATGCTGCGGGCGAGTCCTACAACCGAGTACACACAGACCGGGGTGATATTTGCAGTTCGCATGCAGTTTTACGCTGTTGAGGTCGTCCGGTAAGCTGCAGCGACCTCGTCGAGGATGCTCGTCGCGCTAACGGTGCATCGCTAGGAATCGCGAGGGGCTCAACGATTGGATATACGAACAGGCACACCCAGAAGAGAAATAGACTCATCGTTCCTCCAAATACCTGGATGCAAACACAACCCTCCCATTACCCGGTCGACCGTCTTTTCATGTCGCTATGTTATCGCTTAGCCGAATGGTCCTTTGTTCTCCGGCCGCCCTCCTACAATGCGGGCCAGGCGACCACATCCGCCCAAAATCCAATGCGCTCGGAGGTGTCACGTTATATGTAGATCGAAGCAGGCATCAGATGAAAGTAGGTAGCCTTTGCTGGCACCGCGATATCGGCGCAATCTTCACCGTGCACGATCGCGACATGATGGTTGTCGAGCAACAGCATTTGAGTCCGATATCTTTCATGTACAAGCACATTTCTTTATCCTCGTAATGAACTCGGCAAGTCGAGCGGCCAACTGTTGACGAGGCTCTCAACGGGTCCGCTTTGGTGCTGGTGAAGAACAATATCAAGGTCAAACAATGGTGGCCGTGCGTGGCAGTACCCCACTAACCGCATTTGTCAACTCTCCACTCTGATACTACACCACTTATTCTCTCTATTTTCTCACAGCCAAATCTTACACGCTCTTTTTTCGCCTAGAGGTTGCATCCATCGTCGCATTCGCTGGCCATGACTTCGGTATCGAATCGCACAGATGAGCAAAAAAAGGTGGACTCCGTCGAAGATGCAGAACATGAATTCATTCGAAAAGTGGGCTGGAAAGCCCTTTTCGGCTTCACGACGAAGCAACACCTCCCGGTCCTCTCTATCGCCTTCTTTACTGCGACTGTATCCGCCCTCACCCTTCCGGCAATGGCAGTCTTGTACGGCCTGATGTTTCGTCAGTTTGCAGAATTTGGGTCAGGCAAGATAGCAGGCGATGTCCTGCTTCGCAATATCTCCAAGTATTGCATATACCTGACAGGAGTCGTGTCGCTCAATTGGCTTTCCAACAGCATATACTTTGCCATGTTCTTGACCTTCGGGGAGCTCCAAGCCCGGAGCGCACGAGACAGGATGTTCAATGCCCTCATTCAGAAGGATATGGCATGGTATGACACCCGACAAAGCGGCGTCGCAGCTTTTCTTCCAGCAATTCAGATGTAAGAAAATCATTTCCAAACTCACCGAATGTGGTTGTGTTAATCAACGGCAGGCAAATTCGCGATCTTCAACTCTCTGTATCGGGCCCGTTCGGCGAAGGTCTCCAATGCATCGTGCAAGCGATCGGTGCTTTGGCAGTCGCGTTCTACTTTGCCTGGAATCTTACACTCGTTATTATTGCATCGGTACCACTCATATACATTGTCATGGCGCTTCTGTCCAAACGATTCACGGCACGGGCGCATGAGCAAGCCGACAAACTTCAACAAGCCCTCAAGTATGTCACAAATGCTATTCAGAGCATCGAAACCGTCAAATGTTTCAACGGCGAACGACTCGAGCTCCAAAGGTATATCGGTTTCATCGGTCTGGCAGCAGCTCTTTACGTCCGCCAAGCCAATATTCGATCTCTGCAGGTTGGCTTCATGCAGTTCATCACTCTCAGTATCTTTGTACAAGGATTTTGGTATGGCAGCCATCTTGTCACTTCTGGACAGAAGAATGCCGGAGATGTGGTGACAACGTTCTGGGGTGCATTGATGGCCGTCCAGGGCATCAGTGGATTTCTGCCTCAATTCATTACTTTACAGAAGGGCAGAGTCGCTGGTGCAAGGTTACAGGCACTAATGGCGCAGATGTCGAAGAATGACCTTGGCACCGAATTACGAGGCAAACTGAGACCGGATCGATGTCCAGGGGACGTAGTATTCAAGAAGGTAAGGTATATATTATCTGTCTACGGACGACATTGAACTGATATCTGCAGGTAACCTTCGCATATCCCACTCGATCCGACCAGCCCGCGATACGCGATGTCTCGGTATTCTTTCCTGCTGGCGAAACCACATTCGTTATCGGACGAAGTGGATCCGGAAAGAGCACATTGGGCCAGCTACTGGTACGTTTCTACCAAGCCAATGCTGGTGAGATATTTCTCGATGGTGTTGGGTTGGAACAGCTGGATGTTCAATGGCTCCGCGAAAACATCACATTAGTAGAGCAGCACAGTGTACTGTTCAACGACACTATTCGCCGCAACGTTGAATTAGCAAGGCAGGGACAGAACGTCGGTCGCGAAGAAGTCGAAGAAGCAGTCAAATTTGCCCTGCTTCAGCAAATGGTTCAAGAGCTTCCCGACGGTCTAGATACACTAGTCGGAATGAAAGGGGACGCGATGAGCGGCGGTCAGCTACAGCGAATGGCGCTAGCACGCGCACGACTTCGGGATACTCCGGTGCTTGTACTCGATGAATCCACGAGCGCCCTTGATTACATCACCAGGTCTGCAATCCTAGAAGCTATAAGAACTTGGAGACGCGGCAAAACTACCATTGTCATCACCCATGATGTCTCACAAATAGGACCAGACGACTTTGTGTACGTGCTAGACAACGCCCGTGTGGTGCAAGAAGGCTATCGCAAGGTGTTGGAGGCAGAGCCCAATTCCATTTGGCAAACATTCCTAGCATCACAAGAAGACGACATGGACGCGGAAGACAAGGAAGAGGATGAGGATGATGACGGTACGGAAGAGATCTTGTCTCTCTACGCTGGTTCCTGGGGTATGCGTACGCCTCCGCGTCCTACATCAGCCTTGTTCTTCAATGAGCAGCTGCTGTCACCCATCCTAAGCCCGGGTCGAAATTCAATGTTAGTCACTGGAGGTAGAAGGCTCTCGATTCCAACATCTGAATCGGACGCCTCGGACGGTAACTTGAAGCCTCCAGCTCTGCCGGCATCTGTTATGCGGTCACACGAAGCGAGGAGCTTCCAGTCTAGACCTCTATCTATGGTCTCGAATCGACGAGTCTCTCGCAATATAAGTTATCCTCGGCCAATATCTGTGACACAAGAGGTTCCTTTACGGCTCGATCTTCCGGCTATAAAACAGCGTCGCCAGAGGTGCAGTGCAAACAGGAAAAGCAAAGACATCACACCAGACAACCCAGCACATCCACCTACACCTGAACCTCTTTCTCTTAGGGAAATCATCGGAACTGTTTGGCCTACGCTCACTTGGCGTTATCGTCTTATTCTCATCGGAGCTTTCATGTGCGCCTTTACCCACGCTGGAGCTACGCCCACTTTTGGGTTTGTCTTTGCTCGCCTTCTGTCCACCTTCTACGTCGGGACAGATCAGAAACACCTAGCATTAACATATGCTCTCTCTATTCTAGGAATTGCCATTGCCGACGGTTTGGCAACCTATGGATTCCATTTCCTTTTCGACGTCTGCGCTCAAGCCTGGGTCAGCATATTGAAGGAACAAGCGATGAGACGTATTCTAATGCAACCGCGGGAGTTTTTTGACCGCGAAGAAAATAGCGTCTCTCGAATTGCAGAGTGCCTAGATCAGTTTGCTGAAGAGGCTCGCAACCTCCCGGGGCGCTTTGCCGGCATCGTTGTCGTCATCGTTACTATGATCATTATCGCTATAATATGGAGTCTAATCACTTGTTGGAAGCTAACTCTCGTTGCGCTAGGCTGTGGCCCGGTACTATACGCGATCACCTGGTGCTACAACAAGATTAGTAGTCGTTGGGAGACGCTATGCAATGAAGCTGACGAAAATGTGGGCCAAGTCCTGCACGAGACGTTCGCCAATATCCGAACAGTGCGTTGTCTTGTCCTCGAGGAAGTATTCCGCAAGAAGCACAAGAAGGCCACAACTACTGCCCTCAAAATAGGCATGAAGCGTGCGCTTTATTCTGGATCGATCTTTGGACTCAATTACGCAGGTGTTCTCTTCGTCACAGCGTTGTTTTTCTGGTACGGCGCTTTTGTACTATCAAGGGGGGAATTCAGCACTACGAGAATTCTTCAGGCATTTGCGATTCTTTTGCTGAGCGTAAACCATACCAACTACATTGGCAACTACATGCCTCAGATCAACACGGCTAGAGATGCGGGATCCCGACTCCTCCGTCTGGCAAGGCTGCCACAGAACTCGCATGAACTCGGTGGCACCGTGCAGATTCAGAGCGCTGGAGATGTTGTGTTTGAGGGGGTGAGCTTCACGTATCCGACTCGGAAGGAGAATCCAGTGCTACACAGTGTTAGCTTCAATATTGCACGAGGCAGTTGCACTGCCATCGTAGGCTCCTCCGGATCTGGGAAGTCCACAATCGCTGCCCTTCTCCTGAAGCTGTACCAAACGGACTCTCGGGGACTTGCTGCTGGTCGTGGAGATCTCTCGATATCTGGTCACAACATCAAGACATTGCATACGGCTATGCTTCGCTCCCGGATGGCTATCGTTTCGCAGAGTCCCGTACTCTTTCCTGGAACAATTGCGGATAACATCGCCTATGGTCTCTCGCCATCCTCTTCACGTGCTACGTTGGAGAGTATCCGCCGCGCAGCTTCAGCCGCAGGTGTGGCCGACTTCATTGCCAGTCTTCCACAAGGGTACCAAACCCTTTTAGGCGAAGGCGGTACGAGTCTATCTGGAGGACAGGCGCAAAGGATTGCTATATCAAGGGCTCTCGTGCGGGACCCAGATATCCTGATCCTGGACGAGGCAACGAGTGCGTTGGACGTTGAGTCGGGAGGCGTTGTGCGCGAAACTATCCAGAGGTTGGTCATGGAGAAAGGAAGACACATGACTGTGATCATCATCACGCATGCGAGAGAGATGATGTCGATTGCTGAGCATATCATCATGCTGGATAAGGGAAGAGTGGTAGAAGAGGGGTCGTTCGATGAGCTCAAGCGCAAACGGGGACAGTTTTCGAGACTGTTGAGAGGTGACGCCGAGGGTTTGTAGAAGACTGCAAGATAGGACTGGCTAAGAGTGACCCTTTAGCGTGAGGGGCTGAAGTTTAGATGGGGTGATCTGTTAGCACTAAATGATACCTTCGATGAAAAGAGCTCTAGGTTTCGTGTTCAAGCGTGTTACTGTAGAGTGGTTCTTCTAGGAGTCATTGCTGCCACCAAAGAACAATTCTCCTTGGACCTCGGGTGGCGCGGCGTCTAACGCGTGTATCCATTGACTTTTTGCATGCCCCTCTCCGCCCTCGTCCTCAAAACTCGCCGCCCTCATTATCACATCTGTACAATTCCCAGCTTGACGGCTTATGAATCAGTTCACATGAGCTATTTCCAATACAAAATTCATCTCGCCATCACATCGTCAGCGGAAGTGTCTCCCCACAGCGCCCAGTCGGTCCTGCTCACATAACCCCATGCGGAACAGCCCCGCACTGGCCCGAGCTCCTTGAAGCTCACTACCCCAACGTCATCCTTGTGGCATCCCCAACGTCACCCCCGCAGTCAGCTGCGCCTGCCGACGTATACGCGGCCTGGACCGTGGTTTCCTTCGTAGCTTATAACTCCGCTAACCATCCCCATCATTTACAATGCGACCACTGTTATCAGCTAGAAGAACAATTGCACGGCAACCAAGCTGCAGGAGCAGATTCCAGAGAAGAGTACTACCAGTGATACTGCAGAGGAGTTACGCCATGGGTCACTCGGTGCCTCCAGTGAGTTTGTTGGATAAGAGTGGAATGCCATGTCAGCTAATGTGGATTGGCTTAGTTAAACGACAAATCCCTTCTCAAATCGCAAGCATACGTGAATGGAGAATGGATTAACGCGAAATCAGGGAAGACCTTCGAGGTCACAGGTATGTGGCACGCACAGCTCTGTTCGTACAGCAGACTGATCAGCTTCCATAGACCCTGCCACAGGCAAAGTCATAGGCACGATGCCAGAAATGGACCGCACCGACACTGAAGCAGCTATCGCCGCAGCTGCTGCCGCCCTCCCGTCGTTCCGAAAGACCACAGGCCGCGAGCGGTCACGCATGCTGCGGAAGTGGTACCAGCTGATGGTGGACAATGCGGATGACCTTGCCAAACTTATAACTTGGGAGAACGGAAAGCCCATGGCGGATGCGAAGGGCGAAGTCACGTATGCGGCGAACTTCTTCGAGTGGTTTAGCGAAGAGGCGCCTCGGACGTATGGGAATACCATTCCAGCGAGCATTGCAGGCAACCGCGTGTTTACCATCAAAGAGCCCGTTGGAGTCACGGGACTGATCACACCGTGAGTCTCGTCGAGTCAGCTCACTCCCAAGGCACTGAATCTTACCGTTCCTACCAGATGGAATTTCCCAGCCGCCATGATTACCAGGAAAATCGGCCCTGCTCTTGCAGCCGGCTGCACAGTAGTAGTGAAGTCCCCTGGTGAGACGCCCTTCACAGCAGCAGCACTGGCAGAGCTTGCGCATCGTGCCGGCGTTCCGAAAGGTGTTGTGAATATTGTGACAGCACTCTCCAATATTCCCGAAGTTGGTGAGACAATCACGTCTTCGACGACTGTGAAGAAAATATCATTCACAGGTTCCACGGGCGTGGGTAAACTTCTCATGAAACAGTCTGCCAACACACTTAAAAAACTCTCTTTTGAACTCGGCGGCAATTCGCCTTTCATTGTATTCGACGATGCCGATCTAGAGGCCGCAGTGACTGGAGCAATTACCTCCAAATTCCGATCCTCGGGACAAACCTGCGTGTGTGCTAACCGATTATACATCCAATCTAGCATCTACGACGAATTCGCCAATAAGTTCACCGAGAAGGTCAAGAGCTTCAAGGTCGGTGGAGGCTACGACGAAGGCGTTACGCATGGCCCGCTCATCCACGACCGCGCTGTTGCCAAAGTCGACAACCACGTCCAAGACGCCATCAAGCAAGGCGGCACCGTCCTCATCGGCGGCCAAAAACTGCCCGATCTCGGCGCAAACTTCTACCAACCCACCGTCATCCGCGACATGACGGCCGACATGCAGCTTGCCCAAGAAGAGACCTTTGGCCCTGTCGCCGGCCTCTTCAAATTCAACACCGAGGCCGATGTGGTCAAGCTGGCGAACCAGTCGGAAGTTGGCCTTGCAGGCTATTTCTTCAGTAGAGATGTGCAGCGGGTCTATCGCGTGGCTGAGGCACTAGAAGTAGGCATGGTAGGCGTCAACACGGGGCTCATCTCCGATCCGGCTGCCCCTTTTGGCGGTGTGAAAGAGAGTGGGTTTGGGAGGGAGGGGAGCGCTTTGGGCATTGAGGAGTACATGACGACGAAGATGGTCACTTTGGGCGGCATGGGCCAGCCGCTTCAAGGGGAGGCGTAGTGTGTTGCTAAAGTAAAACATATCGTAGCGAAGTATCGAGCTGTACATAGATAGTTCTGGGAAGTTCTACATCTCTCGGATGATCGAGATCCGGGGTAATTGAGTTCCTGGTGGTCTATGTTGACCGCACCCGCCATTTGAGTCGGGCTTGTCCTTTCTACTCTACAATATCTGCTAATCAGTAGTAGAGCCCAACGGTATGTGTAGTCACATAGATATTGCCATTGGGAGTAAAGCGATATTTACTCTGGTGGACGTAGAGACTGAACGGCCAGCCAAAACAGTTCATAGCATAGCAGACAATCTCCCGACGAGACAATCCATCGAGAAACAATAGTCGCAAAGAACATTGATTTAGTATCCGCAAGACAATCTGCACATTCGAACCCCTCATCGTACACCCCCTCCCTAGTCCAAAAACACCGGGATCCCATAAACAACCGCCGCAGCCCCATTGAGGTACCGCAAAACACACGCGTCCCTCGCCGCCCGCACCGCCTCATCCAAGCCCACGCCTCTGCGGCGTTTCACCGCAGCATCCAGCGTCTGTTCATCTACCGCCTGGCCGCGATCCCTCCTTTTCTTTTTCCCGTCGCTCGAGCCCCGGGCGCTCTCCACCTCGTCCACGAGCTGCGCAACCTTGCCCTTGCCTTTAGACTTCTTCGCCGTCTTCGGCGCCTCGACTTCGGCGTCGGCCGTCGATTCGGGCCATAGGCCCCACAGCTCGCCGGCTTTGACGGCGAAGCGGTCGCAGTCTTTATCGGTGACGTCCCAGAGCATGCCGAGCACGGCTGGGGCGCCGGCAGTGAGGTAGGAGGCAAGCATGCCGGAGGGTTCGTAGATGCCGTTCTCGGTGAGATGTGCCGAGGAACATCCGAAGAGGAGTGTGGTGGCACATCCGGGCCTCGACTCGTCTTCAACCTGGGTGCCGGGATAGAGACGTCGAACGGACTTGGATTTGATGAATTGTGCTCCACTGCCGTGACCGAAATAGAGGACGAGGTCTTTCTCTTTGAGTGAAGACTCGAATTCGGTCTCTGTGGGGGCGCGATTCGCGATGTGAGTCCAGTCTCCTTGCATCTCGTCTAATCGTGGTTTCAGCGTTTTCAGTGTGTTACTCAGATCTCCAGAGGGATTGAGGATGCTTGTTCCTCCAGACATCCCCGAAATGTAGTGTCCTGGTAGTGACTCTGCCGTCCCGCTAGATGGTCTCGCAGCAAGTATTCGCTCGCGAAGAGCGGCCAGAGATGGAAGCCGAGAGATGGAGAGTTTCTCAAGAGATGGAAGAGATTCCCATGGGAATCCATGTAAGTTCTTGTCCAGAATCAAGATAGTATGTCTTGTTTGAGAGGAAACACCTGTAGAGGCACCGTGGTAAGCGCGCAGTGCATCAAGCGTCTCGATCACCATAGCGTCGAAGTCGATCTCGTCGTAAGCGTTACGCTCCCCGTTGAATTGGAGGATGTCCACCACAAAATAAAGCAGGTCCATCAGTGCCTCGTCCAAATCTAACTCTTCGTGAGATGCATCCCCGAGCCCGACAAAAAGGTCCAAAACTCGCGCGTCCAGCATAACTCTCTTCTCTTGTTTTCTCCCACTTCGGGATGGCAGATGACGATCCAGTATGGCATTGAGAGATTTCCGGAACCGTGCTAGCAGCGCAGGCTGTCGAGGATGCTGTGAGAAAATGCCTTTGAAACCGCCAAGCCAAATATTCTCAATATTGATGAGCAACTCATGTAATCTCGTATCCAAAGCCTCTCGTTCCGTCCACCATTGGACTTTGGCTTCTCTAGACGTTACGTCCTTTGCAGAGCGTGTGCTGAAATCACTAAGCTCTATGATTTCATCAAAATCACGCCTACCGTCTTCAAATGTAAACTCTTCTTCATCCATGTCGCGCGACGTGTGGCGTGCCATTGGTAATCGCAAGACAAATGGCGAGTTTCCATTGTCGTATCGAGTGATGAAGAGTTCATCATGGGCTTCACTGAGCGCAAGCGAAATGGCAGTCCATGATTTCGGAATCACATCCACGTAGGTTTCTTGGAACTCTGTAGCCGTGGCAAGTGTGACCGAGTTACTCGGGCGTAGTTCTGGCCATTTCATATACTCTTCACGGGACATGTTCTCGCATTCCACGTTGATTGATTCCTGAGCAAGTCTCAACGAGTTGCATTTTGGGATTTCTGGGCCTTGTTAGCTAGGTCTGCGGAGCTAGATATCATGTACACATACCACTCATGTACGCAGCATATAAAGGGTGAAGTGAGCCATGAAGATCACCACCAGATACCGCGGATAGGACAACAGTGAGATGACCTAGAGCAAAACAGGCCAATTGAAAGTTATGTCTAGAACCACCGTTGGCGAGGAGAGAGTGTGCATGCGTAAGACATTCGCGAGCCTCGTATAAATTCGCTAGCACGTCATCTTTGGTCGATCTCTTGCCCTTGGATTTCGTTGTAGGCGCCACGATGGCCGACCGATTGACGGAGTCTCCGGCACCGGCTGAGGGACTTCTGTCTTTCTTTGCCATCGACGGGAATGCGATTGTCGAGTCGGGTAGGGTGTTGAGTGTGAAATCTTTTGCCAATTCTTGCATACTTTGCGAAAGTAAAACCTTGAACCGTGTCCAAAGGTGCATCGGGTTCCGTTCATGGCTGGGTTGCATACTTTGAGCGTGGTCAAGAAACTGGAGGGCTTTCAAAACGTCCTCTTGTGACAAAGCAGACAAAGCTTTCTTTCGAACAACGTCCACTTGTAAGTTATAGAGCAGTGAGCATTCTGCAGCGATGCTTGCCGTTGATGGGGGCGATTCGCTACGTTTCTGCACACTGTGTGAGACAGTGCTTGAAGCCGCTTTGGGATTCCTCTTTGTTGCGGTACGTGGGGCCGATTTGGGAGCCACTTTAGAAACAGCCCTAGCCACGGGCTTTCTGCCCCTTGTGGTTCTCGCTGGTTTCTTGCTTTCCGGTTCGGCAGTCTCTAAAGAAACTGCCGACATCTGCTCGGCTAATGAGTTTACTTCAGTATCAGTTGACGAGAAGGTATCCAGAGCCCTGACAGTTGATGGTAGGGTGAGACTATCCAAGAGCTTCTCCACTGTCTCGTAAGCCGCCAGTTCCTTGTCGTAATCTCGGGTCGAATGGTGTATTTTGGCCATGGCAGAATGGTAACTAGCCATAGACAGATGCTTGCACGATGCAGATTGGGTGATCTTCTCCAGGATAGGTTGCGCCTTATCTGGTCGTCCACTTTCAGCCCAGTACTCCGCTCTATAGCTGGCATTCTCGATTGAGAGCGATCGTGAATCTAATGCTGAGACAACCTTGTCTGCCTGTTCTGCAACGTAGACTGCTTCGTGAAGCAAACCTTGATGAGCAAAGATGACTGACTGTTGCATCAGACCACGATATAAAGAGGGTATCAACGACCAGAAGTCGGCTCCTTTGAGGGCATCGTGAGTAACAGCCATTACGAGAGGCATCCCTTTTTCGTTTCGCATCGAGCTCAGTGGGTCAAAAGTGGAATCCGACTCGTTGCTGGTACTCGGAATAGCTCGTTGCGAAGTGGATTTAGACTCCAATGCAGCCCAAACGCGTCGATTGAGCGCGACACACTGTTTGGCATATCGTGCGGCATCGCGATGATGGCCATTAGATGTTGATAGAAGTGAGTAGACGTAGCAGGCGTCGGCTAAGATTCTGTTAAAGCGCATTCTGCCAGACAGGCTCGTTGACTGCTTGGTGAGGTCCATAAATTGGGTATCTCCTTGCGCGATTGTCTCTGCGGTCAACAAGATTTTTTGACTGGTTTCTATTAGCTTCCGTTTAGTCCAAATAGGCGTGTACCTACCATTTTATAGAATTGCCTATCTGTAACAGATATTCGGCGTAGTTGAGGTGCCATCGTAATTTAGTTTCAGTTGATGTTGAGTTATCGACTAGGGTTTCGGCTTTGGCGAACGCGAATCCGGCTTTGCCAGAGTAGCCCAAACGCAAAAATTGAAGACCAAGAGCGCAAAGAGTCGAGACAAGACGAGAAACGTCGCCACTTTTTTCAAGCTCTAACACTTTGCCCAGCAGGTGTAGTACTGGTATACAAACATACTCTTCGCCCTTCGCAAGCAGATAATCGGCAACCGCTTGCATTTCTTGAATCCAAGGCTCTGGGTTGTCTATTTGTTTCGTCAGACCATCCCAGGAGCTGGTTGATTCGACAAGAGTTTGCCACATCGAAAAGCACTCTTGAATCACTGTTATAGGCGGAATAGATTCTTGCATAGATGATTTGAGCTTCAACAAGACGGTCAAGTTGGCTCCAAACTGGGAAAGATCACGATCTTGTGACCTACTGATGTCCATTTCACGGTCTACTTCGATGGCTGCTAGTCGAGTCCCGTCTGAGAGGGCGTCCAGTTGGCTTTGAGCTAGCTGTAGGATCATCACAAATACCCTCTGACGTCGGATGGGATACTCCGCTGGCGTGTAAAGCACTAGAAGTCGCTTGACAATCTCTTGAACAGAAGCCTGGATACCCGAGTCCACCGATCGATTCCTGGATAGCGTTTTGAGATACATAGCTAGTTGCCATTCTAATAGTGCTCCCCTGACGGCAGGGGGAAGGTCGGTGTCATCGAAAAAAGCGAGACCCACGAAGTCGGGCATATTGGATTTGAAAATGGAGCGGTGATATGATTTTAAGACCCGTCCGAGCGTAGCCAAGGGGCTGTGGCCATCGAAGATTTGATAAATTGGGTGCTTCACCACCAGATCTAACATCATCTGAAGTGCATCGCCCTTGACGTGTTCCTCGGTGCTATTGAGGAATGCGCGGCGAGAGCCTTCCGTTTGACCCATGTCATCTAAAGTCTCTCCAAGCTTTTCAAATTTCATCGGTAAAAGACCGCTTTGTTTTTCGCCTTGTGTTCTGGTTCGGAGTAGCTCAATGGACCGCTGTATCGCCTTGGTGAACAGTTCAGGATCACCTTTCGCTTTCCGCATATGCAAATATATAGCCCAGTATGCATTGGAGAGTTTCACGAAGGGGGAGTAACCATCTTTGGGGTAGAGTGATCCGAACAAAATATCGTCTTTAATGTGTTGCTCAACATTTTGCAATACACAAAGACAGTCTTGGATGAGCGTGTCAATCTCCATCCAGTCTCTTTCCAAGCTCAACCTTTGCCTACAGCAAGCCAATACAGAGTCAACTATACTCTTTAACATCTTAGAAACCATGATCACCCGTTCATGGTACCGAGGCTGTCTTTCTGCGTCTGAGTCATCAGGAAGTCCTGTCTTGACGAACCTAGCTGAGAAATGTACACATGCTGATATTATGCGAAATGATTGCTTTTGCAAGGATTTGGTTGGGTGATCCATGGTGGTGATAGAAACATTTGTTGCGAATATCCGGGTCGCCACGCGTCTCAATGCATTGACTTCTATGAATAGCGAGTCGAGTTGTGTTGCAGAGCCGCCAAGACTTCCCGATAATGCATCAAGAGCGGAGGCAATACTTTCGTCTGAACCGGGGTGAGTGGACCCTTTCGTTGAAGCCTCCAACGATATAGTCGCAATGCGAACCAGTTGGTTTGCATTCCCAGCCGCAGAATTGCTAATGGATGATTGTGGTTGTGTCAATCCTATCCAGCGAAGTGCTTCCTGAGTAAGGCCTCCTGTCTGCGCCAGACTCCCTAACATTTTGGCTGCTAATATAAACGACGGTAACCCAGTTCTTTTTGACGCTACAGAGTCTTCCTCTAGTCCTAAGATGTCGACATACAACGACTCCGCCAACTTGAACTTCATGCGCGGTGGCATTTGCGATCGCCGGGAAAAAGCAATTATACATTTCGAAAATGGCTCTATTAATTCTTTCTCCTCGTCTCCTTGGTGTTTGGCGAGAGCCCACCATCGCTGGCGGATCTTGAAAGTCAAATGCTGTAGTTGCAGAACAACATCTGGAGATGCTTCCGATTGGTTATTGTCGGCAGAGCTTGAGATACTGGGGCACAGCTGGAGTATCGTTTGCGCGAGAGTCTCGAGTTGTCGTGTTGCTTTCAGTCGAGCGTCCGGGGATGTTGCAATATGCGAAATCAGATTGGCGGGAGACGATGGGCTTGAAAGCTTAAGGTACTCCCAGGTGGCTTCCACAATTCGTGGACGCCGCAGTCTAGAAATGACCCGTAGCGCGTATATTTGATGACTGGTAATGATTGGCAGCGCAGGGCTGGTTTGGTCGAGAGTCGGAAAATCCAACAAAGAAGCCACACTCTCCTTTTCCCGCGGTAGCGCACTCTTGGGGATTGCCTTCCCTTTTGCCGGTAGATCGCCTTGTGGCGCCGTGACTATGCCGAGATAGTTATCCAGTCTCCGTTTCAGTACCCGGAGCTCCTTCACAGCCAAGTTATCCAGTCCATGAGTAACAAGTTTGCCGATCAGTGCGAGAAGACCATTTTCATATTGCAGTCCTGGTGTATCTTTGCCAGCTGTCTTCGCTGCTTCTGTTGTTCCCAGATATCTGAATGCTATCGTGGCGCATTCTGCCGTTGCAACGAGGCCGGTCTCGGCTCGGACTGCCGAAGACGAAGAACATGAGGACGACCGTCGCAATAGTGGCTTTGTCGGCGAGATCGTGGTCTGGCTCGAGGACCGTTCCTGCAGAGGAGAGGAGACTGTAAGGTCTTTTGCATGGCCTGTATGCTGTTTGGGAGCCTTGCGCGCATCTTTTTCTGTGGATATCGGTTTTGAGGAAGGTCGCGGGAGCTGAGGGGGCGGCGAGGTTTTCAGCGCGTCGGCAAGGGATTTGAGGGTAATATTAGCGATCTCGGTTGCGACTATGTATCGCTCTCGGGGCGAAAGAGAGGTAGACGGTTGCTTGACAGTTTTGAGGCTTGCTGTGACCGTCGCGACACCAGCTCTTCTTCGCCCAGACGATTGGACGATGACCGAAGCCGCGCTCTTTGCTGTCCGGTTCTCTTTCTGCACAGGTTCATCACCCTTGCCTGCAAGTAGCGCCTGAAGCTCTACAGCAGTCGCACTGGTGCATGTCGAGATTGATCGGAGGTCCGCTTTAATGTTGTCGATGCGTATGCGCGTCGGGTCGTTCTTAGCCGCCATAGAGGGGAATCGTAGCTTTGACGCGAGATTGCGGGCCTATAGGATCCGTAGTTTATACATTATTAAGAAAAACCTGGGTGGAGGATGCGCATGATGCATTACGAAAGGTACAGACGCGCAGGAGTGGAGAAACAACATCCGAACACACAGTACCGAATACAGACTAGTGTTTACCCGCTTTCACGTGATTGGGATTGGCTTGATGCCAAGTTTTACCAAAATACTACACCACCTTCTTACTGCAACGCACGCACTTACAAGCACACAGTAATGCCATGACCTTCATTATGTATTGGGGAAGCATAGTAACACGCTTCGACATGTAATTCTGCGGATCTTCTTATCCGCTCTGTTCTACAACGGAGATAAACAGATCTTATGCTATGCTTCTCAAGATGGCAGTACCAAAGTACCAACTTCGTGGATCCCATGACCCCAGCTACTTACAGCACGACTACTAACCAAAGCGCAGCAACGCCCATGTAGACCAAATCCAGATACTGTACATAGGGGTATTAAGTGTTGCTCAGCCCAACCGTACCCGTGTACATATCAAAACTTCTAGCAAGATGACAAGATGCACACACGGTCCTGCCGTCTTGTAGTAGTGGGTTCCGAGCCTGGTCCAAAAGGTATGTTTTCTTCGGCTTTTGCCTCTCCAGCTTTCGCTCTTCGTGTGTTGGTTCTCTAGCTGTTGTTCCCTCAGCTGCCGTCTCTTCGGCCCTTATTTCCTCGCCGGTTGTTGCTTCATCATCGTTCACGGGCGAATCTTTATTCGGAAAATTTTCCATGGCCTCCACTACTTCCCCTTGTTCCTCTTTGGATTCATCATCATTCAGCGCCGTCACTCGAGGATGCGCCCCTGTAGAGTTGGACGGACTATCCTTGCCTGTTACGTCGAAGAGTTAGTCGGACCAAGATGAAAGGAAATGGGTGAAGCCAGGCCCGTATATCACGCACTAGCCACGCCCAATCCCTCACAGAGCTTCTCCCTATACATCCCAAACATCTGTTCGAACCCTTGCAATACGCTTTTGCACTCTTTTTGAGCCTCGCGCTCCCTCAGGCGCCTGTCCCAATCACCCTTCTCAATCCACCTCGTGCCCTGGTCACTCAACTCTGTGTCCCGCTTCCATTCTGCAAGCTGGTCTTTAGAGTTTCGTAATCGCCGTGTGGCGTTGGTAGTAACTTGCCGACCCATGTGTAACGAATCTGAAACGTTGGAGAGATGCTGGAGGAGTTCGCGGTTTGACATCGTTAACTGGGATATCGAATAAAGTGGATCGGGAGATGAGTGTGGAATCAGTTCCAAGGTACTGGTAATGAGGGGCAGTAGTGTTTCTATGGTCTCGATATCGGGGAAGATAGCGCGGGGACCTGAGAAAGAGGCGGTAAGGGAGGTCAACGTTCGAGATTGGTGATTGAGATGGGTGGTTAGTGCATCGTGAGCGGTTTTGAGTCTGCGTGATTATTGCGTTAGCTTGTGGACCTGGAGATGTTGAGGATGGCCTTTGGACATACCGCGTGGCGCCGTTCTCTATGCTGGTTTGACTTCCAAGATCTCGCAGTTGTTCCACTACCCGCTTGACCACCTGATCTGAAGCACTCCCATTCTCTTCCATGCCTCGCCGTGCAAGGCTTTCTATACCCGCCATTCGAGCTTCAAGACCTGGCGAAATTCCTTGGTATGGCTCCAAATCTGAATCATCCCCGTAATCCGATCCGTCGTAAAGCGACCGTTGTCTCTGGTGTTTCCGTGCTTTTGCAGCAGCTTGTGGGCTCAACGCAAACTTTGACTCACCCATGGGCGAAGACGGTTGCATAGCAACTCCACTGTCCCTAACATCGTTCGGGATCACCGCTTGAGACAAAGTCTTTCCGGTGGAACCATCATGATCTAGGGCAACTCCAATGTCGCTAACATCTTGCTGCGATGGCTCTAGTTCGTCGCCGAAGTCGCCTTCACCTGCGTCATCCTCCTCATCCCATACATCGCCCAATTCGTCAGCCAGATTTCCGAGTCCGCCGTCGCCGCCGCCGTCGAAGTGATGTGCCGGACTGCCATGATCGAATTCGTGGGAGGACCGTGGTGTGACGGGCGAGTATCCGGATGAGCGCCGATTGAGCGAGTAGCGTTGGGAGGGTGTTGTGTCTATACTTGAGGGGAGTCTGCGGTGGGAGGAGGCTGGGCGGTGTGTTGGTGTTCGCGGCGGGGAAGACATAGTGTGTATCGAGTCTCCACTATCTGGAACCCCAGACCGCCGATATCATACGTCGTACGTGGGGATGTGGACTGCGTCAAAACGTATAAGATGTGAGTTCTATTCTGGAGTTGGTCAGCAGTGTTGCAGCGAGTCAGCACCTGCTGGCGGCGGTACTCGGTGCTCTCAGCCCGGTGGCGGCGGGGTAAAGATGTAGAGCGGCGGTGACAGCGTGGTTGCGAGTAAGGTTGCGGTGGCCGCGGGCTTGGCGTTGGTGAGCGGAATTCGGCCGTGCTGCACCCAGACCCTACCACCGTAACGATGTTGAAGAGCAAAGTGAACGATGTCGGTGATGCGAGAAGAATACTCAAGCGCTCTTTGTGAAAGCGTGAGCTTGTTAACACGTAGTGCCTTTGTCGCAAACGCGCTATTGTCGCCCGTTCAGCCAGACTTCCGAAGTTGGGAAATCAATGCGCATAACTATAGGGAGTCGCCGATTACCATCTCAAGCTCACATTGGTGGCCATACACGATCCACCGTGACAAATATCGATGTCTATGCCAGCTTTGTCAGATATACCTACCCTCGGACACTAGCTCTGTCAAGGTCGTGTATAAACTAGATCTGTACAAAGATAAGGGTAAACTGTATATACTGTCGAGAGAAATACGTGTAAATGAGTACACTCAGGCACGAGACAACCTTGGATGTTGATGCGGCGGTAGAAGTATGACACCTCAGATATCCATTTGCCATGACTGATTTTACGAAGAACGACAGCAATGCGTAGAACCTCGGAAGAGAACTAGCGTACAGTGACCTAACCCCTGATACCTTTTGGCATCCTATATCCACAAACGATTCCGCGATAGTCCAGATGGGTATCTCTCAAATAACCATGAAGAGTGAACGCTTCGCAAACACGCCGGTAAATCCGCCAACGCCGCGCGCAGCGCATGAATGTACATGTGTTGTTTAACCATGGACAGAGAAGTAGAATGGGATCAAAATGTAACGACCAAAACTCCTGTAATGCCCATGAAATGCCGCTGAACACAATAGTGAATTACAGCGATGCCGCTACGACGCCTTACCCTGTTCAAGGGTCGCCAGCTGCTTCTTTAGTTGGGTGAAGAAGTCCTGCCCGCTCGGCATGAGATGGGCCATGCTGCCTGTCCTAACATCAACATCTGTATGTACCAAGGTATGAGATGGCGTACCTCGAGAGCTCCAAGCGCCACTGCTTCGTTTGGGCACCGAGTCACCCTTAACCTTGCAGTATGCCGCGTTCTGATCTTTGGGGATTCTGCGTCAGATTCACTGCTCATGGGAATGGTTTCATCGGGAAGGCAGTACCTGCGATGCTTTCAATGTACCCTGTGAGATGTGTTAGCTCTAGATCTGGAGATGTAAACGCAAACAAAAGTTGTATGTGACGTCTTTCGCCATGGGAAGCTGAAACTCAAACAGAAAAAGCCTGCGCACGTACGCTTTTTCAAGTAGTCCTTGACCTCGCCAGCATTGAACTCTCGCACGGGGACGTGTTGCTCTGTCTGGACGGGCGCGGGCTGCGCTGGAGCTCTGTCGCTGCCACCAGCAACTTTTCCCTTGCCGGTGCTCCAGGCATTACCCGAAAGCGCCGCCATTGCCTGCTGCCGTCCGCCGTCTTTGGTGGGCGTGTTGGTTCCCGAGGCGCGATTCTGGTTTGCTTGTCCTCCGGCGCGCCGCCAGCTAGGTAACTGTGAGTAGGGTGTTCCAAATCGATCAAGAAGCATACTCACCGGTTCTCACCCGCGCCGCTCATTGTCGATGCGAGGAAAGGTGGGGAGCGGGGTGCAGGAAGGTGGTGGTGGAGGTGGAGATATAAAAACGGCCCTGGGGTTAGCTACGCGCAAGTCGGATGGCCGTGCGTCTCGACCAATCACAGCCAGACACACCGCTTTGGCAGTACTTCCTGTTGTGGAGAAACCGCCAACATGCGTAAGATCGTGCTGAGGGACTTGGAGTCTATGGATCAGAAGCTTCGAGAAAGATATCATACTCTAATTATTGCGTTATGTTGGGGGAATGGTCAGACATCACGCGTTAAGTTTGGGTCAATGAGTACCGCTCTTTTGACCTAGATGACCCCAAGATTGTTCATTTTATTTCACAGCTGAACCCCATATACACAGTTGCGGCCGCCATTGTCACATCTTGGTTTAGTATTGCTCCATTCGCCGCCAGAGCGCTAGGAAGCCGCCACCGACAACCTTTTGGAAAGCCGTAGGTCGGCAGACCATCGCCCATTCACCCTCCCCTTTGGCGAGGTCTTCAGCAAGCTCGGCATCTCTTTCCTGCTGGCCTTCGACTGGATCCGGAAGCTCTTCATCCGAATTGGAAGTCTGTTCCTCCGCCTTCTTAAGAGTCGCTCGAGGTTTTACGGAGCGGATATCCCACTCGCGGATAGAGCTGGCTCCAAGTTCAACCACCTGATCAAGCAGATATGGCATCTTGTGCTCGCGTATGTCCTCCACGCATTTCACAATCTGTGTAACGCTGGGGTTGAAGACGGCGAGAAGGCCATTCACGTGCAACGCTGGTGCTACGTGCGCGAGATGGTGGTGCGCATTAGGCAGGTCTAGGAAAACGTGGGACAAGAAAGGCTCCTCGGTTTTTCTAAGAGCCTTCTGCTCTGCAATCCAGGCGGACACATCTCCTACATGGAAATCGACATTGCCGGCATATATACCCCGCCGGAAGCCCTCGACAATCTTCTGTGCGTGCTTTGAATGTTTGGCGGATATATCTAGGGTGTGCACGATGGCTCGGCGGTCCTTCTTCCAAGCATCCAAGTTGTCTTGCTCGAGATCCGAGACGGATTCTCCTAGGTAGACTGCATCTTCAGGTTCCTGACTACCTGCGTAAGCCAGTGCTTTCGGAATGGGTGGATTCGCAGCATGTATTGCACGCGACAGATGTAGCGTCAGCGCTCCATGCCCTGTTCCAGCTTCGAGTATCTCTAATGCCGGGGTAGTTTCCGAGATGGTAGATGGGGTGTCAACATGAATGTCCAGGAGTGACACGATCAGGTTCGTGTCCGAAGGATAGAGCTAAATTCCCGTCAGCTCTCATGTGGGCTACTATGCATAGGATGATGACGCGCAGGCCAGTCAAGAAAACGCACAGGAGTAACAAGGCGGGGCGTGAACCGGACATACTCTGCCAGCGTAGGTACATGACAACGGTACGATGTGCCTTTGGATGTCTGTATAAGCTGCCGCGGTTCCTTGCCAATTATGTCGGCGTGTTGGATGTTTCCACGATGCGTCTGTGTTATCTTTGAAGCGCGTAGTTTGACGAGCGTGCCGGATCTATCGCTTGTATCTCTCTTATCGCGTAGGACAACAAAGTCGCCATCTGTGCGCGGTGGCAGTGGTGAGCAAACAAAACTCGTGCGGAAGGCGCTGCTCAGCGCGTACCTTCAAAAGCTTTCGTCAGGCGAGAGCTACTAGCGAAGTGGCGTGTCGGGCTCGTCTGCAGAGAAGCGCGCAGCAGGCAAAAGTGGTGTCGCATTGCTTGGAAGTCGAGGCCGGGACAGACCTCGGGATGCAGGTGCGGAGGAGAAGCCGGACGCCGGAGGTGAAGCCAAGAACAACGAACAAACAGACTGACGACGGCAGATGCCCCGCCAACCAACCTCCAATCTTCATACTCTGCGTGCAGACAGCAATACCATCCCAGGACCATGGCGATCGCGTGTCCACGCATAGGTTGAGCGCTCCCACACGGTTACCACCGCCTTTTGATGTAGCAGCCCTGCGCCGAGGCTGTTGAAGACACAATGACCCGTCGGATCGTGCGTGGCGCGCCTTCTACTGCCTCCCAGTGTCTGTACTGACTGTAGCACAGGTCCGGACGGGCATCCAGCTCGCCCTCCTTAGCTGCATCGTCCTGTTCCTCGTATTCTTCCTCGACAACCGCTACCGCGTTCTTCCCCAGTCCATCCATAGCCACCTACCGCTACACCACGAAGGCCTCGTTATCACCGACATCACCGTGCAGACGTGCTCGACGCTCAACCCGCTTACTAAGTGCAAGCTCAACCAGGATCAATGGCATCAAGTGGGCAAAGACCTATACCTCGGTTCGGGGTGGCGGAAGGCATACGTGCATATTACGCGTAAGAAAGAAGAGGAACTGACGGACGAGGACAAGGTGATCATTGATGTACGGACCGGGAAGTTGGACCCTGCCATGGGAGAAAAATCGCAAGCGTCAGATAAGTGGGAGTCACGCCCCTGCAGCATCTGGCTCAAGCGTTCAGCCAAACGTCACGCGAGCGACTCGAAACAGGTCATCACAGCCGTGGACGTGCTGTTCGGAGCAGATGCCGCTGAGCCACGGCTCGGGTGGGAATTGGTCAAGCCTGGAGCGCTGCAGCTATCGGGAGGAGAATTCAAGGATCCACGACTCAGCATCCGGAGAGGACCGCCGCATAAGACAGACAAACCGCCGCTAAGGATCAGGAAAGATGGCAAATTCAAAATCATGCAAGTATCGGACTTACATCTTAGCACCGGGGTAGGTGCCTGTAGAGATCCCGAACCCAAAGACGCCAACGGCGGCCACTGTGAAGCCGATCCTAGAACCCTCGACTTTGTGGAAAGGGTGCTTGACGAAGAGAAGCCAGACTTTGTCGTCCTTTCTGGGGATCAAGTGAATGGCGATACTGCACCTGACGCTCAAAGTGTGAGTATTATATAAATTCCACGTTTCGCACTGCTCACCGTTAGGACAGGCTATGTTCAAGATTGCTGCACTGCTTGCTGAACACAAGAAACCCTATGCTGCCATCTTCGGCAATCACGACGATGAAGGAGCTCTCTCACGGGGGGCCCAAATGTCTCTCTACGAGCAACTTCCTTATTCCTACTCCGAAGCCGGCTCCAATATGATCGAAGGTGTCGGTAACTACTATGTGGAGATTTTGGCACATGGCACCAAACACTCTGCACTGACCCTCTACTTTCTTGACACCCACAGTTACTCACCGGACGAGGCTCACTACAATGGCTACGACTGGCTCAAACCGAACCAAATCAACTGGTTCAAGACCACTGCATCAGGCCTGAAAGATGCCCACAGTCATTACACTCACACCCATCTCAACATGGCCTTCATCCACATCCCGCTGCCCGAGTACACGAATAAGGAGAATGATAGAGTTGGGCAATGGCTAGAAGGCGTAACGGCACCGAAGTTCAACTCTGGATTCCGAGACGCACTAGTCGAACAGGATGTAAAAGCCGTATCCTGCGGTCATGATCACGCAAACGACTACTGTTCTCTTTCCAAGAACCAGGGCACAGGCGACCCTGAACTCTGGATGTGTTACGCGGGCGGCAGTGGCTTTGGCGGATACGGCGGCTACGGCGGCTATCATCGCCGTCTCCGGGTCTTTGAAATCGACACCAACCAGGCTCGCATATCGACGTGGAAAAGACTGGAGTATGGAGATATCGGGAAGCGATTGGATGAGCAGATCATCGTGGACCTCGGGAAGGTCGTTCCCTTGCAACAACAGTGATGCATCTGGAGTTTCTCTTGCGATGGAATCAGGCTGTGATGGGACAGGGTCAGTCGGCGTTGGTGGATACCTACTTCGTAGCGAGGCGTTTGGGGTGCTATGCTGGTTATGCTATCGGGTCCTGGGTTATTGGGACATACCCGTCAAAATCCGGGTTTGGCGTGTGAGATTATGTTATGCAGCAGTGCGCTATTGATATTGATGGAGTACTGAATTTTAGTATATCTCTTCTCTGGGGTCTTCATCATGCGTGTGATTAACTGTATGTTGGGATCGTGAAATCTCTGGAATGTGTGGTGGAGGATGGTATTGCGTCTGATGTGGTCACATACAAAGGAAATAACCTAGACGTATGTACTCCATACCTACGACACACAAACAAACATCTCGACCTGGTCTAGCTCCGCGTAAATCTGCAAAAGCTGGGGATGACGCATTAAGCTTGTTCTGACTTTATGCTCTTCAACGCTCAAGCGGATTTGGCTGATGGATAGTCGTAGAAGAATGGGAATGTGTTTGTTCAAGATTAGATTTTTCTACATCGTATACGGCAAAGTAGTTAGTTACTGTCCTGACATTATACGAACCGCTGTAGGTTCTACAGTTCCGTGGATTTTGCTCGTGGTTGCTCTTCTGGCTTTTCAGTTCAGCTTTCTATGGCATATTTGATATGCTTGGGGGGCCAGTTTGGATCCGGTAGAAACTGGATCATGTTTGGGTTTGGGTGTTGATCCGCGGAAATGTAGAGGCACAATTCAACGTGCATGATTCTTGTTAACTTGGCTTTGAGCTCGGTGCAAGATGTAGATTTTAATAAGCTACCTAGGCTAAACCTAAGATTAAGGTAGATACAGTAGGAAGACCCTATTACGAGGTAGTAATACGCTTGGTTTTACGGAAATGCCATTTGCATACTGTCTCCCATTGCTAAGAGCCTGGCGACTACCGTTTGGTGGTACCTTGAGCACCCAGACCGTGGATGCAGGGCGTGCGGAAAGAAAACCATTGACATGTCGTCGTTGCCTCTGTTTTTGGCATGTTCTTGCTCTCATTTGCTCTCCTTGCGTGCCCAGGTCATTTATGCTAGCCGTGCCTGTTCTGGACGGGTCGCCGCTGTCCCGAGGGCCAAAAAAAAGAGGCTGGAGGCAATGGCGCGTCTGAGGCTCGAACCGGGGACTGCAAAAAAAGGCGAGGGGGCGCAAAGTGTCTCCCGAATCCCAGTGCAAGACGACTTGACCACACCACAGGAATGTTATGCTAACCCTTTCTATCGCGGTTGTTGAAGGATTTTCTCTTTCTCTAATTAATATAGTAGAGATCGGTATTTCGGTGAGGGTGCGGGGCGATTTGTGTGGTGAAGGCTCCGGTCGGTCGGCGCCCGTGCTGCCAGCCAGCTGAGGCGTCTCGGAGCGCTCATTGGTGTGGCCTGGTCATTGGGAGTGACTGACAGCCAAAATATTTAATGTGCGGGACTGCTCTGGCGCTCCTGTTGCTGTGTATGCTGCTGCGTGCCTCTACGAGAGATGGGATGAAGTGTGATCAAGCATCGGTCTGAGTGATGTTGCGCTACCGAAGCGATGCCACATCCAGGCAAGCTGATGCACGCACAAGGGGCGGGGCTTATGGAAAAATGCCTGTCTGGCATCTCTGATCGTCTTTCTACCATCAAGAAGCCATCAAGAACCATTTACCCTTTGTAGGGTTTGTGATTTCCATCAAGGTGAGTTGCGGCACTTCATCGGGGCATGTCCGCAGGTGAGATTGTGCATCGCAATCTTGCCAGGACCGTCTGGCCGCGTCTATGTGCACTGGGACAGACTTCGCGTCTTCTTGATGGCCTCTATGTCCCTCGGCGTATTGCCGGACGGGGAGAGGAATCACAGGCTCTTGCAGACTGACTGGGTGTCTACGCGGTGCGTGCAGCGGTTTGCGGCCAGCCGCCTATGCTCCTGAGCCCGTCTTTCTCCGGTCACCGCTTGTTTGCTCTCACTCTGGATTTCTTCTCCAGTTGCAATCGCTCATGAGCAGGCGGACCTGTGCGCTTTATTCAGTGTCGAGCCATAGTGCCGCCAGACTCATTACTAGCGGTCGTGGGTGGTGGGGGCAGCGGGCGGCGACTGCTTCATTTTGGTACAGCGACTTCCTCCTCTGCCAGCCCCTTCCCCCGGCCCCACACCAACACCAACGCCGCATCTCGAAGCGCTCTGCAATGCGTCTTTTACGGTTCATGAGACTGCGGGCATGGAGCTCCGTGGATAGCAGTTTACTCGCTGTGCTGCCGCGTCCGCCTCAGGCGCCAGGGCTTCTTTCGACGCTGTCCGGGCGCTGGCGGCAGCACAGCTGCTACCTCAACACCACGCCGCGGCGCTCTACAATCCTAGCGGAGGACTGACAAGGCTCGATCACCGGTGCATCACTACGTGGACTACACGCCTGGGCCATACGGTGCATGATGGTGGTGGGGATGCCACCTGCGGAGCGACGCCCGGCGTCGCTGCACTTTTACACCAACAACAAGGCAGTGCTCAGGTCAGAGAAGCTCATCTAACGGAGACGTTCCTTTGCCAGACAGGCCTATGCACACCTGGCTGGTCCCTGAGGCCACGGCTTTGTGGTCGCTGCGATGCTGTGGGGCCTCCACCACCCTTTCAGCTTGGAAGCGATCTTTGCCTGGGCTCCGCGCCCGCTGTCGGTCAAGACACATCACAGTACTTGCAGCAGCATCGGCCCTGGAATAGAACCGAACTGCTACGTCTGGGCGATGCATTCGGCCCCTCGCAACGAATGGCGGGCGACGTCCAAGACCCTCCCGGAAAGTGCTGAAGGCCACACGGCGGAGCTGGCGCGCTCCAGACTAAGGCTAGGCCTATCCTCGTTTTCGAAACACGTTAAGGGTCGCGTCTGAGGAAAAGGCCATCGAAGCTCATCCTGACCGTGGCGGTTTTTGGGTGCGGCATACTTCCTTGGCTAGTCCTTTGGCACCACCGCGAGCAAACACCCATAGCTACAGTCGATCGGGATAGTCTATGGAGCGGGCAATGCGGGTACATGGCTACACGCTCTCCTAACACAAGACAAGTACGGGCGGCCGGGTCCAGGGAATACACTCGGAAACTCAGTACGACTTGTCGCAGCCCAGACGACCTCCCGGACCGAGCATCATCCTGAACGCTTTTAGATATCTTCGGCGATACCAAATATCTCCATGGCGGAAAGGCCGTATTTGGATTCCTGGATGCACAAGAGAAGGGTTCTGCTGGTGGTCCGGCCAAGATCTCCAGAGATTTGTATGATGGCCTTTAAGATGTTACTACCCTAAGGAGATCCACTCCTTAGGGATGTTTCCGGAAAACAGAAAGAGCTAGTACTCCAAGGGATGTGGATGTGTCCGGAAGATAGAAAGAGCTATTATTCCGAGGGATGTGGATGGTAACACGGTCGTATGGAAAAGATCCTGGGTGTACAGATGACAAGAACATGCCGGAGCAGTAAGAGTCGTGATCAAGATCTGAGATCAAGAGGAGGATTAGAGGTGAAGATTGGGCAAGCCGTCATGCATGGCGATACCCATGGCTATGTGGGTAACTTGGGGAAATCCGCCGTGGTTTAGTCCATCAAGAGTCAGATTGACATCGGATGATGGCAAGATCGGACGGATAATCAAGTGGCTACCGTCTCATCCAGGTTAGAATGTATAACCCGGGACTTAGGCCATCATGAGAATTCCTGGGAATCACACTATGTCCAGTTCTGGGTATTCGGATTTTTCGGGTCAAGGGCGCGAGCAGTCCAGGCTATCGGAAGATGGTCCGCCCTGTTGATACACGGCCGACGACGGTCTTCATGAGACTCAGAAGGAGAGGACCAACCTTGACAAATGGTTTTCGTCAAGCCGTCCGAGTGTATCGTCAAGGGCCATTGATCGTCGACCTAATTGCCGAGATGATCGGCCGTCAAAGTCTTGCCACCGACGAGGCTAATTGCAATGTTCTTCACCCGATATTGCTCCGTTGTCGCCGCATACGCCTTTTGGAATGAGCTTCGGTGCCCCAAGTTGTGTGGAAATTCTCAATGGTTGGGCCAGCTCCAAATAACCGGTACACCAATGGTTCTCGATGCCTCTGGCCATATGTCCTGCTCTTTCTTTGTTACGATACTCTCTCCTAGTATCTGGCATATCGAGGATACGATAGCGGCAGTTCGTCCGCCGATTTCCATTCCCGTTCGGCCTTGTACACAGGTATACGTCCTCTTGCCCGGCTCGCGATAGAAGTTCCAGGAACCCTGATCTACCGTTTCGCTGCGCTTGCCTTCCTGCCTGTCCATGCACGGTCCCTAGCTCTTTCTGCTTCCTCCTTATCCTAGATGCTGTGTGGGCAACGGTGGTACTCGTGGTCAATCTCAATGTATCAAGGAGGACGTCGCGCTGTGTCATCGTCGATCTGAACATGGTGGTCTCATACTCATGTTGCCGCTCGAAAATCCTGGCACTTTGTTAGCCTCGTACTGGACAATGTCTCCAAACTGCCCCGCGGATTTCATGGATACCGGCGTCTTGAACAGTCTCGACCAAAGATACTCGGACCGTCACGCAACGTACCAGTCTTCTTCAAGACCCCAAGGTCGAAGTAGTATCCAATGATACCAGTTGTAGCAACTCCGGAGTTGGTGTCGCGTCTTCTCGGAGCGTCCATCCGTCGAAGATGGTCTGCTTCGAGGCTGAGGGTGACAGCCTCGGGCGTTCTGAACTGTTGTTCCTCGGATGTAGAGAACGGCGCGCCGTTTTCGATTCGAACTTCTTCTTCCCTCGGCGCCCTCTTCCTGCCCCGATGGGCAGAGCTAGAGTTTGGTGATTCGCGTCCTTGCCACCGAGCAGAAAGCCGCATCCTCCTAGAAGGCAGTCGAAGCGCATAGGGTAGTCCGTGGGCATGGTCTTCGCTTCCGTAGACTCGAGCGCCTCGAAGTCGTCGGCGCCGGTTCGCCTTCAAGCTGTTTGTGGTAATGTCTGCGGTGTGTGCGGCAGCGACGCTGTGTGCAGGTATCGCTGGTCCATCAAAGCCCTACAATATAGCAAGAGCAGGACGATCATGACAATGAGGAGCGCTGCCATGTCAGCTCTGTAAATGACCCGGGCCGCCAAAGTTGGCCGCTCTTCTTCCGCCCCTCTTCTGGCGTGCGGAGGCCGGCGGAGGAGGGCAGGGGCGAGTGATCGAAAGAACTCGACGGCGAGCATTTCTTCAATGTCCTCGGTCACGGTGATGCATGTGCTGCGTTCAGAAAGCACCTATGCGCGTTGTCGTTGTCGTTGCCGTTGATTGTGGCGGGTTGTTGTGGTGGGGGAGTCGGGGAGGGAGCCAGCCCCCGAGCCTATACGCAGAAGTCCGCCGCTCCGCCAACGCAGGCGCCCACGCAAGGACATCAAGAGCCCAATTCAGTCCTGCAAGTCTTCGCAATGGCTGCAATTGTTCACGTAATGATGATCTGGCAGCTGAGCTTGCAGCCATGTCTAGCATGAAGGGGCTCTCATTGTAGGCCGCCTTTGGCGATGAGATCAAAGGCATTGTGCAACACCATACGCAAGAAACAAGAGTGTATATTGTAATGTGCATCTGCACCGCTCCTGCCTGCGCAATGGACGAAGGCTCTCAGGGTCCCCCTCAAATGGAGCTGGTGCTGCAAAACTCTCCTAGAAGCTGCTATCCTATGTGCTGCCACGTCTGGCCACATCTTCAAGGCTTGGATGGGCCCCATCGCGCATGGATTGGAGCCTCACGCGATATGGTCATCCTGCAATTGAAAGGCATTGTGCAGCTAGTCTGCGAGGGAGTGCCTTGGAGGTCTACAGAGATGTCCAAGTACATGTCATGCTGGGGAGGCACTGGGTGGACGACCGAGTAGCCACGCCTAGGACATAGTACCCCTCAGTGCCGCATGAGTGAAGCAAGCCAGTGCCCTGCCTCGGGGCACGTCCCCCGCCTGACCGCCGCCCGCCGCGCGCTAAGGCCAACGGACCCACTCACACCACTCCCGCCACTCTACGGGTGCCCCCAAATCTAATTAGATTTACGGGCTCTACTATATATATTAGTTCGTTAGCAAACTTACTTTGTCGGGCGCTGTGCTGTAATGGTATAGCGTCCGACAACAAGTTGTAAGTCCTTTCTTTGGTTCACCAAAAAGCAATAACCTCGCGGTTTTCTTCCTCACACATTAAGTGTGGGGTTTCTTTTTGCCGAATTAATTAGTTTTTTATTTTTTGCGACCTTTAGGCCTGCTCGACGTTGTTTTGAAACTTTGGTGTATAGGAGGGTTGAACTGTGATAGTGGCGGTGCGGTTGTGGCGGTCGTGGCGGTGCAAGGGGGGCAAGAACTTTGGTTTTGGGACTATGTGGAACACGGAGAGCACGCCGGGCGACCGATGGCCCACTCCTGAGAACGCACGCCGTACTACTGGCTGCATAAGATGGATTGCATGTTGCTTGGTCTTATGGAAGAGTGCAGTTATCGGCCTGGGGCTCTGCAGGGCTCCCGCTGATGTTGTGCCTCTGAGGATGCGGCGTCATCCTCTAGCTACCGATCTTCCTTTCAGGTCTTCTGTGGATACGAGCGTGACGAGCCGCTTGGTTCTACTATCTCTCATCCCTCGATGCATCGCCTACTATCATGGGCTATCAACATGCAAACGATCGAGGTGCTGTATCCGACCTCGAAGACTTGCAGCATGCGAACGTGCATTGTGCTCTGTCCAATGTGGAAGAATTGCAACACCTCACCAACCCGCAGAGCTAAGTACTAGCAAGCAAAGAAGATAGACTAGAAACTTTTAAAGGCCTGGGTGGTACGTTCGGGACAAAGAGGCTGCGGAAAGCTTTCAAGACCGAGTCACAGATCCGAGCATCTCCCCATGCATTCCAAGTATGGGACTGGGCATGCGTTCACGCTCCGCACGAATCGTACCTGGACCTTATCTACATAACACATCCTTGAGGAACCTAACGAATAGATCAAGGAGGTAGCAATATGCAGCTAGCTCTCACGGAACAGAATCCGTCCTCGGCAGGGCTACACAAAGGCTGGGTTACAATGATCCTACGAGTAAGCCTGAACAAGAAAGGAGAACCCAAGATATCGTTCAAGAGGTGTAAGGGAAAACGACTCGTTTAAGTAAGAAGAGAGAACTACAATTCCGATGACGCTCACGACGCGGCATCGAAGTCAAACTGGAGAGTAAGGGTGGTAGACGAGATTCACCAATGGCACACAATGCAACAAAGCTCCAAGCACTCACATTCCTAGACATCAGTGGCTGGGTATACTGGGGTAGGACGACGATGTGTACTTGGGGACGTAGTTGTGTGGCTGGTGCGGCTAGTGTGGCTGTGTCTACGAGGGTTAGTCATGCGGGCTAGGCAAGACTGCCAAAAATTCCAGAATAGCAGCGCTGCTGCGCTGCTGATACGAGCGGAAACCTATCTACAAGCCAAATACGACTCTACGCTTTCCTCTCACGTCGGCCGGGCCTGCCATTCCTGCACCGCCAGTCGCAAGGCCGCATACTCGGAGATCTGTGCCCGCTGGGACCGTCAGACATCGCCAGCTACAAGTTCGATCAGCTCGTTTTACCCAACCATAGCGACATACTCAGCACCTGGAGATATGACCAGCGCAATCAACGCGACTGGCCCGTGGACGACCCCGCTCAACTGGGGCTTAGAACTTGGCTACTACGACGAACCTCACATCCGATTCAGCAACTACGTCCGAGATGAACCAAGGTGCCCGTGGATTACACTCTCTGATTTTCCACAGTTCCCTACGCTACCAGTGGAGTTACAGTTTAACGTCATCTCTCTCTGTGAGATTCCGACGCTGTTCCAGCTCATGCAAGTCTCGCGTGCTATCCGCGCCGAGGCAAAAAAATACTTCTGGTCTGACCCGGACGCCTGGAACTGCGTGCGTGCTAGCCTTCTGGTCAATGGGGGGCTTCCAGGTCACACTTTCCATGAGATGGACTACCTAGTTCATGTCCAGCATCTTGAGATTGAGTTCGACGATTGCGTACAAGACGACTTGTGCGATTCGCAAGCTCTTCTAGGATCGCAGACTGACCCTTGGTTGGAGCCTTCGGTGGAGCTGCGGAAGCGGATAAGCAGTTTCTGGCAAACAGTGCAGCGGACCTTCCCCCGTTTGACTCGCATTTCCGTGAGTGAGCATACGTTACGGCAATCCACGGACCCCCTACCCCCAGGCCTCATGACAGTGCTTTCGATGTGTCCCGCCGGAATCAGCGCCTTTGCATCTTTTCTCCAAAGAGGTAAAGATAACCTCCATCCCATAAAACGGACTCTGTGGCGAGGGAAGGGAGGAAAAAACAATAGCCCTGCAAATGAATGGGAAGAGATTAACCCAACATGGACGCGAAAAAGCATTACACCACCCCCTAAACAATTCTGTGGTCCTGTTGGGATGTTGCAGAGTGTTACTTACCAGTTCCACTGCCGCTTCAGGCCTAAGGACAGAGCTAGCCGCTTCCTTCTTCTCGAGGCTATTGAACGGCATCATTTCGACGGACGACATGTCCCCATTGACTGCTTTGAGCCAGGCTGCGGGGCTCGATTCGATCTACCTGGTCAATGGACTCTCCATGCTTTGGAAACTGAACACGACGATCGCGCAATCCCTTCCAAGGAATTAAAACCAAGTTTTGACCAACATGAGGAGGAGTGCGATATCCTTTTGCAGAAGATAACTGATGGCATGGATGGGATGCATGCAGACTGGGGTGAAGGAGGGAGCGCAAACAGACTTAACGCTGAACAAGAGTTTCTTCACCAGCTCGATAACGATCCATTGTATTATTCCGGCAAGCCAGCGAAGGAAACTGAACTATGGGCCGCATTCAAGGCGGATATGAACGACCCATGAACAAGACTCTTATGGCCATCACTCTCTGGTCTCTGCGCCATCTACTGTACCCTCTTCTAGCAGCTCCTGCTGCATCTCTCTATTGCGCTTTACGCTTCCCTCCAGCCCCCCCAGCATCTTTTCATCACTCCCCGGAACGCGCATCTCGAAGACCTCACGGATGACCGTATACTCGTAATACCCACACCTCGCAATCGGCACCGTCTTCTTAATATCGATCCGCCCATCCGTCAACACGCTCTCATCAATATGAATCCCCACCACCCGTCCAATCACCACATCCACAGCCCCCATCGGCGGATTCCCCGGCAACCGCAACGTCGAGTAGTGCGTACACTCGAACTTGATCGGGCTGCGCTTCACCATTGGTACGTACAACTCCCCCTTACCCCGCACGTCCACCTTGCTCAACTTCGCGTAGTCCTTCTCCAGTCCCGCGTGCTCGAATTCATCGACGTCGCTTGCGAGCTGCTGCGCCGTGGCGTTGACAGCCTCGCGCAGATCATACGTTGCGAGACTCCAGCAGAAAACGCCTGTGGCTTCGGTGTTACGAACTGTATCTTTTTGCGCGGCAGTGGGCGTCTGGTTTGCACTGAACATTACGAACGGTGGATCGAAGGTTAGATTATTGAATTGCGAGTAGGGGGCTAGGTTCGCTTGGCCGTCGGTCGAGAGCGTCGATATCCAGCCGATGGGGCGCGGGATTACGCAGGCCTGTGGAGCTTGTCAGACAGTCCCGGAATACTCACTCATATGATTGGCATATGGAGAAGTCGGGGTTTGCTAGACAGCCGTCCATACGGGTCTTGCCTCAAAAGTGTTTTCTTTCTTAGTGTAGTCGAAAATGGAAATGAACAGAGATTCTATGATATGATCTTGCGAGAGAAAAGCTGCACGTACCTTGAACGGATCCCGCGGTAGCCCATGGTCGGTCTTTCCGGGCTCGTAGAACATGTTGCTGGTCTTGTTTCTAACCTTTTTCAAATTGATACTTCTTTGAGTCTCGAGTCCTCGCTCCGTTCTGCCAACTTCCTCGAGATATAGGTCTAGCCTTTTCCTTTGATGATCTGCCCTCTTAATCGGCGGGTACTTGATCCTCGGAGCGTTTGTTATGGGAGGACTGGAGTATTGCGGTTTCGAGGACTTGTTGACGTAAGCGGGTGAAGTGCAAGGTCGCTAGCTAGGTAGACTACAAGCACGGCTGACACTTGGATAATACTGGATAGGATGTAGGATGTTATTTCTTTGTAGTTTATGAAGATCTGACCGGCAACCTTATCTACATCTACTTGTATGGCGATCCCCCGATCTCAACTAAGTTAGTTCGTCTTCCCCACATCGGCTGCATCCGACCTCTAGCCGATGCGGTCCGGCTAAGCATGTCCCTGCGATTCGGCACTTGTGGGGGGGAAGGGGAAGTGGAAGGATGCGTGGCCGTTTTGTTGGGGCTGGGTAATGATGCGGTGTATGGAGGTTTGTGAGTGGGCTGGCTTGGCTCGGCTTGGCTGAGAGAGAGAGAGATAGTTGATATCTAGGGGTGGTGCGACTTTGGTTAAGGGCGGATCGAGATCTAGATTAGGGATCGGTTCCTGAGCCTGGTTGTTGGGATGGATGGGATGGGATAGGTGAGCTGAGCTGGTTGACTTGACTCGATGCCGGGTGTGCATCGAAGGGGTATTTTATTGATGTACTTTGTAATCATTCAGGAGACGCATTGTCGAGCAAAATACCGAGTTCTTCCTCACCGATTCGTTCCACAACTACCATGTCCACACCTCCCCCCACCCCCACCATCCTCATCACCGGCGCCTCCTCTGGCCTCGGCCTCGCCTTCCTACAACACTACACCACCCTCACCCCCGCCCCTTCCATCGTCGCTCTCGACATATCCCCCCTTCCGCCCTCCATCGCGCCCCTTCCAAACGTCTCTTTCCACGCCCTCGACATCACATGCACCGCCTCGCTAACCCGCCTCTGCTCGTCCCCCGCCCTCAACAACACCCCCATAACCCTGCTCATCCACGCCGCCGGCATCCGCGGCCTCGTGCCCTCGGTCGTGCAGAAAGAAAAGGGAGATGTGGCTGCGGCAGAGACATGGCGCGCCACCGACCACCCGATCATGATGCGCACGCTCGAGACCAATACATGGGGCACCTTCAACGTCGTGAAAACGTTCTTGCCACAATTACAAAAAGCGGCGACGTTGGCCGCGCCAGATGCAGCGCCTAAAGTCGTTGTTTTGTCGTCGCGCATGGGCTCGCTGTCGAGTAACACGGCCGGCGGCGGGTACGCGTATAGAGCGAGTAAAGCCGCGCTGAACGCGGTTGTTAAGAGTTTCGCGGTCGATGTGCCGGAGGTGCGGTTTTTGTTGCTGCATCCGGGGAGGGTGGAGACGGGTTTGGTGGGGTGGAAGGAGGAGGGGGCGATTGGTGTGGAGGAGAGTGTGAGGGATTGCGTGAAGGTGGTGGAGAGATTGGGGGTGGAGATGAGTGGGACGTTGGTCGACCGGTGGGGGGTTCAGATCGGGTGGTAAGAAAGAGGTGGTTTTGAGTGTAGGGGTAGTAGGGATGGATAAGATGTACAGCGGCGGGATTTCGTAATACATGTTATGTGGATAGAAAGATGTGTCGTCCAGGTCTTATGCAGGGTGTCTTGTCGCAGGACGGAGGTAGGGCATCCTGACACTACACAAAGTATGGCTTAACGCCAGGTTAAACATGTGTGAGGCGTAGACAAGATCGTTTCCAGGGTCAAGAGACGGTCTATGCCTCAGATTAGCGCTGTCCTGACCGAATACAAGCTGAAATGTTCAATGTCTTTGTGAAAGATACAATGTAATCATGCTTCGCTAGCCCTCCTCTTTCCCTTGTCCTCAGCACCAATGTCTAGCACCGCCCGATCCGACTCGCGCACGTCCTCGCTTGTCCCCGCAATCTTCCCGGCGACTTCTTGATTCCCCTCAACGCCCTTGACGAGCTCGTCCAAGGCTCCGAACAGGTCGCCTTGACTCCTCTCGCGTGCCTCCCTTAGCTTGGTGTCTCCAGGCTCGCCTTTTGTCTTGCCTTTGCTTCTTCCGGGCACCTCGACACCCTCGATCCGGAGCATGTAACTGTGGTCTGGCGATGATTCGTCAAAGGAAGGTGCAGTCCGTATGTTTGCATCCGTAATCTGCCACTCCGAAGATAATGATTGCGCATCCACTATAGTGTGTCCATCCGTCCCAACATCGACGATCAGGTAATGCTCTTTGATCCCGGGTATAGGCGGCGGTAGCGGAGACTCGACTTGTGTTTCCTGCTCATCTGCCTGATTTGGTTCTTTCTCCTCGCCTTCGGGCGTATTCTGTGGTAGGTATTGGGTATCATCTAGGCCTAGACTCCGCATCGCGGCTGCAGTTACGATTACCGGGTCGTCGTCGGCAAAGACATAGTGCACGTACGGATGGTAATGCTCGCCAGTCGTAGAGTCTTCTATGAGTGTGAAGAAGGGGTTGAAGTTAGGTGGTGGGAGGAGTGTTTGTTCGGAGCTAGGTTCAGGGTAGGGTATCTCATCTTCGGGCTCGCCTTCGTAGGCTGCGTCTTCGGATGGATCGGTTTCGGGAGGTGCGTCCTGCGGTCGTGGAGCATCTTCGGAATGTGATATTGGCGGCGAGCGAGGGAAGCGTGCAGACTGCGGTATCTGCGGCGATCGTGTAGGCTTTGGATTCGAAGACATGGCTGCGAGGTTCGAGGTGGAGGCTGGCTAGCGGAGCTTGGGGGTGGAGCGGAGCTACAGGCAAGCTTTATCGATAAGGACGGGTGGTCTGTGCACAGTTATCGCGACAGATGTAATGACATTTTCAGTCCTGGCATACGAGTCCAAGCCCCGCGTTTTCAATACAGCAGGCATAACGCTACCAAGTTCCAACAAAAGGGTATCTTCCAAACGCCAAACCCCATCGTATTATCCAACTCCATCCCGCTTTCATCTATTCGTCCAACGTCGCAGAGCTTGCTACGGCTAGCAGGGCTTATTTCGACCTAAACTTCGGGACATGATACGGCTTAGGGGGGAGGCATAGATCAGAGGGGACTCGTTGTCGGCTCCTGCGCTTGGCCCTCGGCGGTGGGAGTGGCGGTAGCGGCTGTCTGACTCTTCGATTTGAAGGCTGTATAAACCGTTAGTCTTTAGCTAAATCAGAGCGCAGAGTACTCACGCTGTCGGCACATGGGGCATTTCTCCTGGGAACTCTCCTGGCGGATCCAAGAATAGATGCAATGCTACACGCAGATTAGCAGAGCTCCGGGTGCAGCAAATGAGGCCCGACATACCATGTGGAACGAGTGATTGCATTCGCCGAGCACTGCATTACATTAGCAACGATCAGACAATATCAGGCTGGTGTTGGCTTACACAGCGGACACTCATCCCCCGGGAACTTGCATTTCGAGCAAGTACTGTCGTAGGGATTGCGGCAGATACCGCAGACGTCGTCGTCGGGCATGTCCCACCGCCAGGCCGCCACTGCATTCCATTCCTTGATCGTGACTTTCATCTCGTCGCGTTGCGGTGGGATCAGGTCGAGATTGTAGGCTTGTTTGGGGCGAGACGAGACAACAAAAGCGCCCGATACATCCGGCAGTTGCACGGGCGGTGAATGAGGCGGGGTAGGCCTTCAACCTCAAAACAACAACACCCTCAGCATCAACGATTGTTCTATCTTCTATCCTGAACGCGTCAAAGCACTATGACTGGCCGACCCTATACTACAGCGGAAATCTTGAACCCACCCGGCACCACCGTCTGGAAAAAGCCCTTCGGATCAAATTTTTCGCTCACAGCCTTCAATCTCGCCACACTCTCTTTTCCATACCCTTCCAAAACTAGGGTGTCGCGGTAAGCATAATTCATAAACCGATAAGGTATCGCCTTCCCTTCGTCTTCAATAAGAGTATTGATATCCCTGAGAAGAGCTTGTACGCCTATGACCACTCTCTCATCGTCCGTGGCGAGGGAATGCACAGAATTCAGTAGTAGGACCATAAAGGGCCCATCTTCTGGCGACAAACCGAGCGCATTTCCGCCCCGTTGTTTAGATTCAGTGAGCGTCTGCTTTGTTACAGGCTGAAACACCAGAGACAATACAAAGCCGGCAATGTCCTTCAAGTCCTTTACAGCATCTTCCCAGAGTTGAGCAGATTTCAACATCACGTCCTTTGACAGCTTGAACGAGGTTGTAAAGAACAGTTGTCGTGCACCGTCTTGGCTGAAATTCGCTTGCTCTTGCGCAAATCCGTAGTGACTATCTTCGCGGATCGTGCTCAGGAGCGGTGGCTGAATGGAGGTCATGTTCTTCAGAGTAGGTGATACATCTGATACTTTGTTGGAGTAGAGGTTCACCACGCATCCTGCCATGACGGGGGAATGAAAACGAGCGGCTATGACGGCTCCAGATTTGTCGGGCGATGCGGCGAAGTCGTAGATCAAGTCGACTATCGAAGACCAAGGCGATGCGTCGTAGTAGACTGCACCTCCCCACATTGGTCCCTGGGCGAATGTCGGGATTTCGATTTTGGTAATGATACCGAAGTTGTTGTTCCCCCCTTTCAAAGCCACGAACAAGTCTTCATTGTGTTGGTTGGAAGCTTTTACCACTTCTCCCGTACCAAGCACAACCTCAAAACTGGTTACCGTATCGCAGACAAATCCAACTTGCTCAGAGAAATACGAAATTCCTCCTTCATAGGATGTCAGTCGTAGACACAGTTCGAGCAGAAAGCATTGCCTACCTCCGAGAATCAACCCACTCACACCAACTTTCGACACCCGACCACCAGCAACAGTTAAGCCTTCCTTCTCGAGTGTCTGGTACACATCTCCCCAGCGTTCTCCAGCACCAATCGACACAACCCCAGTCGCTCGGTCGAGATCGACGCCTTTGAAGTTCTGCAGATCAATCAATACCCCGCCATCGATGTTCGCTGACCCAGCCCATGCGGTATGTCCACCTCCTTTGATCGCAACCTTGACATTGGAGTCTTCGACATGCTTTATAACTTTACCGAGCTCCTGGGCGGAGCTGGGCCTCACTACACAGGTAGGCTTGAGCTCGGTCTCGAAAGCGGCGAAGTACGAGGTGGTTGTTGCAGTGTACTCCGGGGTGCCGGCGAGGAACACGCTGCCGGGAAACATGTTCGAGAACTTGACGGAATCCATTTTGAATGAAAGAAGTGGAAGAGGCACGGATGCTAACAATCAGTCCTGTTGTAGTCAACTAATTGATTGACTAGTTATGTAACCAATTAGTCAAATCAATCAGACGACGGGAATTCTGCAGTTAAGTCAGTCTGAAGTTAGCCTACGAACACTCTATCAATAGAGGCCATTATCAATCAGTCTAGTCGGAGACTAGCGTGCATCCAATCAGTTAGAACAACCTTGGAAGTTCAGTAGCAGTGTGACTTTTGGATCCTCCGGAGTTTGGTATCTTCGTCGCATTACTGCAGATGTCCCTGAAATCTCGGCGCAGTAATATAAACGACTTGAAGGTTTTGTTACACTAATACTAATATCAACTAGTTGCATCGACCGTAGGTTCAGATACCTTGTCGTTACGAGACCGTTCGGACTCTGGGGATAGAAACGAAGCCGGGCTACCTAACGGCAGCGAGCTAGTGCGTGGGACGAGTCTCACCAGAGCTAAACCCAATCTGGCTAGGTCCAGTCCCTGTCAGGAACTTCCAAAGTCAAATCTCTCATTCCATCCACTCTTTCTTTAAAATTTGGAAGCATTTCGCACCAGGTACCTAACTAACTAACAAGTTACGGAGCGCGCATTACTCGCAGCTATCCTGAGCCGATCGAAGTTGCAAAACCAGTACAGTATATCTACTTGATTGGAACCCCCTGGTGGACCATCTACCATCCTCAAACTTACGCCCCATACCCACCAGGCAGGCTTGCTTGGCGGGAGCATGCTGTATTCTGCAACGACGTCGGGATGCGCTGCCATTGATCCGTCGGATGCGACCTGAGTGTTCACACTGATGGTTCCCTCGAAGATCGGCAAATACCTCATTAATTTGGCGGCGCCTTTTGGCAGGAAGCAAATTGCGCCCTGCATCTCGTCCAACAATCTCCTCAGACACGTTTTCTAATGCGGTTTGGATCAGAGGCCTGGCAAATGCAGTTTTCCCACAGTTTGCGCATGTAGAGTGACGTACCCATGTCAGTGTTTTGTTTGCTTCATCTTAGCTGCAGGCACTGAGGTAGCACAGCAGCGCACAATAATAATAATTCACATACGGCGCATTCCCCTCCTTCGTCCTTTATCCGAACCGGTCACAATTTTCAATCATATTCAACTGATACAAGACCATTGTGGCACGCAGTGAGGTGCATCATGGGCATCGATGCCGGCTTCGACCTCGTTCCCCGACTTTCTAAGAGCATAGAGGACAAGAACCGCTGGCGTTCCTTCATTGATTGCGTCAAACGGAAATACGAGGACGACGACGGTGTTGAGGTAAAAGCAAACTATATTGAGTTCAATGCTGGCGAACATCCGATACTACCCTTCGATGGCCACAAATTCCTGCGATTCAGTTCGAAGATATCAGGAAAGACTGGGAACCAAGCCGAAGAGTACATCAGAGGAGTCACTCACATTGCGACATCGATCCTTGGCTCCCGCGTGGAACGATGGAGCGAGATGTATGATCAATATGGTTTCTATGGCTGGAAAGAAGTCTATGAATCACAGAGGAGCTACGACCAGGTGTGTATGATTTCGGCTATACGAGTGAAATGTGTCTAAGATTCACTAGGATGAAACGAACATACCAAGCACAGCTCAATCAGCCCTGAGTTCGGAGGGTGCAAGCGAGGACCTGATTACGCCATGTTACGCGATTCGATCAATACAAGATAAAGGCAAGGGTCTTATAGCGCGAGTGAATATCGTAAGCGGAACACGGATCCTCATCGAAAAGCCTCTCTTCTCAGCCTCATCTCCGGTCGGCTCTCTGGACGATGTGGTTCTAGCGAAAGTCAAGGCACTGTCAAACGAGCAACAACGCGAATACCTCTCACTACACAACAGCCATCCGGGGAAGAATCCATTCACTGGCATCTTCAGGACCAATGCACTGCCATGTGGCCCAGGTTCTCCGATCGGCGCAGTATATCCCATCATCTGCTTCATCAATCACACATGTATTCCAAATTCGCACAACAACTGGAACAGCGAGACGGAATTGGAAACTATTCACGCAGTCCGAGACATCAAGGCAGGCGAGGAGATCACTATATCTTACGCGGAAGGTGAGCCAGCGCGCCAGCGGCTTGATAAGCTCAAAAACGCCTTCGGCTTCGATTGCAAATGTGAACTGTGCTCGCGTCCCGCAGCTGAGCTCCAAGAAAGCGATGCTCGCCGCGTCGAAATCGAGCAACTTGACCAAGCGATTGGCGACCCTAATCGTGCCATGAGCGCACCGAGTCGAGTTATAGCAGACTGCCAGAAGATGCTTAAACTCATTCAGCAAGAATACGGTGGCAGTTTGCCGCCCCTCGTAGCGCGATTATACTACGATGTCTTCCAGATCAGCAACATCCACAGTGACCAAGCGCGCGCAAGCGCTTTCGCGAGACGGGCATACAATGCGCGACTCGTGGGCGAGGGAGAGGAGAGCCCTGAGGCGGTCAGAATGAAGAGCCTGATGGGTAATCCGACACAGCACCAGAGCTTTGGCGCATCGAAGAGATGGAGGACGACGAAGAGTGCAGTGCCAAAGGGCTTGGACGAGAAGGAGTTTGAGGAGTGGCTTTGGAAAAGGGGTGGGAATTGATGAGCTTCTCGTTTTGCTGGACTTGGGCTTGTTTGTACCTGGCCAGTCTTGATGTAAACAGTGATGATACACTGCTGAAGTGGATACAGTCCCGAACTTCAACGACTTCATGCATGTGGCTTCTAGAATCTCTATCAATGACAAGCACTGACACTCATTGTCCTCGCTGGGATTGTTTCCGCCTTTTCGTCGCTAGAGCCGTCATCCGGGGTAGAGCTGGCGTCCGACGTGGGCACATCCACGAGGTTGTCTTTTGGGCCGGTCTTGTAGTCGCTATCGTTGCCAACGTGGACCTTGTCCGAGCCCGTGGCCTCCTTCAAAAGGATGTATTTGGTCAGATCAGAGACGTCCTGCTGTCCAGGGGCGCGCCAGGGCTCAATGGACAACGCGCACAGATTGAAATTCGGGAAAGGTAGCCTAGACTTCGTTGAGGATCATGTGCCCGTCTCTTGACTGTGTTCCTCTTCAATGAAATGAGATCCCTTAGTACTGCATCTCGGCACCTACGAGTGGACAAATATAATGTAAGCCTATCTTGTCCTATTTTGAAACCTCAATCAGCGCTGATTAACTAACTTCTATATTAGCACCGTCTGAGGTTGCTGTACAGGCGATATTAGGTGTTGAAGCTATAAGATGTGATGTTGTTTTGTCCACTCGTGTAACATCTCTACTTTGTGTAGTATAACCTGTATACGCTTACTCATACAGCTTTATAATCTTAAAACCCTCCTATCTTGGCGGCAAAAACGGCCTACAAAAACCCCTGTTTGCCCACTCGTAGGTGCCTAGAGGCAGTAAGTTGAGGGCGATTGTCAAACTGCAGTATATATGTTGTGTAACAACAACATCAAAGATGAACCAACAGATGAGTGCCACAAAGCCGTACAACGGGAGAAAAGAAAAAAAGCAATCGGTGCTCTCCGCAATCAGAGTATATAAACCGCTACAGCAGTCTCAATAACATCAATTTGCGGCAACAAAAGGAGATACTATGAGATGGAGAAGTCTCTCGAAATGGAGAAAGGTGTGCCAAAGTTCTTACTCCCGTTTGACCCTCCGCTGAATAGTTGTTAGATTCACGTCATCAAATCGAAGTCAAAGCATCAGCGCTGGGAGGACTGGGCGTTTTTGCGACGACTGATATACCGCGTGGCACTCGTGTGATTGCAGAATCAGCCCTACTCGAAATCAATGCCGACCGTACCGCAAAAGGTATTGTGCGAGCATTCGAAAGACTAAGCTCCCCTCAACAACGTTGCTACCTAGAGCTCCATGAATTCGCGAGCGATACCTTCAAGCGCGCTGTTGAGAATGAAATGGGACAAAAATGGCAGGAAATTCCGGAACTGCATCGAAAGGTGCTCGCAATTTCTGCAGCTAATGCTTTCGGCAACGTGTTCTTCCTCGGATCTCGCATCAATCACTCATGCATCCCGAACATACACTTTGCATATAACCCAATGCTCGAGAAAGAGACATTCCACGCTATACGGGACATCGCAGCGCAAGAGGAGCTAACTATCACGTACATCATTGGTGGCAATCATACTCGGAGCCAACGACAGGCTAAGCTGGACGAATGGGGTTTTCTATGCACATGCCCGGTATGTGAGGATACGGAGCAAGGCAGAAAAAAGGAAAAGAAACGCGCTCAAATGTTGGAGCTCGATCAAAAACTCGCTTTGAACATTGCAAACGAGTCATGGGGAAAGTCTTTGAGGCTGGCACAGAATCTGGCAGCGATTCAGAAATCTGAAGGCTTGCTGACTAGAGAACTTAGCACAACGTAAGTCTCGCATCGGTTCAACGCGTACTTATCTGACTTTGCTTTTAGTTATCAGGATGCTGCCAGATTATGTATGATGCTGGGAGACACGAGAATGGCACTGCTGTGGACTGAGAAAGAATTAGAGGTCGATCGTTACTGCGTAGGAGAAGACTATCCTGATTACAAGAGGGGGCTTCAGGTTGTGGCTCGATTGAGAGCCGTGGTAGAGGACTCAGAGCCAGTTGATGAGTCCATAATTCAATGGTTCAGCCAACAAAGCTCGCATGATGAGCGTTGTATAATAATGTAATGGGCTCGTCGCAATCGACGCGGGGCCGTTGGACGGGCTGTGTCGGCGTGATCGCCCCATGGGATTTGGGCATTCCAAGTCGCTTTGTCGGCGACGCTTGGGCGGGCGCGGGTGCGAAAAGGTGGCTTCAGCGCCGCGTTCGGCGTTCGCAGAGTCGCCCAGCCATGCGTGGATGGGCTCTGTGGTAACAGGGGTGGACAGAGGCGGATGCCCTGCGTGTTGAGCCATGTATGCGATGTCTGATGTGGTTGTTGTTAAAGTATCGATCAAGCCTAATCAGGCTAGACCTAGCATCATCGCGAGCGAGGTCGAATTTCTGCTTTCCAAGGTTCCTTCCAGAACACGCAGCCTTTCTTCATCGACCAGTACTGCCATTCCGAGTACATTGGAATGCACCATTCGCAGCTATCCCGCGCCGGTCGGAGTTGCAAAACGCCCTTGGCCCAGTATCGCCTTTCTACGTGCGTCCTGGATCCTCGAACTTACGCCCCTTATCTACCCGGCAAGCTTATCGGCAGCAGGCTGTATTCTGCAAATCCTATTGTTTCCAGCGTTGGCAAATGACCCCATTATGGTTTTAGGTCCACTGTAGCACAGTGCACTGAGTACAGCTGGTACGGATGATACAGGCAACCTTGTTACACATTGCTCATAGGAGGATACTCAGGTCCACGGCATCAACACAACCCATATTCCTATCGAGTTATACATGCTTAGTACTATGATATGCAACGCATGTCGAAGGTAACGTTCCACACGGCCCCTGGTTTGCCGTCAACCGAACCACCACCGCAACGTCCTGCAGATGTCCCCTAGGTATGTCTGCTTCACCGCATCACAGCGTCTGGATACACAGAAGCCCGGAGTTCCAGCTGGACTTTAACTCCACCGACTCCTGGGCTGGGGCGGTCTATTTTCACCGACTACTGGCTAGCGCGTTGAAGAGGAAGCTCAGCTAAGCCTCCACGGATCCATCTCACAGACGGCCCGTGCGCACAGCAGCACTCCATGAGCAATCCCGCAGCGGAGCACGGTGACCACAATGCCACGCTTGCTTGTATCAGCAGCCGTAAGATCGAGTTTGCCTTGTTGGGGGTGGTTGGTCGACGAATCTAGCTCGTAAATCCAACCGTTGCATTGGCCGACTCATCATCGTCGCTGGGGTCTTGCGCTTCCTTCCGGAGCGGCGCATGATGTGCCCTGATCTGGGTTGGTCGGTTCGGTACGGAGTACAACGATCAAGTACATAACAAAGGGCGCAACCAACGATTTCATCTACCAGATTTGTTGCGCAGTGTGCATTGTTTTGCCTGTGGTTTTGGCCAGATCGGAGATTGGTTGGGTTGCATCGGATCGCATCAGCCGGATCAGCAGCAGCCAGCCACTACGCAGCGGAGTCATCATATCGACCACACAAAATCTCCTTCAGCAAAGGTTCGTCGGATTCGCTAGTTTTGTAGAGCTGTGTGGGAGCCATATATTAATAGCAGCAGGTACTTTGCTGCGTCGGTTCGCCCTGCCCCAAGCTACAAATTCCCCAACGGTCAACGCCTCTCGAACCCGACTGCAAACACTCAAAGAAATATTTGTGCAAGAGTCTAAGGAAAGGTGCTCCACGCACCCCACATCCCCAACAATGGTCGCGCGATCAAAAGCAACAACATCCCTCATAGCCGTCTCCACCCTCCTCCTCTCCATACCTATATCCGCCGCCCCAACGCGCACGCACCACTGCCGCTGCACCATCGTCGACGCAAACCAATACCCGACATCATTCCGCTCCACCTCATTATCCTCGACAGCAGCCACGCTATGTTCGAACCTCGAATCCGAACTCGCATCGTTCCGGTACTCAAAGCCCGATCTGTACGAGACCTGGGTGAAGCAACGCAGTAGTAGTATAGAAAATGCAGCCGCAGCTATCTCCGACGACGAGAGTTCCATCAGTGCGAGAACGCTGCAGAGCGTAGCGGCGCATAGCGGATTCGACAAGCCAGATGGTGGCGCTCCCAGTGCACCGTCGCAGCGCCCGCGCGAACGGATCATCTGCCAGGCCGAACTAGAAGACCCATCAACGTACGAGGACTCGCTACGGACACTGTGTGCACTGCACGTAATCATCGGCTTTGCGGTCCTCGCCTGTCTAGCGGAAGCCATCTACATAATACCCAGATGGTGCGTCCCACCCCATACTCACAACCCCATCCTGTCTTTTCCCATAGCACGTACTAACGCCCTACCCAGGCTCCGCCACCGCACCAACCAAAAACCCAGGCTCCGCCTCTCAGGCACAGAACGCTTCCTCCGCGCACACCCAGACGCCCAGACCACGTTCAGTCCCGGCGTCGAGAAGAAACTGCGCGCGTACGAAGCGCCGGAGTGGGCGCCGCCGCGGCGATCGCCGGAGAAGCGCGAATTTGCTGCGTTTGAGGATGGGGATGATGAGGATGACGAATTTAATCGGCCGGTGATGTGAGCTGAAGTGTTTGTTGTGCGGTGGCTTGGACTGACTTTCTTGTGTGGATATTTTCAGAGGTGCAGGCGTTTGTTGGATGATGGGCGATTGCGCATATATTTTCTTAGTGTAGTGATACCCAAATGCAGATACGATACTTACTAGTACTGATTGGCAGGTGAACACAGTCAGACGGAGATGCTGTCGTTCAGAGTACTCGCGTGTTGGAATAGCAAGAGGGTCGAATATGGCGCGATACGCCTGGCTGATGTCGAAGTCGCAGCCGTTTGAAACCCGAAAAAAACAACCCCAAGCCCCACGGAGACAAAAACGACGAGATCCCAGGACCACCGACTCAACCACCTGATATCTGCGATCGTGCTTCTGTGCATTAGCAGTAAGGACCAACAGCCGCATAGGATAAGAAGCCGCATAGGCACAGGCGCATAGGTACAGTCGCCCGCGCACGGTCTCGCAACCGCACACGAAACAGACCGTGTAAACGATGATGCATTGGAATTAAAACTTTCAAACAGTCGCTGCTGGGGGGGTATCTTCCGGGGTATCTTCGCTTTGGCGCAAAAGGACAAGACGGGAACTCCACGTTTTTCAAGGAAACCATCAATCACCCATGCGAGACACACACTAGAGCTGGGGGAAAAGAGGGCCAAGGAGAGATAGAGAGAAAGAGTTGTACATTAAAGTCGTTAGGGGGGGAAGGCGCACTGGAGGCGAAAAGGGGGAAGGAAGAGTGGGGACGGAACGGAACGGATCTGGGGAAGGGAAAAAGGAGCGGGGTGATGGACATGGGGGAAGGGGGGAGGTTCGCGCGAGTGTTGGTTGTGTACGTGTCCCAAGCCAAAGGAAACAACACCGAAAGACAACGAGAAAAAAGCGCAGAAACGGAATACACACGTCGAAGCACCGCACGCCGCCCTCACCACGGCCATCACCCCATAACCGTATACCACCCCTTCTCCACCATAACATCGATCCAAAAAGCCTCGCCTCCCGCATCCATGCGCCGCCACGTCTCCCCGACCAACTCGATCATCTTGCGCAGCGGCTTCGCCGGCAGCCGCAGCGCACACTCGTGCAGGCGCGCCGTGGCAAACTGCCGCGCCTGCTGGATCTTCGCGTCGTTGGCGTACACGTCGAAGTAGTCGAGCGACGACACGAACTTGAGCTCGCACGCCGCGACGACCAGCAGGATGGGCTGCACGCAGATGGTGCCCGAGGACGGCGGCAGCGCTTCCAGCGCGCTGAGGATGTGCAGCGCCAGCGAGTTGAGCCACAGGGTGGTATCGGTGGGCTCGTAGGGCGTGGAGAAGCGGGGCGCAGGGAAGGGGAAAGTAATGGTCGAGGGCGCGACGGAGGTGGAGGGCAGGTTGGCGGCTCCGAGACGCTTGCGCAGGATGCAGGGGAAGACGCGGTACAGTTCCAGCAGGCCGGCGCAGCGGTACGCTTCGGCGATGACGATGAAGTCGTGCTTTGCGGTGCGCGAGTCGCCCGGGTCGGCCAGCTCCTCGGCGGTGGGGTATTCGGCGGCGAGGAGGTCTTCTTCGAGGGTCGCGGCGTTGAGCAGGTTGTCCTGTCTGCGACGCAGGTCCATGGCGCCGTTGGAGTCCAGCATGCGTTCTCTGCGCACGAGTCTGCCGACCTCTGCGAAGAGTATCTGCACGGCTGGCGCGATGCCGGTCCACGGGTGCGGCACGATCTTCCCGTCTGGTTTCCTGGCTGCAGGTGTGCGTTTCGGGGTCGCGGCTCTGTTGCGCAGACCGGAGAGCGGGGAGAAGGTCATGGCATCTTGCTTGACGAAGCCCATGAGCATTTCCCAGTAGATCAAGGCCTCTTCGAAGAACTGCGTCTCGCGCTGCACTTCCTCTTCTTCGGAATTGCTGAGCAGTTTGGGCAGTATCAAGCTTCGTGCCGTGGTGAGGTATTCCTCGCCAAGCGCATTGCTCTCGTGCCAACATGTAGAGAGACCGAGTAGGATAATGCCTAGGAACGTTCTTGTGCCGCTTGCTTGGCCGCTTTGAACGAGCGGTAGTTCTTCCTCTAGACATTCACACGCCTTGCGCTGCATCTCGATGCCGACCGCGGCCATATTCGGGAATGTGTTCGCTAGATGGGCGGCAGCCATGGACTGGATCGCGTAGTATATCGAGGGTGAATCTTGATATATGCGACCGATGGTTGTTCGGAATGGGTTCAGAAGAGAGTCAAAAGAAGAGAACAAGACACAAACGTCCTTGAAGTAATGCTGGATCAGAAGGGAGTCCATATCGTCCAGTGACGAGGTGGTAGGGGACTGGCATGACGATGTCAGACGATAGTAGTCGAGAAGAAGTGAGCGCGATAATCGTGGACTGGTTACTGTGCTCGAAATTGAATCTTCTGGATAAGGCAGAACTTCTTCGACGTCGAGCTCTATCTCGTCCAAGGGCCCCGGATCCAGGAAGTCAAATGCATCCCAGGACTCGAAGCTCAAGTCCTCGTCAAAGAATTCATTCCCTCCCCAGCAGCCCTCTAAGAGCATAGGATCAATCGCGTCAAAGTCTGGGAGAGGAATAGACTCGTATTCCGGAGTTGAGTCCTCCTCAGCAGACCATTCATTGATAAGTGAGTAGTCCACGCCGTTAACAGGTGGAGGTGGGGTCTGTTCAGCGTCATCTTCTAGCTCTGGCTCTTGCTCTTGCTCTGGCGCAGGCTCGGGCTTCTTTTTTCTGGCAGGAAGAACAGCAGCAAGAGCCTCAAAGCCACTCACGACGTCAGGTGGTAAAACGATCTCAGTCACTGTGGGGCCTCTGCGAGTGGTGTCTCCGGGTTCAGGCGGCGACAAGCCAAACTGTATACTGGGCTGAAGAACCTCATACTTTGTCGACCACTTCAATATCTTCTCGTAACCAGGACAGGCTACATTCCGCTTCTTGCACTGAAGGCATGATGGAGAGGTTTCGTCGCATTTGAGCTTCGCCACGTTAGCGCGGGGTATGCATGAGACCAAAAGTGGGATCAGAGCATTACCCGTTTGAGTTTGCATCGCCCGCAGCCGTTCCGCGACTTTGTCTTTTTCGAGCTAGCGTCTCTCATTGCTTTCCTCTCGTTCGCCAATGGCGGCATGTCCGTTGGTGATCCGTGAGGGAGTAGGACGTTCACGGAGGGCAGCTCGTCCAAATGGATGTGGTCTTCGAAAGCTGCGAAGGAGGAGGTGGAGTAGGCATTCTATGAGGTAAATGCGTGTGACAAGACAGCTGCAGGTCATGACACAGCCGATAGGAGCCGTTCCGATAGTCCAGGGCCATGATAGCAACTGATAGCGACGTGTCGCTGTTCTGCTGCTTGAGATTGAGCCTAGATCCGAGATTCGGAGCCGCCTTCGTGTACGCTTCTGCATCTAGCCGACAATGATTGGATAAACAGCAGCAACCGTTCTCCAATAGTTTCGTACACCGCATGCTTACCCATGTAGTTGAAGGGGGCTCCGAGGGCATCTCTCGGGTCCGACAAGAGTTTGGGTTTCTTCGAGCATTCTTCAAACTCTTGAAGGAAGAGACACAATGGCCCATATATGTATGCTAGAGCGGTGTATCTCGAGAGCGATGCGCCCCGCATGTTTACCGCTGGGAACTAATTGCCTGTATTGGTTAGTCCACACATCACCTGGATCCCAGCATCGCGATATCGCGAAAAATCCTTCGATAAAAGTCCCAGAAATCTGTTCGGGACGCGCATAACCAATCTGGATAAGGAAATCGCCTATCGAAATAGATTCTGGGCACCTCTGATCACAAGTCCCCACTAATTCCATGAGTGCACCAAACTTCACACTAGTGACGTATGTTATGCGCGATATTTGATTGTGCGTTCTGTTACCTCTAAGTCTGATGTATCATAAATGCCGTGTATGTCTAAAGTATGCGAAATGCGGACGCTGCAACCATTGATAATGCTGTCGTGATAATGCCGCCCGGTGCAAGAAGTCGAACCCTAATGATATGTTGGCTCAAATGCTGAAATCCTCATAGTATCGTTGATGCTCCTGGAAACCAGCCATGTGCACCTTATCGTACGCCTAAAAGTTCTCCATGAGATTCTTTCTGACGGTCCACATCCTCGCTCGTTTTCCATAGATGTACATCGGTATCGTAAACAGCATACAGGCCATCTGGATGCCGCCTACAGCGAGGAAAACGCTTTTTGAGCCGCTCGATTCGAGCCAGTGCGGGAAAAACAGCGAGAAAATCAAGCCGTGAAGGATATCTAGCCCAATGTCAGCATTGTTGATAGTGTGGCATGATCCGAACAGGACGTACTCTTTGAGAAATTGAGTGTCACTAGGGCCTCGCCGGCATAGACTCTGTATGAGTCAACGACAAAAGTGACGGCTGTTGTCGACGCGAGACAGCATCCAAAACTAATGACGCCAAAAAATACTGTCGGAACTGCCCAATTGTCTTTCTCCTCTGCGCTCCAGCCAAATCCCATCAGCCCAATCGTCGTACTGATTGCTATCGGGATTGCCATTATGAGCCTGAACTCCGGCTCGTATACACCATCATTCTTTCGCGCCATGAAGCGGACGACAATGTCTGAGATCTTTCCTGCGACAGCTGTCCCGAGGACACCGCCCACGAAGGGAGATATATACACCATTCCCACTTGTAATGCAGTGAAATTGTATGACTCGTGATTTTGGTAGATGTGAGCTACCGATTCCGAAAGTACAATTAGCCATCCTACAGCGAGGGCGTATACCATAGAAGACCAAAGTACCGCGGGATATGCGAAGAGAATAAAGGGCCGAATCATAACTTTAATCCACTTGTCTTTGGCTAGACGTCCGTTCCAGGGCCTCAATGACTGTACGTACGACTTGGGGGGCGCAATACGGTAGTAGTCGGTATAAAGAATCGAAGCCTGATCCAACGCTTGCTCAGACTCAGGTTGATCCTGGGATGCCAAGGTCTGGCTTGAGAGAGAGAGAGTGGCATCCTTCTCCGGATTAGACTTTATATCGTCAGAAACAGTACCAGAGACCGAACGACCGGCTCCTAAATGGTCGCCATTACGGCCTCCGTGAAAGCAATCATCTTGGCAATGGCTGATTACTGGAGTATGTGTAGATGACGCTGCGCCAGATAAGTTATTCGTATGGTTATAGTCGAGCGCATCATGCTCTGGATCTGCAGCGAATCCTACTCGAGCAACTTTGGCGGGGCGTGGAAGGTTACTAGGACCAGACATGGACATAGAAGGCTGAGCTAGGTCTCCCTTCTCGCTTTCTGAAAGCTGAGTGGATTTTGTATGATGTTTTGGAAGCGATGGCATATGGAACCGTTGGTGTTTTTTAGGTTCAGGAGTGCGGTCCCAAAAGGTTTCCGGGACAAACATGAATATCAAGACGAAGCAACCTGCAACTACGATTGCAACAATCCTGTTTTTGGTAAGCTCATACTATTACAGCGTACGCCATAGGTTGCCACCTGATATTCCACTGTATCATGCCTCTTGATATGGCATACCCCATTTGATAAGGTCAAGGTATACAAAATAGGAGAAGGTATTAGAGCTTACCAGAAGACCCATCTCCATCCTAACGACTGAACAATAGCGGCACTAACAAGAGGAATCAAATTCTTGCCGCCTAGAAGCAGAAGGGTGTAGATGCCGAGGCGATAGGCCCTTTCGTGCAAGAAGAAAATCTCCGCAACTGTTGCAGATGGTAGGCACTCCACTGGGGAAACGGCAAAACCCTGGACTATTCGTGCAATGAGAAGAGAGATATCTGTTCAAATCAGATATAGCTCGATGCAGTTGTTCCGAAATACTTACAGTTGGGAGATACTGCACACCATATGGAAGAAATCAGAAAAAGAATAATAGCTCCTAGATAGACGGGTCTTTTCCCCCATAATATAGCAGTAGGCGATGCTACGACGGAACCAAGGCCTAATCCGAGCATATACAAGCCCGTAGTGAGAGCAACTTTGGGAACAGAGACGTTGTATGTCTCAGCGACGTTGTTGAACCCAGCTGCGAGTACGGGCGTCATACCTCCGCCAACCTATACTCGAGTTAGTCAGATGAGGATCATCAAGTACGTGAGAAGCCTAGCGTAGGGTATCCCAACATGTTTGGCTGAACCCTGCTATAAAATTCGCGACTTTGCCTGGACCTACCATGCAGTAGAATCCCAGTGAAACCAGTGCAATATCACGTCGAATCCCAGACCAATTGAGAGGATCATTTGCCGAGTCTTCGGGCTGGGGTTCAAGGATGAATTTCCCATCTTTGGTTCGTTTCTTCTCAAGAGGCTCAAATTTGACGGAGCGACTGGAGCCTCGAGATGCGCTTCGACTTCGAGGTGTACCATATGGAGAGGGTAGAGAAGATGTCGAGGTACGCGCACGAGAGTGCTGTAGACCAAGAGGTTCGTTGCGTTTGTGCGCTCCGGACAGTAATATGACAGAACCTAGACGCGTCTTGTTAGTTCGTGGGTGCTACTGAGATTCAAATATAGCCTTACCTGGCACTTCGTCCGTATAGCGGTCTGCTAGTATGCCTAGATGCCATTTTCCTGTGGTTCGGGTGGCTTTCTCGGCATCATGCGGGTTGTTATTGTCTGCGGTCTCTTTTGGCTTCCACTTGAGACGCATGGTGTGTAGAGGAAAGGTTGAGCCTACGAAAGCGAGAACATTGAGTGTTGGAGAAGGTGAGATGAAAGGTCCCACAAGTAAAGTAGTGACTGGTCGCTAACTTTGACGCTAGCCCACAGATATGCTCACCTTGTCCGTGATCGCCGTGGGACTAAGAGGCGAGCGACGCAGCTGACTGTTTGTGTGTATCCCATGGCCCGCTTATGCGCGAAGATGCACTGTGGTATCGCCGTTGAGTGTGACACGAGACGCGGTATACTAGGTGTGGTGTTGACGACTGGGGTTAGAATGACGTCACACCTCAGCAGCGCCTTCCCGATGTTTCGCCCGTTGACGGGAGCACCCAGCACGTGTACCTTCTCTACCCGCCTCCCAACACTGCACGCAGCCTTGGGAGATGCGCCGGCAGCAATTGGAGTCGATCACAGTTAAACGCCGTCGACGATACGCCTGTGCTCCTGCCCAGACGCAAAATCTCGAAGGAGCCTGCGCGCGATAGCACCCCGCCTCTTCACCGCCGCCAGCCCGCGTGACTTCGCAGCCCTGTCTCTCCGCCCTCCCGTCCATCCGGCTCCAGGTCCTCCCCTCGCAAGATGGTCCAGGCGATAGTCTATCGCCGTCGAAGAAACGCTGATTGCAGATGTTGTATGAAGTACGCAGTACTCCTCGCTTTCGGCTGTGAGGGCTGAGGATGGAACAAGGTGCGCCCTAGAAAGCTTGCTAGAAACAGCACGGGTCCTGTTTCCTGCTGACCAGCGTCGAAGATCTTCTTCCAAGACATGGCGGCTCAAGATCCGTGGGTTGCGCTGTAGCCGCCAGTACCGCCAGTGGCCACACAATCCGAAGGCATGCGTACAACAACGACAACAATACTCTTGCCAGTGTCAACGGTGCTCCAGCGCACCCTAACGCTACAACGGGACCCGGCGTGCTTTTTCCTCGGGTACACGGCATTACCCTGGTCTAGCGGAGAGAAGGTTCCTATCAATAGATGGATGCTTCTTTAGAGCTGAGCCGAGGCTAAAGAATCAAGAGCAAGGATTGAGGAATGCTCACTTCTACAGTTTCAGCCATATCATCAGAAATAGACTGCCTATCACAGTGAGAGCGCAGTGCGGCGCAGATCCCGGGGACAGTCAGTCTGTCCGTTGCAAGTGACATGGACCTGGGGTACGTTGGCTCACAACACCATGATCTGATGTCGCGAGTTCCAGATAGCGTCAATAGTCCCACACGGCATGCGCGAGATGCTAGTTTACTAATATGTAGCAGCTAGTTCCAATCGATCTAGCGACTGGTTAGCCAGGATTCCATTCTGAAGACCGTGCTTCGTCTCCGTCGCCCAGGGAGCTGCATTTGGAGGGCAACCAGCAAAGCGGAAAGCGACACAGATTCACATGTGGTCGTGCTCTGCTCGGCCGGGACCAGCTCTATCAAAATCAGAAAGTACTGTTTCCACTGCCGGCTTCCTTTTGAAGCCTTGCTGTAACCGAGACTCTACCTAAGCGATGATGTAGTTAGTTAGTATACCTTCTAGTTGGCAGGGTGTTTGGCAGAACATGGCGTCTAGCCAATCTTCACCTGGCTACAGTGTGTAAGACCGTTCAAGCGCCATACATTATGTCAGTCTACAACAAGCCTAGTCGTCGATCTGACAGCCAATTCCACGACCTGGCGTCTACGCCTTGCCTGTTCCTATGTCAGTTGATTACTTCAAGCGATGCTGCCCACAGTCTCTACCGCAGACCTGGCCGATGGCTTCGTGCTAGAGAGAACTACACGGTGGCCCCAAGTCACTATGCAAATACGAAGGCTGACGGAAATCCAGATACGTGGCGTATTCCCTTGTCCCCGTCAGTTTTCAGTCTCCTCAGTCACTCTTTTAAGTCTCTAGCTTAATAGCAAGTATTTACTTGCGTCCCTTCTTTTGAGAGCTCTCTCATCACAATTTTTACTGGCTCATAGCCATCATTCCACTCTTTATCTGTACTTAATTCCGTTAATATCCATAATGTCTTCCTTTACACGAGTTGCCGCTGTAGCAGCTGGCCTTTTTGCCTCTGTATACGCAACCTTTGATGCTGCATCCTCAAAGAATGTCGCCATGTATTAGGGACAGGGCGATGACCAGATTACACTTTCTGAAGCGTGTAGCGACGATAGCGTGGTCATCGTCAACATTGCATTCATCAATCAGTTCCCCAAGTTTGAGGGAGACTACCCCGGCTCCAACTTTGGTAAGTTGCTTTGTCTCAAGGTTAAGAACTGTGCGTAACTGATCTTGCTAGCCAATGCCTGTGGTGAGGAGATGTATATTTTACCGGATGGAACAACGAGCAAAAGGTCCAACTGCCCTTCGATTGGCGATGGCATTAGGTTTGCCACGGTAATGGCAAGAAGGTGCTGCTGACCATTGGCGGCGGCTTGCCGACCGACTATTACTTGCGTTCGCCAGAAGTCGCGCAGTATTTTGCTGAATTTCTCTGGGGCGCCTTCGGACCGCAAACACCTGAATGGGCTGCCAACGGTAAACCACGACCGTTCGGTGACGCGTCAGTCGATGGGTTTGAACTTGGATATCGAGTCTTTCATGGCACCAGCACCGTTCCCCGAGTACATGTATGCCAACTACGATGCATTCGTCTCCCACCTCAAAGACAACCTCTTCCCGACCGGCCCAGGGCAGTACTATATCTCGGGAGCTCCGCAATGTGTTATTCCCGATGCTCGCCTTGCCAACGCAATTAGCAAATCGCACTTCGACTTCATCTTCGTACAGTTTTACAACACGCGACAATGTTCGGCTCGCGCAGGCTACAATGGCCTCGCCGGAACAGCAACCGGGTTCACCTTCGACGGTTGGGTCGCATGGTTGAAGGCCAACTCTGCCAACCAGTGCGGAAAGATCTTTCTCGGAATTGTAAGTAATTGCCTCGTGTGGTTCCTGAATACATTTTTTGTCAAGATTCCAGCCTGCTGGCGAAGCTGGCGCCCCACATGACACGGCGAGCTATCTAACCCCTAAGGAGGCCAATGAGCTCATTGCGTACATCTCCAATAAGCACTCAGATATCTTTAGTGGGGTCATGATGTGGGAAGCAACGTAAGTGGTCTCGAAACTGATGTAAAGTATCTATTGACACAGCATAGGGTCTCCGCTCGCAACAAGATTTGCGACAAGGGCTACTCCACCTGGATCAAGGACATCTTGACACGCAAGAATGGCGGCACTGCGTTCATAGGTGTTTGCCCCACCACCTCGTCCTCCATTGCTTCATCCTCCAGCAGTGCCATGCCTACTCCGAGCCTCACCAGTCCCAACGGTTCATGTGGTCCTAAAAATGGCGGTTATACCTGCACTGGCTATTACATGGGCGAGTGCTGCAGTGAATACGGATTCTGCGGTGGTAGCTCGTTGTACTGCGATGCTGGATGCCAGTCAGCCTTTGGCAAATGCGGCTCAACGTCAAGTAGCTCATCCTTCGTCTTGACCACCAGCTCCTCTGTCTCTTCTACCGCCAGCGCATCTTTATCCTCCGCTTCCAGCACTGACTCGTCCAGCTCCGCGTCTTCCAGCTCCGTGTCGCCGACTAGCGCGTCTTCCTCCAGCGTGTCTTCTTCCAGCTCCGCGTCTTCCAGCTCCCTGTCATCCACCACCGAGTCATCCTCCAGTGCGAAATCCTCCAGCTTGCCATCCAGCTCGTCATCCACCAGCGCCCCATCTATCTCCGCGTCGTCCACCTCCGCTTCATCAAGCACTTCTTCCTCTCTTGTTTCTACCTCATCTCTTTCCTCGACTGCGAGCGTGAGCGCATCGTCCGAGTCTAGCACTGGTTCGTCCTGGACTGCGAGCGTTTTCTCATCAACGGAGAAGCCGTCTACCCTTCAGGTCCAGCAGTCTCCAGCAAACCCAGCAAACCCAGCAAACCCAGCGAGACACCCGCACATTACCCGTCGTCTGTTTCTACCACTGTAATCACGAGTAAGTCTGCTGTTTACGACTGACAATGAACACACGCTAATATCTGCCGCTTAGCTACCTACGTAGACATCTGCGTAACTGGTCTCGTTACCCTCACGGCCACCTTAACGCAGACAGTATGTCTAACATGCGAAGCAAGGCCTACCGGCGTGCCTGAAGGATGGATGACCACGGTGGTTGTCTGTGCCCACTGCGGCCCGCAGACTACCACTGTTACTTTGACCAAGCCTATCGAGCACCCAACGAATGTTCCTCAGTAGCCGGCGCCTTCGCACCCAGCCGGCGAGTCGGTTCCGGCTTCTGAGCGACCTGTTCCAGCTCAGTCGGCTGCCGAGTCGGTTCCGAGCACGGGGGTGCTGGCGCCAGGTCTGTCTCATTCGGCCACTGGATATATGCCCGTTCCTCATCCCTCAGGCTCGAACGCAGCTGCCATACCCGAGCACTCCTCTTCCGCTCCCTCTCAATCGGCGCCTGGCTACATGCCCATTGCTCACCCCTCCGCCGTCCCCGCTCCTCTCGAGTCCAGCCCGCCTCCCATGCCGGAAAAGCCTGTCGCCGACGCCCCGGAGCACGTGACTGCGACCAGCACCATCATCCAATACGTGACAATGACGCCGGTGCCCGCCAACAACACGCAGGTGTACGCGCCCAGTGGAACGGCGAGCAGCAGTGGGAAGGGAGGAGCGCAGTACACGTATGCGGCCATGTCGTTTGAGGGCGCGGCGGGTAGGCTTGGGGGTGGTGTTGGTGTGGCTGTGGTGCTTGTGGCGGGGTTCTTTGCGTTGTGAGGGGGAGTGGAATGGTGGTGATGGTTCATGGTTTATGAGTTGCGTGGGGGAGAAAGGGGTCGGGTGGTTATGATGATGGGGGTGTTTATGATTCGATTCAGGGGTGGGGCTGTGAGGTGAACTCTAATTCATGAAGATGTTTTGAAGCTTGCAACGTGAGTCTGCTGGTATCTGTTCGGCGGTGGTACCTGGCGAGTGCACTCTGGTGCTATGCTCTCGATTCGCCATGTCTTTCTTCTTTTATCGAGATCTAGGCGTGTATAACCGGATCGACATATGTCAAGGTTCTCCGTCGATCCAAGTCCAGAGAAAGTCGGAGTCTGAGAGACACAGACACATCTCGTGGCAACCCGCAGCGAGTCAGGCGGCGAGGGCGAGATGGCGGTTGATTGGGCGCACGGCATCGGCGCTTGACGGCAGCAAGGTCAGGGCCAGGGACAAAAAAGCAGTCACGACGGCTGGCTGGCTGGCTGGCTGGCTGGCTGGCTCTGGCTCGCCGCGCTGTCTCATCGAGAGGGGTGACGCGCTTGCGGTCGAGTCGAGGGTCCGAGGGAATGACCTCAACACCACGCCGGTCCCTCCACCCCTCCACGATTGCATGCTGCTTCCTCCTGCCATGTCTTGCTTCATTGTTGTTGTACCTTGATACCGTGTTTCCTGCTGCTGCTGCTGCCCGCCGCGCAATGGAGCTGGGTGGCGGGCGGGCTGCCCTGCATCTGCATCTGCATCTGCATCTGGCGGTCGGCTAGCGAGTTCGACAGCTGCAGGATGAGCTGGCATCTGCAGCGTCTGCAGCAGCCGGACGAGGCTGTCGACCGCCCTGTCGCTCTCTCGCCGCGCTGCCAGGCCCAGGACGACCGCCGCCGACGACGCAATAGCTAGGCCTGCTCGTGCATCGTGTCGCCGCACACTCGAATTTCGACGCTGGGCCGGGGCTTCTCCATCGAGCGTGGGCGTTGTGAGCAAACCGCGGCGCTCTCTTATTTACAGCAGCGCCGGTCACCCCAGTCACCCCAGCAGCAGCAGACGACAACACCACCACCACGACCCGGCCGGCGACCACTGTTCCTGGCGACGAGCATGTCCTGCGCCCGTCCACTGCTGCCCGCCCCCGTCTGTGTCCGTTGCCGCTCCATTGACGCCGCACAGCCGCGCGCTGTGGCTGGAGAGGGCCCGCCAGCCAGACGTCTGGTTTCGTTGCGCGCTCGCAGCCGTCGACGACAACACCAAACACCACCAGACAACCAGGCACCGCCGTGGCCCAAAAGCCGCACAGCGAATTGCGCGCGTCCACGCAGTGCTCGACTGTCGGTGAGGCATGCCTGGAGTGCGTCGTGGTGCAGCGTTCCCTGCTTGCGTGAGTCGTGATGCCCTCCTCTGCCCAGCCCCCGAATTTGAAGCCGCCAGCCTCTTCCCCAACCTCCCACACCGTCGCTGCGGCCGCGCACCATGACCATGGCTCCGCTGCGCCGCTGCTCCCCTGCGACGCTCCATCTAACAGCCTCTGCTCCAGGCATTGCAACATTCCTCGACCTCGCCGCCGCCGCCCGCTAGTCCCCGTGCTGCGCGCCGCCCTCGTCGTCCCAGCACCGCGTCCCCTTCGCATTCCGCGTCCCCTCCCGCGGCTCGACCAGCACCGCTCCGCCCGCGCCCGACCGCGACCTCAATTGCGTCGTCGTAGCAGCCCGGGTCCGGCGCTGCAGCCAAAGTGACGTCCTCGGGCCCGCCCGGCCTCAGCCATCTGTTGCCCGCTTCGGCGCCCTCGACGGTTGACGCGAAACGAGACCACGACCAAGACGCTAACGAACCATACACGACTTCCTTGCAGCAACGCCAGCAGCAGGCTGCCGACTTCTATCGCACCCAGCACTCCCACTCGCGCGCCTCGAGTTCGTCTGGGAGCGCCGCCTACACCCTCCGGCGCACCCCCAATTTCGAGCATCCGCCGTCTCGGGCCAGATCTCTGTCCAACGACTCGGCAACACCACCGCCGCCTCCGCGCCTGGTACGCTTCGCCGACAACCCGCAATTGAGCTTCCGGGCACGCGCAAGCTCCCAATTGCAGGACCCCGGCCGCTCGTCGCCCCATCCTGCCCTCCGCATCTCGCGCCGCACCGCGTCGGCCATCCGCTTTGTGCTCGAAGAGGGACTCCGCGTGCCGCATTCCTTCACACCCGATCTGACGGAAGAGAACGCGTCCATGGCAGATCTGACGGCAGGCGGGAGTGGCCGTGCTGCCAATGGCGGTGCGCGCACCACGACGGGCCCCATCCCTGTCCAAGACCGCTCCAACATCCGGACGCCGCAGATGATCATGAACCAACGTCGCGAACGCGAAGCACGGCGGCAGGAAGCAGATGCCGCCCAGGCCGCCGAGGAGCAGCGCAAGACAGAAGAGGAGCGGAGAAGAAGTGCGGAACGAAGAGCCCAAGCTGCTGGCGTTGCTGGCGCACCCCAACCAACCGGACTAGGCGCGCAGAGGCAGCCGCAAGGCCAGCCTCTGAGATCAGATGATGGCTACATGGGCTCGTACCCAGTAGGAATACCGAGGCAGCCAGAAAGCCGCATGCCCACAACGGGTGGGCCGGTAAATCCCCCCATCTCAACCCAACCTACAGACACAGCGGCAGGTGCGCAACAAGGACGACCACGGGCGAGCTCGCAATCACAACCGCGTACCCGGCCTGCCCCATCACAGCAGCCTGACCTGGGCGTATCGGGCGAGTCTCGTCGGCCACCTCCCGCGCCACACGCACGGCGTCCTTCTGCGACTGCTGGCCCCTCACAGGCCGGTCCGTCGACAGCGCCTCCGCCGCCACCACTGCCACCGGGCGGTGTGCCGGGAGCCCAGCAGCGCCAATCGACGACTTCAACTTTTCCCCATGCATTCGAGCGGTGGGAAACGCTGTCTTCGCACTGGGAGGGTCTCACCTCGTACTGGATCCGGCGCCTAGAAGAAAATACCGATCCAGCCCGCCCCCAGCCTTTGACCCAACAGCTGTCACGGCAAATAACAGACCTGTCAGCAGCCGGTGCTAATCTATTTCATGCTGTTGTAGAGCTCCAACGATTGCGCGCGTCTTCGGAACGTAAATTTCAGAGATGGTTTTACGAACATCGTCAAGAGCAGGAGCGAGCGCAAGAGCGCGAGGCACAACTGGAGCAGGCATTGAAAATCGAGCGCGAGGCCCGTGTCAGTTCAGAAGCCAACACGGAGCGAATGGAGCGCATGGCCACGGACAAAAACAACGCTGAGCGAGCGGTTCAAGAAATGAAGCGCGAGCTGCAAATCTCCAAGGAAGAGGCTCGTCGAGCTTGGGAAGAGCTTGGTCGGCGAGAGCAAGAAGAGCGGGATCGCACATTTTCGCTACGAGAAGGTCAGCCGACTCTAGTGGGTGGAGTGCAAGTGGTACCAATGGCTCAAGGCATGGGCAGACATGGCAGCGTGTCGCAGCGACCACATGAAGGGGAAGAATCATATGGTGCAGGGTCGAGTGGGGGTCAGTACTTAACGTATGGAGGGGACCAGTCTCCCACCGACACGGATCCCTTCACAGAAACTGCTGGCCATAGCACAAGCATACGCCGTGAGCCTGATGTCCCATCACTGGCACAAGGAACATACATTCCGTCCGGTGCTTCAGCTCTTCCATCCGCTACACGTCCTACAGGGACTAGCCAACCGCCCGAACAGCCGCCTGTGCAACTCATACAGCCTACGACGACCAATGCGCAACAGCCCGCCTTCCAACCAACAACGTCTAACCCGGAAGCATTCTACCAACAGCCAGACGCCTATCTGCATCGAGACTCAGTAACAAGCAACCCAGACGACGAGAGGTCATACGTCACTTCCCACGACGAAGTGACATCAGAAGGCGACGAAGAGTTTGCCATTGACGAGTACGGCAACTACATGCTCGATGCCGCCGGCCACCGCATACCCTTCCGAGCCCTCCGCGAGCGCGACTCCGACGACGAAGACGTGCAGGAAGACCGCCGACGAGAGCTGGAGCATCTGCAGCACTACGGCACTGCCGCCGCTGGCCCGAGCAACTACGCGACCACGTCCTCTGCTGGCCCGTCACAGCCGCAGACTCACCCGACATCTGGTCTGCCGGATTACAGTGGAGCTGGCTATGGCGACCAGTGGGCGGGAATGCGGCACCACCATCCTACGCGGCTGAGCGATGTCATGGAGGAGGACGAGAGGAGTCGGACGTCGCCTAGTAGGGCGAGTCAGGCGAGTCGGGGGCGCTACTAGATGAAGGGACGTAGCAAGAAGTCGTAAGCTGAAAGTTAGGGGAGCCTTGAGTGGAACGGCTGGTTTTGAGAAACCTGGCGTCGTTTATGTGTTGTCGTCGCTTACCGGTAGCCAAAACGAAAAGGACTGGTTCATGACTATGTCTTGGAGTCTCCATTCGACACCGAATCGACCGGACTGGCCCTCGTCCCTCCCATTGAATCCTAGCATCCTATCCGCACAACTCGAATGGTTGCCCATCTCTCCCTCTCATCCTCATCATCTCCGCCTCCGCCTCCACCGCCACCGCCGCCACCACAACCACCACCAGCTCCAACACCAAACTTCACTGTATACATACATATTTAGCATTGTCCTCAGCGCCCCTGTCCTGCATCCATCCATCCATCCATCCTGTCTGGTTTTAACCATTTTTCTTTTGTCTTTTTCCTCGTCTTTTTCTGGAGCATAGATATCTTAGTGCATGCATTGCATTGTATACCGGTTTTCGGGTCGGTTGCGGTTTCGGTTTCGGTTTCGGTTCCGGTTCCGGGGTTCTCTCAGTTCAGTTCAGAGTACAGTCAAGTCAATGTCAGTCCCGGCAGTTTAGTAGGGAGCTTTAGAATTGTAATGCCTAGCTACCTAATTGCGAGAAAGAAGTTTAATACGTTGGCTTTGCGGCCGCCGCCTACCTTGGATTTTCGATTCTGGTTCGGTGCGGGTGCGGGTCCTGAGTCGGGTGGAGTGGAGTGGACGAGGCGAGTGGCCGGCCAACATACTGGTGTCGAGGTCCATCTACGGCACTCAGAGTCCACGCTATACCAGCATTTCGCTCGGCCTTCCCTTCTTTTTCCCCCGCAGGAAAGGAACTCAGATATCCGGCTTTGGTTTCCCTGTTGCTCTCCAGCCGGAAGTTCGGATCCGGACTCTTCCTTCTCCTTCTCCTTCGGCCCCGGCTCCGGCCCCCCTTCTTCCTTCTCCGTCTCTGTATTAGTATCAATATCGATCAGTATGTAGCTCAGTTCAGTTCAGTTCCTATCAGTTCAGCGCGGTGTTCATCGGCGTCATGGTTCGGTTCAGTTTGGGTGGGCAAACAAAAAGTTCCGGGTGCGTGGAGAGAAAGGGGCGAAAGTGGTAATTAGGCGTACTCAGTGTGCGTGGGTGAAAAGCGGAGTGGAAGAGCTGAGCGGAGGGAGCGTGGCAATCGTGCATGTGTATGGTGTTTTATACTGTAGCTTAGCTTAGCTTAGCTTGTTCTATACCAAATATATATATACATATGTATATATGTGGCGAGATAATTGTCGTGGTTTGGTATGGTTCTGCTTTTGACGTGTGAAGTTAGACAGGCATGTGAAGTGAAGCAAGTGATGGCGAATGGATGCATGTAGGAGCAGCTGAACAGTGAGAAACCACGTACCGTTCTTACTGTACGTTACCCTTATCTAGCGCAGTGCAGTGCAGTGCAGTGCAGTTCAGTTCAGTTCAGTTCAGTTCAACCAGTTTAAATGCCATCATCAGATGACCCCAGCCTCCGACTCATTGCTTCCCGTTACGTATTAGGTACTATCGACTGACTAACTACCTAACTAACTGGGTTATAGTACGTAGGTAGGTAGGTACAACTACCAGCACGCACGCACGTACGCCCATCTATGCCAGACAAACCAACGTATGAAAGCCAACATTCTATCTACTGTTTGCAAACCCGAGATTCTCACGCCTCTATATTGGGTGGGTGGGTGAATGAACGGGGTATCTCAATGCTCTGCTATGCTACCCCGTATGCTATACTATGCTATCTAAAGGACACTTAACGAAAGAACGAAAGATCCGCCTGGTCCGTCATCTATGTACCTAAGTCTCATAAGACATCGTTATCCATTTTAATCCATAATGCAAGCATGCATGTATGCGTCATGCATCCATCGCGTTATCTTATCCGCCAGAACAAGTACGAGTGCCTCAGCACAGAGCCGCGTGAAAGGAGACCACAGCCCCAGCCCAGCCCAGTCCAGCTCAGTCCCAGCCAGTCTCAATCTCCAAAGTCCCAGTTCTGCTGCTCAACCGGCTGCAGCAAATCCCAAAGCAAGCCGTCCTGAACATCTACCGCGGGGGGGAACGCATCCAAACCCATCGCCCGATCCATCTCGACATCGCCATCGTCCAGACCAGCAGAATCCATCTGGGCATTTCCATCGTCCAGACCAGCGAAATCCATCATTTGTCCAAAGGCGGGTGGTCGCACGTCGCCTTGCTTCAGGTACACAGCTCCGTCCAGTGGCGAGGCCGGCAGTCCCGAGTCCATGAAGTAGGACGCCGGCGACGCGGGCACGCTCGGATCGGCCGACTCGAACAGCGGCTCATCGACACCGACACCGCCGATCCAGAACTGGCCGCCCGAGGCTGCCTCTTCGCCCTCCATCATGGCATCGACGTCGTCGTCGAAGATGCGGTGGATGGCGGAGCGCAGGTGGCGGCGCAAATCGCACTTCCTGTAGAAGCGGTACTCGCAGCCGTCGACCAGGCAGGCGATGTCTCGGTCGCCGCCGTAGCCAATGCCGGTCAGGAGTGAGAGAGTGGACGGCTCGGCGTGCCTCTTCCGCGACTTCTTCTCTTTGAGTCGGGTGAGTCGGCGGTTGTCGAGACCCAGGTGGTGCGTCCGGATGTGTTGCTCGAGGGCAGATTTGGATTTGAAGGGCGCTCCGCAGGAGTTCTCGCCGTCCCAGTCCTTGACGTCCGGGTGTTTGGAAGTGGCTAAGCCGTCCGACGTGCAGTGGAACTTGACTAGCTTCTCGTGTACAGATTGGATATGGACGTTGAGGTTATTCCTCCGGTTGAATACGCTATCACAGTCCGGCTTCGGGCATGGGTACCGTGGTTGGTCTTCCGGATTGCCGTGGGCAGCTTTCAAGTGGCACTGTAGGCTCGACTGGCGTTTGAACTTGATGCCACACTCAAAGCAGGTGGGTGGATGAGCTTCGCGCAAGTGCACGGAAAGTTCCTCGTGACTTGCGAAAATTAAGGGGTCTTTTGGAACTTGCACTATGTCACCGCTTGCATTTGTGATGGTGTCGACTTCACTTCCAGGTGGGACGCATGTCATGCAGCGTATGATCTCCTCTTTTACTACGGCACAGTGAGCACTTTCCATGTGTCGGCGAAGGGATACGTCGGTCTGGTATCCGGATGTGCAACGGTCGCCTGACTTTTCGTCGACGTAGGTGCAAGGGTAGGGCTTGACCTCTAGATGCTGAGACTTGACATGTGCTTGGAGGGTCTTCTCTTTCCTGAAAGCCTCGTGGCATGGCGGATAGCCGGTGCAGTAGAGTTTCGAAGCGTGCACATCCTTGTGTCGTTTGAGCCGGCCGGCGGACGTGAACGTCTTATTGCACCCCTCCCAGTCGCACACAAAGTCGTGTTCCGCCGCCCCAGTGTGTGCCGCCTTCTCGTGTCGCTGGAGATGGTCCTTGCGTGGGAAGCTCTTGTCACAGCCGTTGTGGGAGCAGACGAAGGGGCGCTCTTTGGTATGCGTACGTCTGTGGGCCTCCAAGCGGCACGGCCGGTTGAAGCGTTGACCGCAACCCGCAGCATCGCAAACGAAGTTCCACGCACGACGAGCTTCGCTGACGGCTCGCCTTCTGCCGTTGTCGGTGAACTCTATTATGTCATCTGTATAATCGCCAGAGAGGACGGCGTCGGACATGTCGACATCCTGTTCTCCAAAGTCGTCGGAGGCGTCGAGTACACCTACGCGCACACGGTTAGTCGATGGCTAGACGGCGGTGGCCATGTCTGTTCACCTCGCCGAGATCTCTTTCGTACTGCATCGTCGACAGCGGCGGATGCACTGCGTTTGGCGGACATTGTGGCAGCGAATGGCCGGCAACGGACGCGGCGGGTGTGTGCAGAATTGAGGGCACTCGAACGGCCAAAATTACGCTTCAAAAGTTTGGGGGTCGCCAAGAGTTCGCGGTCCGTGCAGCCCGGCGGCGGCCCCGGAGAGCTCCCAGCACGTGAGTGGAAGCTGGGCAAGGTTTTTTGTTCCGCTCTTCTTTCAAGTCGTCTTGCACTCTACACACGGCCACCACCCACGTCGCGCACACACTTCGACACGCGGGAAGTATCCAGAAGCGCGCGCTCACATACGAAATACGACGACACAGCCATGTCTGACTTTGGAGGCGACGATGACGGCGGCTTTGATCAGGGAGGCTACGAGTACGTCTTGTTCATTGTTCCTTTTGGTCGCAATCCACGAACAGCTGCGCATATCCTTACAGGAGACTATGTTGAACACCATCTGATTAACGGCTCTTTTAGCGACGCTCCGGACTACGACGAAGAGGCCGAGCCCGAGCTGTTAGCAGACGACGACCAGGAGGAAACCGCCGCGCCCGCCGAAGAGCCTGAAACTGTCGATCAGAACCACGACGACAATATCGTAGTAGCGGGTGACCCGAGCGCTGCTGCCGCTGCGAAAACGGCTCAGAAGAACACGGTGAAGAGCGTGAGGGACAAGAAGGTGCCCAACGACAAGCGCTCGACCACGCCCTACATGACCAAATACGAGAAGGCGCGCGTACTGGGGACTCGAGCTCTACAGATAAGGTAGGCCAGGGCACTATAACTCTCGGATGGGACCACTCGCGTAGAACGCAGGCTAATAAAAGCAGCTGCAATGCGCCTGTGCTTATCGACGTAGAAGGGATGACAGATCCCCTCCAGATTGCGCTGAAAGAACTGCGAGAGAAGAAGATCCCTTTGGTGGTACGGCGGTACCTTCCAGATGGCTGGTAAGTTGGCTTTGTAGCTGCCCACTTGTCAGTACTAATACGCTCAGGTATGAGGATTGGAGCTGTGAAGAACTCCTGTAGAGCTTAAATTCCGAGACTCTATTTTGCATTTGGGTTGGAGTTTGGGGGGAAATGTAATCGGGGCATATTCGGCGAATGGAGTTGAAGCGGACGCGAACAGATATCCCGAATCAACGCGCTACATCCCGAGCATTTACCAGGCGTGAAGCGGATCCGATGTGAAGAGCTTTGAAATTGGCCGGAAGACTTACCTCGTTTTAGGCAAAGTGGGGCAGCGACGAGGGGAAAAGTGCCCCGCAGTCGTTGACATAGCCATCAACGTCACCTAGCCCAAAAGTTATATGCAGCGCGTACTGACGTGTAGAGGACTGACCAAAGCCTCTACGACCAGACGCCTCTATTCTCCAACATTCACCCCTCGCGCCTTCTCAAATCCATCCGTCATGTCTATTGAAACGACAGCAACGATCGCCTCGTTTGGCGGCAAGCTGCTGAAACTCAAGCACAAGTCATCGAACACCAACACTGATATGGCTTTCAACCTCTACCTTCCTCCGCAAGCGCTCAAATCCGACGCGAAGGTTCCGGTCCTCTTCTTCCTTTCTGGCCTGACCTGCACCGGAGACAATTGCTCTGAGAAAGGCTTCTTCCAGCACGGCGCGAGTGAGAAGGGGATTGCCGTGGTGTATCCCGACACCAGTCCAAGTTTGTGGCCGCCATCGCGTTCGAGCACCTGACTAACCTATTGCGCTCTCTAGGAGGACTGCAGATAGAAGGAGAAGACGATGCTTACGACTTTGGCTCAGGCGCGGGCTTCTACGTCGACGCAACAAAAGAGCCATGGACGAAAGGCTACAACATGTACTCCTATATCACGAAGGAGCTCCCTGATGCCCTGTTTGCTGGCTTCAAGGAGCTTGACTCGAGCCGGGTCAGCATTACAGGCCACAGCATGGGCGGCCACGGAGCCTTGACACTTGTTCGTATGCCTGCTGTGTTGAAAGCACAAGTCGGCTAATATGTCATCACCAGTTCCTCAAGAATCCCGGAAAGTACAAGTCTGTGTCCGCCTTCGCACCGATAGCCAACCCAATCAACTGCGCATGGGGCCAGAAAGCCTTCAAGGGATACTTCGGCGAAGATCAGCAGGAGAAGTGGAAACAGCACGATGCCACTGAGCTTGTCAAGCAATGGAAAGGGCCTCTCGATATGCTCATTGACGTGGTAAGTGGCCCATGAGTCCAACTGGTGTACTTTCTAGAGTTAACATAATTCAGGGCACCGGAGACAACTTCTACAAACAAGGCCAACTCCTCCCAGAAAACTTCATCAAGGCCGCGAAGGAGGCCGGAAACGATAAAGGCATCAACCTTCGCATGCAGCCCGACTACGACCACAGCTATTACTTTATGTCTTCATTTGCCGACGAGCATGTGGCTTATGCAGCGAAGCACCTGGGCGTGTAGTAAGTCTTCGGTATATGTAGCGTGACGGCACATGTCGACTTACGAATCCAGAAGCGACAAGGGAAAGCTCTAGCTTTGGGGTACTGGAACACTCGGTACTCTGATACTTCCATACTTTCAGCGGAGCAATATATCAGTCATACGATAGATAATGGAGGGACTACATGTATGTATTGAATGGGCTGAGGAGAATCTGAAATGCAATTTCTTCAATCATACGAAATATCTACATGAGCATTTCACCATAGTATATAACAAGCGCTAAGAGTCCACAAACTTGTGCCTACTATTACGGACCTTGCGACAGATTTGGCAGTGCAGTCCGTACAAACAGAACAGCGGCTGCTTGGAATTTGGACGAGTATGTACCAGCAAAGATGGCCGTTAGCTAGCATAGACAGTACAGCATCCATGGTTGTGTAGTGTAAAAACACTCTGATAAATAGTACATATTCGCGTGTTTGCCTGTCTTGTGAGTCACCTCATTGCGACTCGCGTGTCCTTTGTTTGAAATTGGGCCGGGAAAACATCCCACTTCGCCCACTTCGGCTGCCAAGACATAGACAATTCATATTGCCTGAACCGTCTCTCGATTCCAACTCGCACAAATAACAAAGAGTCATATCGCCTGCTATAGCAACAACACCACAATCAGCCCGCCTGCCTCCCATTCCATCCAATCCCGTCACCGAGGCTCCCCGGCTCGCGCGTGCGTCATTTTGCTGCCCCGCGCTCTTCGCTTTCACCGCCCATAACGGTTCCATAATGCAACACACCTGCCCAGCGGTCCGGTAGCGTACGATCTCACTCGAAACCTCACCTGCGCCACTGTCTCAACTGTTATACGGGTCAACCGCCCGAAAAGAAGCGCGCTAGAACAACACGTACCGAAGTGGAACGGCATCTGAGACGGTGGTGAACATGGAAGCTCAGGTGCGCAGCCCAGACTCAGATCTGATGTCGACAGCCTTGCTAACATTCCCTCTCTCAACCAGGTGGAAAATGCCATCCAGATCGCCTCAAACCCGACGTCGAGCCAGGACCTGCGCGGCCAGGCAATTGAATACCTCAACCAGCTACGCACCGAAGGCTCGGCATGGCAAGCCGGCCTTTCTCTGTTCACACGAGACCCGCGGCCTGCCGACATCATTCGCCATACGTCCCTCGACCTCGTGAACAATGCCGTCCAAGAGCACCGGCTCGACGACCAGAGTCTGGTATATATCAGGGACACGCTCATGGCGTATACTCGCCAGATGTTTGCCTCGGGAAGTGGCGCTGTTGACAGCGGTCACATGCAAAACAAGCTAATGCAGACCATGACTTTTCTTTTTGTAGCACTATACCCATCTTCTTGGCACTCTTTCTTCGACGACTTCCGTGCCTTAGCTGGGGACTCGGCAGCCATAGGCATTGCGAATCCCAGGGCTACTACTCTATATCTCCGTGTGTTAGGCCAAGTTCATGACGAGATTGCCGATCAACTGCTCGCTCGGCCTGAGGATGACAAGAGGCGGAATTCGGAGCTGAAAGACTTGATTCGTCATCGGGATGCTCAGAAGATTTCGTTATCATGGCAAGAGATACTCGCAAAATGGAGGGAGATAGATTTGAATCTGGCCGAGATGTGTCTGAAAACGATTGGTCGCTGGGTTAGTTGGATCGACATCTCACTTGTGGTGAACGAAGCCATGATCACTACCTTCCTGCAAATGGCTGGGCAACAAAACACATCCCCAGACAGTCCGGAGGGGCGGGTGCGCGACGCGGCTATCGACACGTTCTCTGAGATTGTGGGCAAGAAGATGAAGCCGGCGGAGAAGATTGAGCTGATCCTTTTCCTCAATCTCCCCACTGTTGTTGGGCAGCTTATTGCCAGCCCAGCTCTCTCCGATCTCCGGAATACATCAGACTATGACAATGATCTCGCCGAAACCGTAGCGAAGTTAGTCAACAACATCGTCTTCGATATTGTCAAGATACTTGAAGACGATTCTGTGGACGACCAGACGCGCCAGCGCGCCGGCGAGCTCGTTCAGCTGTTCACCCCTTACCTCCTACGCTTCTTCTCCGATCAATATGATGAAGTCTGCTCTACTGTTATACCCTCCATCACTGACCTCCTCACTTTCTGTCGCAAGCTTCAAAAGAAGGCGGGGGCGTTGCCAGCTCAGTACGCAGCCATACTGCCCCCAGTCTTGGAAGCAATCATCAATAAAATGAAATACGACGATACAGCGTCGTGGGGTGATGAGGGCGAACAGACGGACGAGGCCGAGTTTCAGGATCTTCGAAAGCGCCTCCGTGTCTTACAGCAAACCGTCGCAGCTATTGATGAGCCATTCTATATCGATACCCTGAGTCGAATTGTTGGTGATACCTTCAACCGTCTATCCGCTGGCGACCAAACCCTTAATTGGCGTGATCTCGACCTCGCCCTCCATGAAATGCATCTCTTCGGTGAGCTGGCCATTAGAAATCAAGGATTATATGCCAAGCGGGAACCTTCCTCGGTGGCAGCACAACATCTCCTGGCAATGATGAAGACCATGGTGGAGTCTGGTATGTATATGTTGTTCGGAGTCTGCACAGGTTCTAACAGATTATAGATCTAGCGAGCTACTCGCATCCTGCCATCCAACTCCAATACATGGAAATTTGCGTTCGCTATATTCAATTCTTCGAACAGAATTCGCAGCTAATTCCTAGAGTCCTCGAAAATTTCGTTCGTCTTACCCATCACAACCACGTCAAGGTCCGATCACGGTCGTGGTATCTCTTTCAACGCTTCGTGAAACCACTTCGAACCCAACTTGGCGACGTATCTCACGAGATCATCCAGGCCGTCGGAGATCTGCTCACTATCAAGGCAGAGTTGCCAGACGACTCTGGAGACGAAATGTCATCGGACGAAGAGGATCGGTCAGCGGATGCGCTGTTCAATTCACAGCTTTTCCTCTTTGAGGCTGTCGGTTGCATCGCATCATCTACAACTGTGTCGATAGAGAACAAAAGGTTATATGCCCAGACGATTATGCGTCCTCTGTTCTCAGACCTAGAGCAGACGCTGCCACAAGCGAGCAATGGCGATGAACGAGCCGTTCTCCAGATACATCACATCATCATGGCTCTTGGAACCTTGGCTCGTGGCTACTCTGACTGGGTTCCCACAAGCCACAAGGCTCCCCCACCTAGCGAAGTCTCTGATGAATTCTTGAAGGCATCGGAAGCTATCCTTGTTGCGCTAGAAGCTCTAAATTCCCACATGTCGGTTCGAGATGCAGCACGGTTTGCTTTCTCGCGCATGATATCTGTGCTCGGCGCACGCCTACTTGAACAGCTTCCGTCTTGGATCCAGGGATTGCTAACCATCAGCTCTTCAGTGGACGAGATCAGTATTTTCCTCAAAGTTCTCGGTCAAGTCATCTTCACTTTCAAAGCGGAGGTTGAAGGCGTCCTCGACAGGCTCCTCACCCCTCTACTCGAACGCGTATACACGGCACTAGGTATAACACCATCGGGCACGGATGATGAGATCCAGTTGACCGAACTACGACGAGAGTACCTGAACTTCATCCTGGTTGTTCTGTCTCACGGTCTCGGATCGGTGTTTGTCAGTCAAGGTAAGATTCATCATGAACAGCTTCGATGCACGTACTAATCCGAGCCAGCGAACCAATCCACATTCGAAACGATCATCACATCCATCGACACCTTCGCTCGAGACACTCGCGACTACCCAACCGCCCGCATCGCGCTCTCCGTCCTCATCCGCATGACCTCCGTCTGGGGCGGCCCCGACAAGATCGGCCCAGGCGCAAACACGACACCCACCTCCCCCACCACATCCCAAGCCCCCATCCCCGGCTTCGACAACTACGTCGTCGAGCGCTTCTCCCCGCTCGTGTGGTCCATCCCCGGCACCCCCGGCTTCACATCCAAGGACGCGCAGGCCAAACAGGTGCTCGGTGAGGCCGCCAACCTGCAGGCGGAGATCGTGAAAAAGGTCGGCGAGCCGTATGTCGAACGCTTGAAGACGGATCTTAGGGGTATGGGCGCGGGCGACGACATGGTGGACACGTATTTGAGGACGCTGGCGGGCGCGTTTGAGGGCCAGAAGAAGGATAAGGAGTGGAGGACGTTTTTTGTCCAGTTTGTGGATCGGCTGCTTGCGGCGAGGGGATAGAGCTGACTGGCGGTGGAGTTTGCTTCTGGGCGTATGGGGCGCGTGTGGGGGTTCTTTCTTTTCTTGCAGCAGGGTGGGTGGGTGGATGCATGTCGGTTCGCCGTCTTCAGGAATCAGCAGCATGGTGGGAAGGAGTTTTTATGTGCCGTGTTTACTAGATGTCGTGCGCTTGATTTGGTCCATGTTGGGGGGCGATCAATCAATCAACAAGATGAAATGTGATTAAAGAGTGGTAGTTGCATCTGGGATGTGTGGCTTCACGGGATTTGAATGCATTCATTTATTCGCTATACGCTGTCTCGTTTGTTAGATATGATATATCTACTCTACGATGTTGTGTGGCGCTGGCTAGTATCTGGTTGCTCATCTACCTAGGTAGCTTTCTCTCACGACGCAAGCTAACTGTCAACAAAATGAACTCGATAAGGTCCTGTCTACGAGACTGTTTCGGCTTGACTTGACTGGGCGTGATTGAGCTGATTGAGCTGACTGTGTGCCTCTCTCTTCCCGACCACATGATGGTTTGATTCTACCCACCCAAATACATATGTCGACATTTCGATCGCTCGGAGCGCCGCGCCTCGCTCACGCTGGAAGCCTTCCCAAGCTCGAACTCCGACGCATCGCTGGCTGCCGCACCGTGCTCCACAGGACCACAGGACGTATGAACCCAGCTTAGGTGCTTTGTGGAGTAGAAAGCACCCGGCCCGGCCCCTAAGGGACAACGTGTATGTCTCCTTGGGGGAGGGTGCCACCTATTAGTATGACTCTGAAGTTGGAGTGAGGGGGAGGGTGACACGGATTTTTCACTAGTTGGGTAGACACAAGGAGCGCAGTAGGTGGAAATGAAGAAGAAGATAGCGTGAATTTGGTTGGTTCAATAAGGAGGGGTATAATCTGCGCGACGGAACACCAAATCTAACTATCGAGGACACTACCCGGACGGAGCTGCTGGACTGAACTGAGCTGAGCTGAGCTGTGTCGCCTGATCCCGTCGTGTCCTTGGCTGGAAACCCTTGCTGTGTGTGACATGAACAGAAGATTGAACTTGTCAACTGTTCGGAAAAATCGCGATCCAGCATGCAGCGCCATGGACAAGAGATGCAAAGCCTGGTGAATTAATTAATGCTTGCTCTTCTCCACCAGGCGCGACAATAAGCCCTTTTTCTTCTGCGCAAGCGTCAGCAAAACTTCAAGTATCAAGTCTCAAGCATCTAGGTTCGTGTTTGCGGTCTGCTGGTGGGGTATGGGATGGGATGGGCTCACCGTTATGGAAGAAGGCTTCTGCACCACCACCGGCGGCGCAAGCATGTTACTGCCCGGCACCTCGACCGCGCCGTTGTACGGTTGCGGAAGCACCGCGTACGGATATGGATTCGGCGAGGGGAGCGGCGGCGTGAGAGGGTAGTTCGAGTATGTTGATAGCGGTCTACTGCTGGAGAGCTGCGGCGAGAGTGTCTGCGGCGAGAGGCTCTGCGGCGAGAGCTGGCCAGCCGGCGAGATGGGTTGCGCGGGGTAGGCATTTGCGTTCCAGTGCGGCTGCTGGGCCAGTGGAAGGGGCGACGGCGGGGCGGGCGAAGCGTACGGTGGTTGCGGGTATGTTTGCAGCTGCGCGATCTCGGAGTGCCACTGCGCGAAGACTTCTTGCATGAGCGGCATCCATTCGGGACAGCCGGTGAAGTTGTACTTGACGGTGCGGTCGCGGAAGGCGACGAAGTAGTGCTGTTTGTTGTAGGGCGAGATGGCGAGGTACTGCGTGCGGCTCCAGTCAGCTCAGCTCCCTATCACATCATGCACATATATACAACAATACAGCCCGTAGACAGCACAACGTACCGAAACAGAGCGCGGCTCCGCGTCCGTCAATATCGTGTCCAGGCCCGCATAGTGGCCGTAGAACTTCCACGAGTAGTAGCCGTCGGGCCACAGCACGAACCACGCGTTCTTCTTGCCCAGCGCCACGCAGCACGGCGTGTCGAAGGCCTTCTGCACCTTGTCACTGAGGTCGGACGGGATGCCCGCCCAGATGGAGCCGTGGCCCGGCGCCGCCGCGAAGTAGCTCAGGCCCTCGCCGAAGGTGACGAAGCACGCGCGCGGCGCGCTGGGGATGCGCTTGGTCCATTGCGCGAGGTCGGGGTAGTTGATGTCGAAGTGGGTCTGCGAGTAGACTGCGGGTGGTGGTGGTCAGCGCGGTTGTTTCGTTTCGTTCCGTTTCGTTCCGTCGCGGTGGTTGCGTTGCGGGACGGGTCTATCGGCAAGGCTGAAGCTGCGGGGAACTCACATGTTTTCTCCTGCCCATCCAACACTTTACACCCAATATACCAGATCGGCTCCGGCGAATTGACCGGCGGGCCCAGCGCCAGGCAGAAGGGTTGCGCGATCCGCCACGCCGGGCCCATGGACGAGTTGAACAACTGGCGAAGCGTCTGCGGGATGCCATGACTGTCGCGGAATCGTCAGCTCATCAGCTCAGCAGCTCGGCTCAGCTCTACTCAGCAGTCGACGGGTAACAGAGGGACGCTTACAACTTCCATGACTTCGGGCAGTCGAAGAAGAAGCTGTTGTTCGGCCCGAAGACAAAAGTTATTTCAGGCATCGCAGCATCTTGGGGGAGAAGGCAACTGTGCAGAGGAGAGAGAGGGCGCGGCAGCGAAGCAAGCCAGACCAGAGCCGGGCACCGGTGAGCAGATCGCCAGCGAAGGCCGTGGGCCGCAGCCCGGCAAGGCGCTTGCAACGCCGAGCACGGTTTGTTTTCTGGGCTTCGTAAACACTGCGCCAATCGACGGTGCTTGTGGCGTCGCAGCCGTAACGAATCCCTCGCATCCTCCCTCCGTGGGGCCGATAACCCGCGAGATGGCTTAAGACAGTGGTCCGCTACAGCTACTCCATCTAGCCTTCTTGCTCAAGAGCGTCAAAAATGATATTGACATGTTTGGTTCGTGTTGGCATTGATTGGGTACCTCATCACAAGAGCTGAGAAGCTGCTATAGTTGGACATTGCCAGAAGTCATACATATATGAGCAGGAAGTTGGCATTCCTATTTCTCATGTTACCGCTAGAAGTACTCGTCTTCCCGATGTCTCTGGGTCTGCACTCGTCTTTTCGACACTCTCTCCCTGCTTCCTTCTATGAGTCGAGCAAGTGCAAAGAGCGCTACGTTGCCGAGCAGTACATTGCCGAGCAGTACGTTCCCAAGCAGTTAGTTAGCTTGCATCTCACACCTCCTAGTCACCCTCGCGGGCATACCCTCCCTCGGCTTCCCGGCCGCCAGCAAGATCTGATAGGCCTCGTCACCAAAGCACTTTTGTATACCAGTCTTCTCGCTCCGGTCTCTCGCCCACAGACTACCGTCGTTGTCCAAGGTGTCTAGCTCGTCATACGCAGCCTTGATATCGAACTCCCGCACAGTGGTTGCCAGAACAATCTTCATCTCGAGCAGGGCTAGCTCTTGGCCAATGCAATTCCGCGGGCCCTTCTCAAAGGGTCGATATGCGTTTGGTACAAGTTTATGATTATTCTCGGAGAGGAACCGTTCGGGCTTGAATTCGTGAGCGTCGTCGCCCCATATACGTGGATCACGGTGCATAGCAATCGACGGAACCCATAGAAGCTAGACAGAGTGTTAACACACTCTCATGTGCAGGTTTGCCAGCCCAAACTCACGAAATTCTCAGTTGGAAGCATGTTACCAGTGATTGGATCTTTGACGAAATACCCTTTTCTTCCTTCACGGCCACTTGAGCCTGGGGGCCAGAGACGCAACACTTCTTTGATGACGGCAAGGGTGTACTCGCACTTGTTGATGAAAAACGGGTCTTGTTTGAGCTTCGCGGCAGCACCCACATCCTGACCGAAGACGTTGTTGAACTCTTCTCTAATCTTGGCCAGCTTCTCAGGGTGCTTGCTGAGCATGTGGTAGCAGTAGCACACAGTCGAAGCTGTTGTGTCGTGTCCAGCGAAGAGAAGAACCAGTAAGTTATCGATTGCATTACGTCTGAATTCGGTACTCATAGTCGTAGTACGGGAATCGACATCTTGGCCGCTTTCCTTGAAATGTTGCTCGAGTGCAAGATCGATGCCTGTTTTCTTCCGTGCTTTCTTCTCAGCGTTCCCGATACGTGCTGTAAAGCGTTCGTCTAAGACCTTTCCAACATATTGATCCAAACGCCACTTGTAGTATTTCCAGAACAAGGGCCGAAAGGGATGTTTGCGGTGAAATGGATTCAGCGACTGTGTGTCAGGCATCCAGCTGATGGTCTTCCTCATCAGGGTCTGGAACTCGCTGTCGCCGACCAAAGCCTTGAAATCATGATCGCACACAGCCTTGCCAATGATGTCGATGGTCATCTTGGTAGTCTGAATTTGAATCAGCGTTTTGCTCGTGGATATTGGATAACTTCCACCGTAAATCTTGAGAGGGGACGGAAGCAACGGAGTAGGATTGGGGTGTGACCTGTTATTGCCTTTCGCAAGCACAGGGGGTGTTATCTAATGAATGCACATACCTCTTCCTCTAACCTAAAGACCCTGCCGGTCGTAGCGTGTTGGTCTAAGATTTCGACGAACGCTTCGGAACAGTCGACGATTGTTGTGACCTGCTGCATAAGGTAATGAACCGAAAAGCCTGGATTGAACGCAGATCGCCATTTCTTCCACATTGGCCCATATGAACTCAGCATGTTCGCATGCCCCGCCAGAGGTGCTATTACATCCTTCAGCGATCTGTGCTTGGGCAGCGTAGCGTCTGCGAGGACGTCCTGGGCTACTTGCCTGGGAGCTTATTAGTGGGTATTCACTCTATAAGCCGAGGAGAGATACATACGGGTCGAGGATGACAAGCGTAGGATGATTGAGTGGGTAGAGGTCCAAATAGTAGAGTGGTGGCAGGTCATATTCCTTGGTCAAGAAGCACTGTTTTCCGTCAGTAATGGAGACATGTTAGCTAGAGCTGAGGTGAACATACGGGGTAGACATGTGGGTGAACACGTTTAGGAAGCCTCGAGGCTATCGTGCCTGCCACCATCATATGTCCCCATAGCAGATGGTGTGGAGGTCCTGGTAGACGGTGGAATAGCTGACGAGTCTTGACGAAACTGACGATAAACCGCACCAGCCAGAGCAGGAACGATGAGGCCACAATCGCTACGAGTGGGTTATCGTAGAAGAACCCCATGGCAGGGAAGGAGGTCAGTGTCAGACCGTGCAAAAAGGTTCGTGTCAAAGGTTAAGTAGTTGTTTGAAGTAACACGTGAAGGCGCACAGCGGTCTCACGGTTAAGGAAGGCACGGCTGGAGGCATAGTGTGTGACTTCCCCAGGTTGCACCGCTAGTGCGTTTGCTCTTTCCAACATCGGTGTACGACATCAAGTTTGGAAGCGGCGATGCCAGTCTGTTGAGCACGGCTACGCTCGGCTAGATAATTTCTAATAGACACAAATGAGTTGCAGAAAGTTTTAGGACAGGCTTATCTAACTAGCCTATAGAGGGGTGCTAAGAAAGAGGCTAGGTTTAACGATTTAAGAAAGCTATCAAGTTTATAAAACTCGAAAAAGTTCGCTTACAGTGCCCGTGCACCTCGTGCACGGTTTCGAGTCGTGCACGATTTTCGAAAATAATAGCTATTCTGGATATAAGGCTCTAGAGCTACGTACAAATAATATTATCGCAAAGATTTTTTAGTAGAGTAATCTATAGATCTCTGCGATAAAATAACTCTATATATACCTAGCTAGCTAAGTAATTTTGCGCTTGCAAGAGTTGATAGTAGGCGCTGCAGCTAGCGCAGCTATATTAGACAACTTACTATTTCTAGCACCTCTAGCACGACGCGCACGCTTTTTCTACTTAATAAAAAGCTCTAAAGCTACTTTCTTGCTTTTTTAAAATAATTGTAGAGCTTTTTAAGCGTTTTTTTTTTTTTTTAGCGCTATTTTTCTTGTGCGCGCGCAGCTGCCTGTTTAGCTTTCTTAGCTTTTTTTTTTTTTGCACTAACTTAGCTGCTTTTCGCGCTACACGCTTTTTCTTTGCAATCTTTTTTTTAAGTAGCTTATTATTGTTTTAAAGCTTTTTTTTATTAGCTTTATTAGCTTTTCTTTATGTGCAAAGCGTTGAAAAATTTTATATTATTTTTTTGCTTCTCTTTTAGCACGAGGTAACTAGAAAATAGTACTTCTATAATACTTCTAATGCTACTGTAAAAATAAAGCTTTACGCTTTGTAAAACGCTGCTTTTTCTTTTATAAAGCTTTTTTTATAGCAGCTATCTTATAGTGTAGAAACTCGTCTTAAGCTACAAAATAGTAAAGAGTTTTTATTACTTTGCGCGTTTCTTTAAAGTGCGTATTCTCTACAAATCTATTAATTAACGTTTCTATTTTCTGCCAATCGCTTTCTAAGTAGACTAAAGTAGATAATTTTAACAATTCTAAGCTATTTAGTGTTAATAGCCTAAACTTATTAAGTATTCTATTTAAATTGAGTAGCGATATGCTAGTAGCTTCAAACGAGCTAAGTATTAGCTTCTTGTTAAATGTAAAGCTCTAGGCGCCTTAGAAAAAAAAAAAAAAGTAGCTTTTATTAATTGAAATTTATTTAAGCAATGTATAACGTACCTTACGGGTAGTTGGGCTACACGGGTTCGCGGAACACTTTTGCCAAGCAAATTATCTAATATTATAACCTTAATACCTTTTTTAATAGTAAGCCTATTAGAATAATTTATACACTGTTATAAAGCTCTAAGCTAGAACTTTAAAATCTACTAAAAATTACCTAAATAGGCTAAGTACTACTAGAGTTTTTAAAGTTTAAAGATAAAGAGCTCGCTTAAGCTCTATACCTAGTATCTAGTAGAATTCTACTATAATAAACTTTTATATTCTAAAATATTCTTATTTATACTATATATTAAAGTACTAGAGAGTTTTATAGCGTGTAGCCTAAGATTAAAGCTACTAGATAGGTTAGAAAGTAGTTTACTTTCTTTATACTAGCTAAGTATAAATATCTATATATAACTATTAAAACCTAATGTAAAACTACTTAATAATTTAGTACTTAGTATAATTATACTATATAAGCTTTAAAAAAGTAGTATTATTTAGACTTATAATAGTACTAATACTTTATACTTAGTAGGTTTTATATATAAACTCTAATTCTATCTAATAGCTTTGATTCTAAGCTATATACTATATAACTTTCTAGAACTCTAACTTACAGTATAAATAAGAATATTTTAGAATATAAAAGTTTATTATAGTAGAATTCTACTAGATACTAGGTATAGAGCTTAAGCAAGCTCTTTATCTTTAAACTTTAAAAACTCTAGTAGTACTTAGCCTATTTAGGTAATTTTTAGTAGATTTTAAAGTCCTAGCTTAGAGCTTTATAACAGTGTATAAATTATTCTAATAGGCCTACTATTAAGAAAGGTATTAAGGTTATAATATTAGATAATTTGCTTGGCAAAAGTGTCTCGCGAACCCGTGTAGCTCAACTACTCGTGAGGTACGTTAGAAGTGTTTTGTAAGCTTTTAACTATAGTTAGATACTAGTAAACTAAAGCATTTAACATCTAGTAGTTGCAGCGTATAAGTTAAATGCAAAGAAAATATACAAAGTAGTATTTTATTTTTATTATAAAAGTTAATAAAATTAATTGTTACACAGCTACTGTGCTTGTTAATAATAAGTAATTGCTATTTTCGCCGTACTTTCTGCTTTGTATAGCAATTAAAAACTTGTTCTAGCTACGCAAGTTTTATTTTATTATTTGTTTAGTTTAATAAAGAAGTTGTAAAATGTACTGTATAGATGCTAGACTTAATATTCTTAACCTAGCTAGCTTGTACGTTTTTTTTAGTAGCTAGATAAATAATAGCTAGTAGTAGCGTAGTGCTATTAGCGCAAATTAACGCTAATAGCGTTATCTACTTACAAAAGCTATTTTAAAAAGCTAAGTTTACACGCTTACGTGTATAAGCTTTTTTGCTAAAAATTTTTTTTAACTTTGCAAGTACTTTAATTGCAAAGCTTTTTTTATCTATATTGTAGGTATTTTAAAGCTAGATATCGTACTAAGTAACTTTCTCTTAGAGTAGTTAAAAATACAAGCTATATTTTTTAAAGAAATTAGCGTTGTAGCGTACAGAATCTATAGCAAGTGTTTAGCAAAGTGTTAAGTTATTTTTATTGCGCTTTAGAAAGCGCGTAACTTAGCTTTTAAAAATATTTTATTTTGCTAGCTTAAAAGCGTATAATTGTATTATTGCTTTTGTAAGTAGTAAGCGTTTTTTTGTAACAAACTTAGCTTCGTGCTATACGTTAAGTGCGCGTATGTTGTTGTACGCGTCGTTGCGTAAACGCGTAATTAAGCAATAGCAGCGCAACAACGTTGTGCAATTAATACTATATTTATTAGCAATTTTTTTATATACAAGTTTTTTTTCTAGTTTTAGCGCGTTAATAGCTGCAAGCGCTTTATCTATAGCTATTGTAGTTGTTGAATTATAGTAAAGTAAAGTTTAAGTGTTAGTTTTGAGAATTGTGTACAACTCGAAATTGTGCACGAAGTGCATAGGCACTGTAATACTCGTGTTCGCGTAATACTTATTTCAACTACATTAGTAACATTACTGCGATAGCAAATATAAAGCTGCGCAACTATCTACAATAGCTATTATTAAAAAATAACTTAGTGTATTGTTCTATAGAAGTAGCTCTACAACTTTAGCTATTTAAGTTTTGCTAAAAAATTAACAGCCTAGCTGCGCTAGGTAAAAGTTAGTAGAAGCGCTAGTGCAAGCACTTTCTTAGCAGCACTTCTAATAGTACTACCTACGCGTTGTTCTTTTACCTAAAGCTTACAAGTACGAGGTTTTAATACTTTGCAATTACAATTTTAGTATTGTTGTTGCAATTTTTTAGCGTCGTTAGCTTGTTTTTAAGCATCGCGCTTAGCTGCTTTTACAGCTCTTTTTTTTTTCTACGCTTTCTTAAGTTTTTTACGCTTAACTCGCTTAATCTAAGCCTGCTTTTCTTGAATACGTTTAGCTTTAGCTTTTATATCTTTCGTTCTAAGTTGCTTAAGTTGCTTTTCTTTTTTTTTTTTTTTTTTGTACTTTTCGATTAGTAGCATAGCGAATTGTCTTTGGTAATAGAAGTTAAGCTTTTTAATAAGCTTCTTTATTTATCTAAAAATCTAAAGCGTTAATAAAAGTTTTATAGTTTCTCTACTTTCGTTCTAAAGCAAACTTAAAGCTATTGTTTTTGTACTCTACAATAGCTTGCTGCGCTTGTAGTAAAAAAAGCGTTTTTTTTACTATCTTAGCTTTACGGCTACTAAAGGTAATAGGCTTACTTATAAGCAACTAAATCGAAGCTCTATTAATTGTATCAATTGTAGTAGAGTACTTAGAAAACTCTAGCGTTGTATTGCAAAACTTTTTAAGCACTTGCTTAGCGTTAAATAGAGCAATACTAGTAGTTGAAAATAAACTTTAAACGTTAGCAATAGTAAAAGAAGCATTCTAAGCATTTTTAAATAAGTAGTAAAAGTTGCTTTTCTTAAGAAATAGTAGCTTTTGTGTTTTTTTTAGGTAATTTTCTAAAGCTGTGCTATACGCTTTGCTAAAAGAAAAAAAAAAGCTTATATCTAGCAGCTGCAACGTATAAGTACTATAAAAAAGTAGCAACAAAAGTAAAATTCTTTAGAAACAATAGTAGTTTATAAACTTCTATGTATAATAGAATAAGTAGCTATCTAGAAAAAGTAATTAGTAACGTAAAAAGTTTTTGTTTTTAGTATACCTATTAAACACGTTTCTTAGCTAAGCTACTTCTATGTCGTTGTTGCTTTATCTCGTTTAAGTTGTGCTTACTATTACTTTATTGTTCTCGTACTCTATATTCTTCGTTAAGCGTTTTTGAATGTTACTAGTAGTTGAGCTATACAGTACGCTTAGTAGCAGCGCGCTTTTATTAGCACAAATAGCTACTATTACCGTTAACTACTTCTTTAACCTATTTTGAATAGGTTAACAACGTTTTTTTCGCTTCTATAAGTTTCTACTAAAGACTTTGTAGCTACTTTTACTTTTACTAAAGTAGAAGCTTTTCTTATTTATATTGTATATATTAGATAGTTAGCAGTAGTATTTACGAAGAATTTTGTCGAGATCGCGAAACTACTACTTGTATTTGTATAAAGAATTTGCTTTGTAGCGAAAACAGTTTTTTTTTTTGTTGTAATGCAATTTCAGCTTATTTTTGTAACGAGCAAGAAAGCGCGTTACCTAAGTTTCTAAAGCAAGCTTTTTAGCAATTAAAGCGTATAAATTCCGCAGCATTCGCTTGCTAGGTAGCAAGCTCTTTTTAGTTAACTATTTAATATGTTCTATAAAATCTAACTCTTGTTGTAAGCTAAAGTGTTGCTAGTTGATTAATTTAGTAGCATACGCGTTACATTTGTTTTGATGTTAGCAAGCAAGCGTGTAGCGTAATATACCAAAGTAGAAAGCAACTTTTGTGTACAAGAATCGTGCATTTGATAGCTACGATTCTAAAAATTCAATCGCTGCATTAATCGAATCTATATTGGGTAAAATATCGCGTGTAGAAGTTATAGGTAAAACGGTGTTGTTGTATTAAAGTAAGTATTACGCGAACACGAGCATTACGCGCACATTCTCGGTACCGTGTTCGTGCGCGCAACGCTCGAAGTTGCGCAACGCTTAATTACCAAAACAGCACCTACACTTTAACGCGTAACAACTTAACAGCTATAGCACCTATTAATAATGCGCTTGCAGCAATTAAAGCGCTAAACTTAGAAAAGAAACTTGTGTATTAAAAAATTGCTAATTAATTTAGTATCAATTGCTTAACTTTGGCGCGAAGACACAAGGCTGTTTAGGTACTTTAAAAAACTAAAAACTCTAACTAGCAAAAGCTTACTTAACAATAGAAAAAAAAGCTTGTAAAGTATATAAAAAAGCTTACTACTCGTTATATACCTCTTACAAAAGAGATAATTGCTAATTTTGCATTAGCAGTTGCCTAGAAGCTAGTAAGCGAAAGCTAGGTTACTTGCTTTATTAACAAGTACTTTATTTATTTTATTTTTTAATACTTAATAGAAATAGACGCTAATTGCTACAACGCTAACTTTTATACAAAGTATAAGTTATATTTCAACTTACTACAACGCAAAATTGCTAAGTATAAAGTTAACGCTAAGCATACGTACAATATAAATAAAAAAAGCTTTCTAATAAAAGTTACTTTAAGAACAAAGCATGTGTTTAGCCAACGTATGTAGAAAAAAAAAAGTTAAAGTATTACTCTAGAATAGCAATTGTGCTTAGTTAACGCTTATAGCGTGTGTATATAGCAATAGATTAGCTTTGCTACGCTAGCAAATAAGTAGAAAGTACTTATTATTAAGTATAAGTTAAGTTAGAGTTGCATAGACCTAAAGTTAAAGTTAAGTTAGAGTAATTAAAGCGTAGGTTAAGGTTAGGTTATAGGTACTACTTTTAGGTTAATAAACTTGTTATAACTAGCTGTTATAATTATAAAAAGAAAATATATTAAAATATAAAATTGTAGAAGTTAGTACTAACTCAACTTATACCTACGCTAAAACGTTTTAGCGTAGGTATAAGTTAAGTTAGCACTAGAGTTTTACGTAAGCTAACTTAACTTTAACTCAACTTATACCTATTTACTACTCTAACTATTTAATTAAGTTAAGTAGAAGAAATTAAGCTAGAGATACACTTTGTACTTGTTTTCTCGTTACTTTTAAAGTAGATTAATAATAAGCTAAGCCTAGTTTGGCTTTAATAAGTGTTTAATTGCTTTACTAAGTAGAAAGCTCGAAGAAAGTACCGCTTATTAATTGTTAACGGCTATAGCTTTTATGTAACAATAAACTTTATTAACTACTACAATTAGAACAAGATACTTTTAGCTATTTTTTTTCTTTATTTAACTTACACACTGCAGTTGCTTAATAAAGTAATATTTAAGCTTTTGTTAACTGCGTACTTAAAAGAGCTTACAATATACTTTTACAACAGCTAAAAGCTGTTAGTAATTAAGAAAAGCAACTTTTTTTACTTTTTCTAGAAAGCCTAGACAAGCACGTTTACTTAAGAGCTAATACTTAGGTTCTTTAAAGCAACAGGTATATTACCTCTTTAGCCTAACGTTATTTTTTAACGCTTTGCTAAGAATACTCTTAAAGACTCTAATAGTAGCACAAGCTTTTCTTTAGTTTACTCTAGCAAGGATTAGCTTAAAATAGAAACTCTGTTACGCAAAGTTGCCAAAGATAAAAGCAGTAAAGAGCTAAAGAAAATCAGCTGCTCGCTCTACTACATCTCAATTCAAAACTCTTTTTTCTACTACGAGATAGTAGGCCTTAAAGAGGTTCTTAAGATTTAGAAGAAACACAAGAAAAAAAGCAAAGCTCTTGAGTTTAAGCCTCGCAAGGAGTATTATAGTAGAGCTAAGTTCTACTCTCCTAGTAGGCTAGTAGAGTAGAGAAAGCACGCTCTAATAAGAGAACTAAACAACAGAACTAGAGAGCAAAGGAACTAAGAAAAGCAGAGATAGCGAAGCTTAGACACGCTAATAAGCTGTACAATGAGAAAATTGCTTAAGAGAAGCGTGAGCAGCGCGCGAGGGAGAAGGCGGAGCGTAACTAAGTCAAAGCTAAGAAAGCTGAGGAAGCAGCTGAGCGCAAGGCTTAAAGAGAGCGTAATAAGCAAGCTTTCGACGCTGAAAAAGCTGTACAATTGCTCTAAAGAGGCAAGCGCAAGGCCTCACAGTCTGCTGCACTAAGAAAAAAGCAAAATCGTAGTGCAGTGGCTGCGGGGCGTGGTGTTGTTGCTGCAGAGCCTTCTGCTGCACCTCGCACCCACACTACCCGCAGCGGCAGAACAGCAACTCTATATAATTAATTTGTATGAGAGAATATCATCGCATAGGTCTTTAGAGCACTCTACCAAAATAAATCGCTATAGTAGCTATTGTATGTGGCTCTACAGCCTCAATTTTGTATGTTGCTGGAGAGTGATTATCGGGCGTTGCGCGCACGGACACGGTAGTTGATAGGGACGGGCTGTACGGCTCGGCGCTCGACCCGCGCGGTACGTTCGCACTCGAAGGTCCTTTTTCGAGAGAGGCTCCGCGCGCTAGGGAACCATGGAACCATGCAGGACACTAAGGCCAGATAGCTCAGAGTCTTAGACCCCGCAACCTCGCTTACCTACAGGAACGCCTGCACTTCCACCGCAGTGCCTGCAGCATGCTAAGTCTTAAATGCACGCAGCAGCTCTAGAATCACATCGGCGGGAGAAGCAGAATAGGTATAGTATAGTGGGAACAATACTCGCAATACGAGCTAGTAGTGCGGTGTAGTAATCGCCATGGGCCAGGTATAAAAACAGGACGCGGCACCGAAGACATACAACGACATCTTCTTCATCCCCGTCTTCGCTGAACAAGTATCGCAACGATGGCGACAAAATCAGCTGTTGTTGGGCTGCTACTACCGTTCTTGACTTTTGATCTTGCATGGGCGCAACTGGCTTCGCGATGCGCACCCGCGCTTGCGAATGTGGTGTGCGTGGACAAGTTCGCGGCGGTCATGCCTCTGCCCTTTGCGAGGCCTACTTCTACCCCCGGCGAAGCTCTGAGTGATCTCGACCGCTTCAGTAATACTTCCGTTCCGGATCGATCTTTCGCTCTGGTCCGCGATTCGCCGTTTGTGGTCTTCAATCAAAAGCTAGGCCTGGACATGCTGGGCCCAGCACCGACGTTCGAAGATGTGTTTACGACGGACCCAGTCGTGCATGAAGCTCCCATCTACGTCCCCGAGCTCAATGTCCTCATCGTCTCGCAATTCAGCCCGGACATCCTCGACCAGGTCCTCATCAACCTGACCAACACGCCCCCCACCATGGAGCCCTTCCGCCCCAACCCGCCCATCTTCGGCGTCAACGGCGGGCGCTTCTCCAACGGCACAATGTACTGGGCCGTAGCAGGCGGCGACGCCGTCGTGAACGGCACGCCCATCGTCCAAGCCCCCGGCATCTACGCCATCGACCCCGTGACCCGCGCCTCCAAGCCCATCCTCAACAACTACTTCGGCCAGCGCTTCAACTCGCCCGACGACCTCGTCATCGACGCGGCCGGCGACATCTTCTTCACCGACCCGCAATACGCCTTCCAGATGAACCTGTCGCAGTTCCCCCCCGTCCTGAACCAGCAGACGTACCGCTTCCGGCCGGCCACGGGCGAAGTCAGCCTCATCGAGGGCGAGATCGGGATCCCGAACGGCATCGCGCTTAGCCCAGACGAGAAGACCATGTACATCTCCGACACGTCCTCCACCGACTTCTTGAACCATGCGCCCGACGTGGGCTTCTCGTACAAATCTAATGCGCCCAAAGCCGTCTACGCCTTCGACACGGTCGAGTCCCCGGCCGGGAAGTATCTCCTTAATAAGCGGCCGCTCTGGTTCCCGGGCGAGTTCGGCGCTGACGGCCTGCATGTTTCGGAGGATGGGTATATCGTGGGGGCGACGGGGGGGAGCGTCGATATCGTGACGCCGGCCGGCGAGCTGGTGCTTAAGATTCAGGCGAATTATACCGTGATAAATGTGCAGTTTGCCGGGCCGGATCTGGATGAGTTGTGGTTGTTCGGGGTTGGGAAGATCTCGAGGGCGAAGCTGAATCTGAGGGGCTTGGAGGGTGGTCGGTCGTAGTTGCTGTATACGGAGGGCATTGTTTCTTTCTTTCGGGACTGGGCGTCCAAAGTCAGACGAGGAGGTAGAATCATGAAATGCAGAAATGAATGATGAACTTGAAGGAAAGATATCTGCATCCCCTGCGCTACACTCTGGTGATGGACGGGCGAGACCAAGCTCATTGCAGCACCTCAGACACTCAAAGACCCTCGAACCTTTTCTCTGGTAGCGAGGGTAGCCGAACTAGAACCAGGCATTAAACTTGCAGCCCAAACCCAATCCCAGAAGTGCAGCCGAGCTCGACCTGGAAACTTTCTCTCTCGTACGCCGCAGACAATGCCAATGTACGCATGCTCAATCACGTCGCTACCCCTACCTATGCCAAGACCCCAAGCGAGCGTAATGTGACTAGAGCCTCTAGTTCCTCGGTTCGCCTTGACGTCTTATGCATCTCAGCCTCCCATCACCACATCATCACACCCCTAGCGGCGAGGATGCTGAAGTTAAAGCGTGTGACAGCGGGATAACTGGACGCCATTCACGCCAGGCTCATGTCGGCCGACTTTAAAGCCTCGGTAGCGCAAGGTAGGCGTCCGCAAGTCTCACTCGCTTCCGCCCCGCCCCCGCCTTGGCACCGCAGGGTCCGTCTCTCGGCATAACGCCTTCCTCATATAAGGTTTGAGCAACTTTCGTTGTCTTCATATTTCCCGATTTCGCAAGCCTCTCATGACTACGGATAACTGCGAATCTGTTGGAATAGCTGAACGACCGAGGCGAGGTCCAAATGTTAAAACGACAATTCCAGCCGCATGGCCAGAACGCCAGCAAGTCTCAACATGAGGCCCTACGGCTGCTTCCTTTTGGCTCCGCCTTGCATCGGTTCCTGACTCGCCGCTGCTCCTAACCATGGCTCCCATCGCCCCACTTCCAACCAATCAGCCCCACTAACTAGTTCATCACGGCACACTCGGCATGGTCCCCCATCTCCCCCCGCCTTGGTGTTGCAGAGCGCCGCGGCCTGGCCCGTTTCCGGGGGTGCACCACGACAAAGAGCGCCAAGCGTGGCTTTCCCTCAGCCTGTGTCCACGCCGAACTCAACTCTTCCTACGCTGACTCTTGATTCGCAGCCACGCGAACCTCCTGGAACTGGGGCCCGGTTCCGCGTTGCGGATCTATGTAGAATATCTACATAGCTACCATGCGTCGCCGTGAGGACGGAGCGTCGCGCTCGCGGGTTTTCAGAGGATTGCAACAACTATGTCTTCCAGGCCGTTTCGTGCGTACGTTTGTCTGGTGATTACGTTCACTGCTGCATTTCTGGCGTTGGCCTTTCGGCTTTTGGCCCGGCGGCTCACGAAACTGCCCCTTTGGTGGGATGATTATCTCGCGATTTTGGCATTTGTAGGCCCCATCAGCAACCCCGTACCCATAACGCTAAAACTGACTGCGTGCGTAGTTATGGGCCGTCTCCTTTTCTGGTGTTGACCTATGGCGTAAGCATCTCGCAGGCGCCCCGTCCATTCCCCCAAGCTCACGCCCCTCTAGTCCTCCAAATCGGCATGGGCAAGAAGCTCGCCGACATCCCCATCGAAGCCGAAGTCGTGCTCCAAAAAGGCCGCATGATCTTCTTCTGGGCCCAAATCACCTACTCGTACTCCCTGGGCTTTGCCAAACTCGCCATCCTCGCCTTCTACTGGCGCATCTTCAGCACCTCGAACATCAAGCTGCCCATCAAAGTGCTTAGCGCCGCCACCGTCATCTGGCTGATCATCCGGACCTTCATGACCATCTTCCACTGCATCCCGGTGCAAGGCTTCTGGGACAAGACCATCGGCGCGACGTGCACCATCGATGACGGCGAGTACTTCATGGGCACCATCATCACGCACATGTTCCTCGACGTGCTCATCCTGGCGCTGCCCGTCATGCAGATCCGGCCGCTGAAGCTGCCGGCGGCGCAGAAAATGGCCGTGCTCGCCATGTTCATGTTCGGCATCTTCGTGTGCATCATGTCCATCGTCATCGTCGTTTACGCCTCGCAGCTCGACTCGAGCTCGCCCGAGATGCTGTGGGAATGGTCCCCGGACATGATGTGGTCCGTCGCCGAAGTCAACCTCACCATCGTATCCGGTACGTGCTCGTCCGGCCCCACTCCCTCCCCATTCCACCACTGCTCGTTGCCAATGCTAACACCGTTCTCCCTCCCAGCCTGCCTCCCCACCCTCCGCCCCATCTACCTCTTCCTCCGCTACCGCAACCCCCTCTCCAGCGGCAGCGGCTCCTTCCCGCGCACCTATCACCGGCACTCCGCCCCGGGCTCCAAATCCCACCAAACGCCCCTGGGCTCCTCTGCCCTTACCGCCCACAACAAAAACATCGAGTCCGACTCGACGTACCAGCTCGCGACGCTGGGCCAGCGCGACGGCTCCATCGGCAGCGACAGCATCGCCGACTGCTACGACGGCAACGGCCACTCATCGCAGAACGGACATAGCGCCGTTATTACGGGTAAGGAGCTCGCGGCGAGCGATTCGGATTCCGAGGCGGTGGCAGGGTTGGGGTGGGGAGGGAAGGGTGGCATTTTGGTGACGAATGAGGTCGGCGTGAAGTCTTCGAGGGCGCGGTAACTAGGATTAGGGAATGTGTGGGACGTAGTGGAGCTGTGGAGAACAGGCATCTATTCTTTTCAAACAGTTATTGCCTAGCTGTAGCTCAACCACGCGAGGCGCGTTCTATCTTCCATTATACAATTTTACTATTAACGTTATAACGTACCTCATAGGTTCGCCGGACACACAGGTTCGCCGGACACCTGTTTTTACTAAAGAAAATTAATAATCTAAGGCTTAATAACTCTAGATCTACTTTATAGAATTTTTTAAAAATTTAATATGTTATTTCTGTATACATTAACTTTTTAATACTAATATTACTAAGCTCTACCTAGTCTAATTCTAGAAATACAAAAAATACGCTAAAATAATTTCTATAATTTAGGCTTTCTTTAATAGCTTTTTAAATACTAAGGCTAGAGCTTAGTAACTTTAGGATCTTAAAGTTTATATAGATGCAGCTTAGTAGTAAAATTTTTAGAGAATTCTATAAAGTAGATCTAGAGTTATTAAGCCTTAGATTATTAATTTTCTTTAGTAAAAACAAGTGTTCGGCGAACCTGTGTGTTCGGCGAACTTATAAAGTACGTTAAAGTACGTTAACGTACTTTACGAGTTCGCAAGCTACACGAGTTCGCGAGCTACTTAATTTTACTAAAGAAAATCAATAATCTAGAGCTTAATAACTCTACAACTGCTTAATAGAATTCTCTAAAAATCAAATATGCTATTTCTGTATATATAAGCTTTATGTAACTAAGATTACTAAGCTATAGCGTTAGTACTTAGAAAGTTATTTAAGAAAAGTTAAAAACGTTCGTGCGTTTTTAGCTATCTACTTTTCTAGACTAGCTAGAGCTTAGTAATTTTAGTTACAGAAAGCTTATATATATAGAAATAGCATATTTGATTTTTAGAGAATTCTATTAAGCAGTTGTAGAGTTATTAAGCTTTAGATTATTAATTTTCTTTAGTAAAATTAAGTAGCTCGCGAACTCGTGTAGCTCGCGAACTCGTAAAATACGTTACAAAATAAACTTTATTTAGTTCAAAACTAATAAAACCGCGAACGCTTTGCACTAGAACTTTTTTAACTTAGCTCAAAGCGCTTTAAACATAGCGCGAAAAATTAAAAAAGTAGTTAACTTCGCTTAAGCAGCGATATAGTAAGCTATTTTAGTTAAGTAGTTTACTACAACGAGAATAAAGTTGTATACCTACTTTATATACTTTAATAGTAAAAGTTTTGTAATAAAGTTTATTGTAACATTATACTACGAGCTGTTAGAAGCTAGCAAAAGTATAAAAAGTTCGTAGAAGCTGTATTTAGCTGCTACTAATTTGCAATACTTTAGACAGTGTTGTAGTACTTCTTAACGTTTTTTTTATGCTTTTTTACTCGTTTTAGCGTTTAACTTTCTTTAAAGTTTTCTTAACGCCAAAGTAACTAGCTATCGAGCTGTTATAACATTTTTAAAAAGCTTTTGATTTTATTTTCGTTGTAACGAAGTAGATTTTATTTAACTACTTTGTTACAGCTAGTTTTAATTTATTCTAGGCTACTATAAGCTCTACTAGTTTAAACTCGTTTTTTAAGTTAAAGTTTAAGTTTAAGTCTAAAGAGTTTGCAAAATTGCTTACTAAATCTCTTAAAAGAACTTTATTCTCTAAGAGCCTAAGCTAAAGTGCTTAAGTTAGTTCTTTTTTAATGTGCATTTTTAAGTCTAAAGCTTTTATTTTCTTTAAAAAAGTTATTAAGCTTAGTTTTTTTGCAAGTTAGCTAGCTGATTTTGTAATTGCTGCTACTAAAGTAGGTTTACTATAGAAACTACGAGTTATTAAAGCTCGTAATAAATCTACGTAGATTTTATTGCTTTTTTGCGCAAAAGCATAAGCTTCTTTTATATAGTCTAGTCGTTAGAAAAAGCTATTAGCTAGATTTGTTTTTTTAGGTTGATAAATTATAACAAAGTTGTACTTTGTTAACTTTTTGTAAGCGCGAACTTGATAATAATTTAGAGTTTTTGTTTTTATAAACTATTGTAGATTATTGTAGTTTGTATAGAAATTAAACGAGATACTTAAAAAAAAATAGCAAAAGTGTAACAAACTTTTGTTAACGTACCTTATAAGTTCGCCGGACACACAGGTTCGCCGAACACTTGTTTTTACTAAAGAAAATCAATAATCTAAGGCTTAATAACTCTAGATCTACTTAATAGAATTTTCTAAAAATTTAATATGTTATTTCTGTATACATTAACTTTTTAATCCTAATATTACTAAGCTCTACCTAGTCTAATTCTAGAGATACAAAAAATACGCTAAAATAATCCCTGTAATTTAGGCTTTCTTTAATAGCTTTTTAAATACTAAGGCTAGAGCTTAGTAACTTTAGGGTCTTAAAGTTTATATAGATGCAGCTTAGTAGTGAAATTTTTAAAGAATTCTATAAAGTAGATCTAGAGTTATTAAGCTTTAGATTATTGATTTTCCTTAGTAAAAACAGGTGTTCGGCGAACCTATGTGTTCGGCGAACTTATAAAGTACGTTAATTGCTAACAGCTTTTTATTATAAGTATTGTAATTGTACTTCGCTTTGTTTATTTTCTGCAAGAAAAAACCAATTAAGCGCTAATAAGCACTTTTTTCGCTGTTTTTACCGTTAGAAACTTTTTGGCTTAGAATTCTACTAATAGCGCTTTTAGAAACGTTAGTTTTGAGCTTTGTAAGCTATTTTGCTTTATAATAAGCTAGAATAAAGATATTAAAAAAAGCACTTTTGAGTTTTCTAAACGCTTTCTTATCTTTAGTTTCAAAGTTAATTTGCTAGCTTTTTTTTTTTCTTTGAGCATGCTTGCTTTAAGCTGCTTCTAGCTTTTTCTAGATTAGTTTAGTTAATAGTAGAGCAAGCTTAAAAAACTTAGTAACAAAGTGCTAATAATAGTTTATAAAGCTTATAAATACTCGAATATCTTAAACTATATTTAGCATTAGCTACTTCTAGATCGTTCTAATTCGTTTTAAGTTAATTTTAATTTTTTCTAAGTATACAATGTAACTTAGGTACTTCGTTTACTATGTGTGCTACTCGCATTTGCTAAGCTTTAAGTATAGCTTTGCTTTACGCAAACGTTAAAAAACTTTTTTAACCTAGCTTACATAGGCTTCTTTTGTATTAAAAAACACTAGAATATTGTTAAAGTACACAATGCAAGTTACGTTAACTAACTTAGCAAGAACTTAGTTAATGTAGGCTTAAAATGCTGTAAGAGCATTCGTAAAACCAAATAGCATAACAAAGTACTTAAAATAACTATATCGAGTTCTAAAAGCTGTTTTCTATTTGTTTTTTTTTTAATCTAGATTTTGTAATAAGCTTTACGAATGTTAAGCTTAGTATAGACTTTTGCCTTAGCTAACTTCTTTAAGAACTTTGCAATAAAAAGCAAAGAATAACAATTTTTAATTGTAATTTTGTTAAAGCTTCGATAGTTAACGCAAAGTTTTAAAGTGCTGTTTTTTTTCTTCGCAAAAAGAATTAGCGCACTAGCTAAAAACTTTAAGCGCTTTATTTATTTTTTATTAAAGTACTTGTTTACGTATTTGCAAAGATACTTTAATTTCGCTATTAACATATTGTAAAAAGGTTAATGCAAAGAAGTTGTACTAGGCTAAAGTTTAATTGCGAAATTCTACTCTTTATAAGACGCTATTACTAACGAGCTATTAAAGCTCGCTACGTTTTAGTACTTTTAATATTTAAGTTGCAAACTAGAGCTTTGCTTTTTTTAGTTGCTTGCTTTAAAAAGTGTACTAATCGAATAGACATAAAGCTTTGTATTAAGACTATTTAAAGTTTAAGCAAACTTTGCTACGTTTTTTATAGCTACTTTAGCATAGTTTAGTTTATTTAGGTTTTTTATGCTTCTAAAGAGCATGCGGCAACGCGAATAGTTCAACTTCGGCTAAAACTAATCTATTCAAGAAAGTTTAAGATACATTAAAAGCTTTTTAAAATTAGCTACTACAAAAGAAATTCTATAGGTTTGTACTTTGCTTTTAGAATTTGTAATGCAAACTTTTGCTATAGTACAACTATAAATAGTGTAACTCAATCTACTTAGCAATATAAAAAAGATATTAAGAATTAGTTTAAGTACTAGATCTTGTTCTTTCGCTACGACAGCTAAAAGAACATTAAAATAAGCTCTACTATCTACGATTGCTTTTAAGTTTTTTAAACTTTTAATTTTTACTAACGTAGTAAGAAACGTTAAGTTCTTGCTCGTTAGCATTTTACAAAAAGTGCTTACTTTTTTTAACTATAACAAGTTAATATAGGCTACAAAGTAAAAAGATAATTTTTTAAACCTTTGCTTTTTCTTTTTTTTTTTTCAAAGTAGGCGTTTTTCTTTGCTTTGTTAGAGTAAGTAGAAACAAAATAGTCTAGTTTGTTACATGCGTAGCAAACTAGCTCGTTAAAGCTTTTTTTTTTTGTTATTACTTTATTTAGGCTTAAAGCAGCTGTTGCGTTTCTTTTTGTGCTATTTAGCATTAGAATAAGTTAATTTATGTTCTATTAACAACGCAGCTTGCTTTTTGTATTTTTTAGTTTTTCTTTAGATCTTGCTATTCTATTAGAAGTTACAATAGATTTAATTAGCTTTTTGCTTTACTTAGTAGAGAGTAGTGCAACTTTGCAGCGAAAAGTAACGTAGTTGCTTTTTTACTTCTTTAAAAAGTGCTGCGGTAAAGTTCGCTGCTATGCTAAGTAAACTTGTTTAATCAATTTTAGTTTAAAAAAGTTGAAAAAGTAGAAGTAAGTTAGAAAAAGTTTAAAATAGCTTTTAACGTAAAGCTTTAAGAAAATTGTATGCTTGCTACTTACGTTTCTTAAAAGTGCTTAAAGTACTTAATATTTGTTCTTTAAGCAATGCCTAAGTAGAGGACTATAAAGAAAATCGCATTTTTTTATAAATCTTATAGGTTTTTTAGAGCGTACGAAAGTTTTTAGTAACACATATTAACTTAAAAAAAACATTTTAAAGTTTGCTAAAGAAGTTAAAACTTTTTGTGTAGTAGCTTTTGCAATCGCAAACTTATTAGTTGTAGTCTACGCGATTTTTTTTTAAATAGCAGTGCAATAGCTTAGAGCGAGGCAAATAAACCTAGTTAAAAATAGTTTAAGCAGGTGCTAGCACAACTAGTTGCCTAATAGCTTTAGCAAGCGTTGTTTTGTATTCGTTCTAGTATAAAGCTTTTAACGCTTTGAAACGAATAAGTTCTATACAGTTTTGCTTATTCTACTACTAAGTTTTTAGCTTGTTAAAAGCTTGTTTTGTAAAGAAGTTTAATAGTGCGTTGTTATTCTTATTGTTTGAAAGTAAAGTGTTGGAATTTTTTTTGAAGCAAACTAGGTTATTCTAGCTTAGTTTAGCGCTAAAAGCGCAACTACGCTCTAAAACGTTAGCACTATTACTAATCTAGACTTCTTTATTAGCATTTTTATTTTATTTAGTTTTATTTACGACTAGAAGTTAGAGAGTGCTTAGTTGCATAATAGAACTTTTATTTAGGTATTCTAAAGGCAACGTAGCTTAATTATTAAATAAACTAAACATTGTAGACAAAGTAATTAATTTATTAAAAGTATTTTGATAAAGCAATTTGAATGTAAAACTGCGTTTAATCGTAGGTTTAATAACACTTAAAATAGATTAATAGTATAGTAATAAAAATAGTGTATTCGTGTAAAAGAAACAAATCGCTGTTTTAGTAGCAATTTAATGCGAAGTACTTTTAAAAGCTTTGCAAGAAACTAGTATAGCTTGTTATAGCCTATAGTAGCTGTTAATTAAAAGAAAACAAATACGTAAAGCTACTTAGTTTTATACTAGTATGTAAAACGAGCGTACAACAATGCGCGAAGTAAAATTAAATTAGCAGTTACGTAACCGCAATTTCGCTAAGAATAGAAATTAGAGAGTAATTTTAGAATTTAGCGAAATTAACGAAGCAGCTTTAATTTTCGCTTTAGAAAAAAATACAAATTAAAACGCTTTTAGCAAGAAATTATAGAACTATATAAATTAGTAGAATTTCTTTTACAATTTTAATTTTTTGTAGTTAACTCTTTTAAGTACATTATATACATAGATTAAATCTATAAGCAATAGATTGTTACTTTGTTATTCTATTTAGAATAGAATTAGAATTGTTTTTCTTTGTTGTTATTAAGCTTTTCGAATACAAAACATTTTCTTAAGCGGAATCTTTGAGTTTAATTACAATTACTTTTGGTAAAAAAAATACTCTTAATAACAGCTATGTTAGAATGTAACTATAGGATTGAAAGCAAAGTAATTAATTAAGTAATAACAAAGCAGCAACTATAGAGACTATATATAGAAGCTAAAGATTATGTAATCTCAAACACTTCTCTTTGCTGTAAAGTTATAGGCATGTGAAAGCAAAGAGAAAATAAAAAAAGCTAGCAGGTTTTATTAAAACCTAGTGGGAAAAAGAGTGCCTCTATTTCTTTTCAAAAAGAAGTTCCCTAAGCATAGGTAAAGTAGGCAAACTCTTTGAACAACTTCTTTTTTTTATCTATAGTCTTATCTCTTTTGTTGATAACTTCTTTGATAAATTCAATTGCATGGTACATGCATTTATTGTCTTAGAATGCAAAAGAGCAGAGATAGACTTCTTAGACGCTACGCTTTTTAAGCAGCTTGTAAAGTTAATGCTGCCTGTTGTTAAAAAGCTCTTTGCGTTTTTTTAGTTTCGCATTGCCGTCTTTGTTAGTCGTTTCTATAGAGTAGTTGATAACGTTAGTGTCGTAGATATAGAGAGCCTTGCTACTTTTGACTTGTTTCGCGATAATCCTAACCCAAGCATGTTAACTAGTAGCTTTGTTAAGAATATTGTAGTTATCGTGGCCTGCTAGGGCTGAGGCTGACAAGGTAGTATAAGTAAAAAAAGCTACCTAGATATTTCTACTCTTTGTAGCGTAATTCGTGAACCTAGAGAGTGTGTCAAAGTCCTCTCAATCGTCAAGCTAGCTAGCAATCACTGTCTTCATCTTGCGCTTGCTATTTTCAAAAACAAAGTTGCTTTTTTCATTCTTCTCAGGCATCTCATATGTGTAAGTTTTAGCTTTCTTTTTTGATAAAGCGCTGTCGTAGGCGACTGGAAAGGTGTGAATGCGCAGTTCGCCGAAGTGCAATGTCGACATGTAGCAGAGCTAGGTTCTAATCTTAGTTGCAGTTGATCTGCTCGTGGGTTCTAGTAGAGGTGCCATGTTCAGATAGACTTTGCTAATAATTGAATTGTTTTATTCGAGCTAGAGAGTGCGCAAACGAGAGAGGAAGTAAAGAGCTTTCAATTAAGCTATTAAGAAAGTATGCACGGCTTCTAGCTGTAGAGATAGGTAGCTTTGAAGTTGGTAAAGTGAAAGTAAAAGTAAAGGTAAAGGTGTGAAGATCTCCTCTCAAGAGGTAGTCGAAGAGCGCGTTTTGTAAATTGTAGGCGCACGATGTGCTAGTTGTAGCGAGCTCTAGGCAGCAAAGGTAGTAGTTGAGAATAGAAAAGAAAAAGTAGCTAAGAGCCTTGGGGTAGACTTATATAAGCACCTTGCAAGTAGCAACGTAAAGTAAAGGTAAAGCGCTCGCTGCGCGCTAATGCCTAGTACGGCCAATTTGCTAGAGAGCTCTAGCTGCTATTTCGAAAGCAACAAGGCTCTCTAGAGAGACGTTTCTTTTCTCTAATTAGCTAATACGCTAGCGATCGACTTAAGCTACGCTCAATTACCTAAAAGTCTCAAGACCTAGGTTTGCGCGAAAACGTCGAAAAGCGTTCTTTGGCAGAGGCTTGGTAAGTCTGTTAGCAACCTAAGACTCTGTAAAGGTAAAAACAAAGTTAACCTCTTCAGAAGCTTGCTTTTTACGGACAAAGTGCTAGTTGTTTTCGATGTGCTTTGATTGTGCGTGAAACTAAGAGTTCTTCGCTAAAGCGATAGCGCTCTAGTTGTTGGCATAAATAACTGTAGCTACTAGGCAATTCTTATATAGCTTAGAGAGGAGCCTGCGTAGCTAGATAGCTTCTTTAGTAGCCTGTGTTTCAGCAACGTACTTGGCTTCGCAGAACGAGAAAGCTACTGTTGCCTGTCGTTTGAAAGACCAACTAATAGCGCTACTACTAATGTTGAAGAGGTATCTAGATGTAAAGCGCCTTGTGTCCTTGTCGTTTGCCCAAAAGGCGTTAGTATAGCCAACAAGTTTCTTAATGCTTTTTCTAAATACGAGTTTCATATCGCGGGTGCCGTTGAGGTAGCGAAAGACTCGTTTAACAGCTAAAGTGTAAGCTTGGGTAAAGTTGGCTATGTAGCGAAAAAAACAGGAGACTAAGAAAGCGATATCTAGTCGAGTGCCGAGCATCAAGTACATAAGCGATTCAATTGCGCGTTGGTACTAGTAGATTTCGTTCGCGTTAGCCTTGTAATTAGTAAGAAACTTATCTAAGCCTTTAGTGTCTATTGGTGTATTAGCGCACTTGCTTTTAAGCATGTCAAAGTCCCTAAAGATTTTCTAGACGTAACTCTTTTGAGATAAGCGCAACGTCTAGTTTCTGCGGTTACGAACTATCTCTATGCCAAGGTAAAAGAAACACTCGCCAAGATTGCTTATTTTAAAACGCTTTGATAGAGCGTTTTTAAAGGCAGCAATGTCTTTTAATTTAGGCCTAGCAATAAGCAAATTATCAACGTAGATAGCAATAAAGACACTGCCGTTGACAAAAACACTTGTGTTTAAGGTAAAAGGCTTAAATCCTAGTGTACCTAGGAAATTAGAGAGCGTTTGATACTAGATTCGTAGAGATTGTTTAAGGCTATACAGCGCTTTGTCGAGTAAGCAAACCTTGTCTAAGTTGTTGCTAAGGCTATCTAGTTGTTCTATATAAATTTTCTCGTTAATCTTGCCGTAGAGAAAAGCAGTCTTCACGTCTATTTGATAGATTTCAAGGTCTAATGCCGCGGCGATAGCGAATAGGGCCTTGTAGCTTATAAGCTTAACTACTAACGCAAACGTTTCATTATAGTCGATTTCTTTGCGTTGTTCAAATTCACGAACTACCTAGCGAGCTTTATGTCAAAGAATTTCTCTATTAGAGCTACGTTTAAGTTTGTAGACCTACTTGCTACTAAGCACCTTTTAATTTCTAGGCCAAGAAACCAACGTCCAAGTCTTGTTTAACTCAAAAGAGCTTATTTCGAGCTTTATTGCCTGAAGCTAGTTGTCCTATCTAGGCTGGTAAATGAGTAGAAGTTGAGTTAGAGTTGAGTTAGCTTACGTCAAACCTCAACCCAACTCTAGCCTTAACCCGCGCTAGTTACTAAGCAGCTTGAGTAGAGGTTGAGTTAGAGTAGTCAAAGCTTAGAGTTGTAGTTGGGTCTTACATAATATTTACAACTTATATTAATATTAAGTTTTCTATGTATATTTATTACATTTACTTATTACAGTTTCTTAACTATTTAGGTAACCCTAACTCAACTCTTAACTTAGAGCTTTGACTACTCTAACTCAACTCCTACCCACGCTAGGTTAACTCTAACTCAACTTTAACCCAAAGTCTGTGCGACTCATAACTCAACCTATACTCATCGATAGGTACTTTCTACCTATTCGCTAGCGTAGTCCTATCGAAAGTCTTTCTAGGCCTGCTTGAACGTACTAGGCTTAGAGAACTTAGTAGCTAGTAAAGCTACTTTAATTAGGCAAAACAGAAGCGCGTAAGCTGGATTTCTCCTATATAACTAGGGATTATTAGCAGAGAAAGTTCCCCTATTGGCGCAGGTTGAATGCCGAATCTGCAGCTTTGGGTGTTGCCTAAGCGCCTGCGCGGCTGCGTTATCTCTAGCGCTTTCTTTAGGCTGTACAGGCGATAACGCACGCGTTAATAGAAGCGTAGATGCTAGCGATAAAGCTAAGGTCGTTGCCGGCGTTGGTATAGGCGCAGGTAGAAGCTCAAAAGCTTCAAAAGAGATTCCCTAAGCAAGGGAGTAACATTCGTGTTTAACTTTGCATTAGGGAACAGCGCTGTCGAACCTTACTCGCTTTCGTTGAGCAGGCACTGCGAGCGATAGGTCGTTTGCTACGTCTAAGCAAAGCTTTCTTTCTCTAAACACTACGTTTAAAGAGAGTATAATAACGCCGTCGTCTCGCATTAAGCGGTATAGGTGAGCTCTTTGGTAACTAAAAAAGCAACACGGTACCGCTTTGTCGTCTACAAGCTTTTAGCGATGCCTAGTTCGGTAGGCAAAAGCTCTGCAGCTAAGTAGCTAGAGGTAAGAAACGTTAAGTCTACAGCTCTACCAACCTTCGTACGAGGTAATCATCGTTCTTGAATGCCAAGTGAGGTTCCAGAGGTAAGTCATTGATTCTACAATAAAGAGCTAGAGATTTTTTAGAATTGATTTAGCATCTATTGTAGCGTAGGTCCGTTCGGTAATAATGCGAATAGTAACCTTAGCTATACTATTTTGTTGATGCTGGTTAGTGCCTGTTGTTTTTATTTCGATTCCGCGATCTTAACAGAGATCTTTGACTTCGTTCGAAGTGTTCTCTTCTGCTTGGTCAAAGCGAATTTGATAGCAGCGTTTTTCAGAGCGCTCGAACTTCTCTAGCAAGTCCTTAAGAGCAGCAGCGAACTCTGCTTTAGATCGAAAAGCAACTACCTAAGTGAAACTAGTAAAATCGTTAATAAAAACTGCATAGTACTTAGCTCTATTGTATTCTTTGGCGAGGCAACTAAAGAAGTTAGCATAGATAAATTCCATTGAATACTTCCCTCTGCGAGACGGCGATGTGTGAGAATTCTTACGCTGTTTCGCTCGAACGCAGCTAACGCACATGCTTAAGTGCAAAAGTAAGCGCATGCCTAACACTAATAATGCTGTATTAGCTAGAGTTTTTTCACCTAGGTAACCAAAGCGCGCATGCTAGGCTTGCAGCTAGTCGTCTTTGATGCTGTAAGCAAAGAGAGCGATGTTTAGAGTGTTCCAATCTGCTTTACCTTTTCATAAGCGCAGCGGCAGCAATTCCTAGCAATTATCGCACTTAATAACTTCTTGTAGTGTAAAGATACCAACGCTACTATCTAGAAAAGTCATTTTTGCACTCTTCGCCTTTAGTTGGTAATAAAAAACGAGGTTGCAACTGCTATTAGCGGAATAGAAAGTGTTCGTAAAGGACAACTAGACACAGCAACTGTCAACGTCGCATAGTATCCGAGCAGTTTCAATCTAAGTTGAAGTTGTGCTCTTTTTACAGCTAGTAACTTCGTTACTTTTGTAGAAGCGAAAAGTGTCTTTTACAAAGTATTCTAAGTTGTTAGAAATGTGCTAGTTTGCACTACTGTCAAAAAGCCAATTCTCTTAGAGCATAGAGCGGGCGTTTTTTTTTGCAAAAGCGAACTCAACAACGCTTACTCTACTTAGAAGTTGATATAGCCGATAGGCAAGCGAGGCTACTAGAGGTAAACTATTCTTAGCCTACTTCGCTACTTTCTTTTTCTCTCTATTCTTTTAGTGCTTCGCTTGGTTCTCTTTAAACGCTTTTCTCTTGTCTAGGTATAGTACCTAGCAGTTGTGTTTCTCGTAGGTAGTGCCGCGGCAGTAGGTACAAAGCTTGTTTCCGCCAAAGTTCGCCGCTAGTGCTACTAAAGCAGGTGCCGCGTCGATCAACTGTTGAAATTGTTCTTTCTTTTTGGCAGCTATTACTGCAGTGTCAAACGTAACTGCTTTCTAAGTAATAGCTCCTTCGTTGTTTCTTTTAGGTATAAAAGAGTTTACCTAATAGAAAGCAAACAGGAACGTTGCGAATTCTAGACCAAGACTAGTGAAAAAGCAGTTGACAAGGTAGAGCTCGCTAATGCGGCAGGTAATATCTAGTTCGTGAATCTCATTTCGAGCGTGCCGGAGACGCTTTGCAAAGTCTAAAACTGTTTTGCAAAAGGCGCGAGTAAAGGTGCTGAAATTAAGATCTAGTTGCTAGAAAATAGCGCTTCCACGAGGTGTAAATCAGACCTTGAGCTTTGCGAGCACTTCGTTTAGTCGAGAAAAAGTCTTGATCTCTTCTCTAGCGTTGAGGCTACAGCGGGATTGTACTATTGCGACAGCTCTATCTTGTCTTTCAAGCCAAGCCTCCTTACGGACCTCGTCTGTAGGTTCTTCCTTGAGCCGGCCTAGAAGACTGCCGTACCCTGCTATTCTAAAGTAGTCGCTTATCTCTCTCTCCCACCTCAAGTAGCCAGCTAGCGACTCGAGAAGTTGGATCGAGCTAAGCGACAACGTAGTTATCGCGGACAACTCCTCGCCGCTTGCGAGGCCTCTCTCGTTTGCGGACATTTTGTAATAAAGATGCAGAGAGCGGTTCTAGAGGCGAAAGAGAATGAGAGCGTCGTAGCGAAACGAGTAGTGCGTCTAAGTCCTCTGAATCTAAGTCGCTGATTACTAAGCGACGACGTACGTTTCCGCGGAAGCGCAGGATTGGCGGTGGCTTAGGATAAGGGGAAGTAGTTGTAATAGTGTCTAGAGAGGTATCGCGAGATGGTGAAAATGTTAGTAGAGAGAATTGAACTTCAAGACCGAAGAGCTCTGTAGAGGAAAGTACAGAGAGGATAAAATCAACAGTAGTAGTTGACACTAGTGATGAAAAGCGTGATGAAGCGGATAGAGGAGTGTAAAGGCGCCCTTTAGAGTAAAAGCAGCGAGGATTCTTTGCGAGATAGCAGTATTCACGCGCAAAAAGAGAGAAAAGTTTAGAGTCTAAAAAGCGAACCTGTAAAGCAATCTGTACAGGCCTTAAACGAAGAAAGTACCGATAATTTAGATTAGATTAGTAAAGAGTAGTAAGAGAGTCTAGAGAAACGCTTATAATAGATTATATACCTACGTCGATAGTGCTTTAGATAGCTAGGTCGTGTTGTTGTGAAAAACAAAAAGTTGGTTTCAGCGAGGTTGGATAGCGCCTTGGCATTATTCTAAAGAGGTTAGGACTAGCTACGTCGCGTTAACCTCGGCCTTTGCTAGCTATCTAATGTCCAACTACTTTAGTTATCTATCGCAACTAGTCTAACGCGTATAGCTAGCTTCTTTGAAGAAGTTCAAAGTTATGTTGGCCTTCGAAAAGGCTTGTAGAAATAAGTCTAGGAAAGTCTTAAAGAGTAGTGAAAAGCGCATAGAACGCGCAAGGGAATAGTGAACGATTGAACCGTTTCTTAGAAATGTCCTTCTAGGACGTTGTAGAGCGGGTTCGTAGCTATCGAATAGTGCAATAAAAACCTTTGCAGCATGAATAGCAGTAGAGAAAAACTTTGTAGAAGTTAGTAACTTCTTATAATTACATAGTGCTTTCAAAGGCAACTTAAGAAACTTAGCAGCGAAATAGCATAGAGCTCTAGGCTCATAACCTGTTAGAATGTAACTATAGAATTAAAAGCAAAGTAATTGATTAAGTAATAACGAAGCAGCAACTATAGAGACTATATATAGAAGCTAGAGATTATGTAATCTCAAACAAGCTAGCTTTTAAAAACGCGCTTTCAACTTAATTTAAAAATGTTTTCTAACATTTTTGTATTTAGTACGTAAATAACAACGTTAAGAAAAAGTTGCTAAAGTACTTTAAAAACAAAACTATTTTATCGCAGCTTATAGAAGCAAAGCGCGCAAAGAAAGTAAAAAAACTTTATTTAGCAAAAAAATTAATTTTTTTCTATTTAACTAGAACACGCGTGCGAAGCTAGAAAAGAAAAAAGCTTAAACAAAAGCTCTAGCAAGCGTTTGCAGCTGCGTTCAAAATAATAATGCAGTAGTTTAAAAAAAAAAACCTTTAGAGTTAAAATTTTCGCTGCGTTTATAGCGAACATTTAGAAAACTTTTTAAACTAAAATAGTAGTTAACCTACGCTTAACGCTACTTAACTAACTAAAAAATTAGTATACAGCGTTTATATAGTTTGAAGCTAACAAATTATAATTTTACTAGAGCATAATAAACTACGGCATCAAACTAATTAAAAAAAATAAAAAAAAAGTAGAAGTTTTATAGAAACTTTTGTATAACATGTTTTAAAACAAACTATTAGTTTTGCAAAAGCAGCTTACTACGCATTTAAATTGTAAGTTTATTAAAGTAAGTTGCTTTTAGGTTGAAGCGCTAGTGTTGTTTGCAAAGAAACTTAGTAAAAAGCTACGCTTTTGCGTAGACTATCGAGCGCTTAACGCTATTACAAAAAAAAACCAATACTTACTACCTTTAATTTACGAAACCTAAAATTAAATTAGCTAAGCTAAATAGTTTACTAAGCTAAACGTTATCTAGGCTTTTTACAAAGTCTAAATTGCTAAAAAAAACAAGTAGAAAACAGCTTTCTATACAAAACTTAAATTGTACGAATAAATAGTTTGCCTAATTAACTTTGCTAACGCTTTAAGTACGTTTTAGCAGTTTATTAACTACACTTTGCGTAATTACATTAACGTTAACGCTTTTGTATACTTAGATAATGTACTTATCTACTTTAAAAGTTTTTAAAAAAACTACTAGCAACGTGTTAAAAAAGTTGTTAACAAGTTAAAAAAAGCGAGGTTACAACTTAATATTAAGAAATGCGAGTTTAAAGTAACTAAAACTAAATACTTTAGTTTTATTATTAAAGTAAGCAAGGAAATTAGCATGAATCTAAAAAAAATTCGCGCGATTTTTAAATAAAAAGCTCTAGCTTTAGTTCAAAAAGCTTAAACAATAAAAAGCGTTTGATACGCTTAAAAAAAAGTTCATATCTAGGCCGTTATTAGCCTATTTTGACTTTAATTTGAAAACTACTATTAAAGCGAACGCTTTAAGAATAGCTACTAGAAAAGCGCTTTTTTAAAAAGCAAAGAACAACTTGTAGCAAGTAGTAGCTTACTACTTTGCTAAAATATTACTTGCAAAGTTCAACTATACTATTTACAACAAAGAATTATTAGCAGTAATTAAATAGATTACTAAATAAAAAGCGAAGCTTAAAGTAGTGCTAAAAATTACAGTTTACACTAATTACAAAAACTTTTTATACTTTACTATAGCGAAGTTACTAACAAAGCAACATGTTTGCTAAGCGAACATTTTTTTTAAATACAACTTAAAGTTTGTGTACCGCTTTAAAGTAGCTAATAAAAAAGCAAACGCTTTTTTACAAAAAAAGTAGAATTTTTTTTAAAACTAAAACAATGTCTAGCTAAAAAGCTGTAAATTTTAACTTCTTAAACTAACTAGTGTGTTAAACGACAATAGTATTACAAAAAAAACTTTAAGCGTAATTCGCGTGTTTTTGCTCTACGACACTTTAGTTTTAACGCTAAATAAACTTTCTAGTAAACTTAATGCTTTTTATAAAGCAAATGTAGCAAAAGCTTTAAAGTAAAATATTTTTTTAAGTCAAAAGTGCAAGCTCTAAAAAGCAAAATGCTACGAGTTTTAAACAAAATGCTGCTAAACAAGAAAAAAATGCTAGCACAAAAAACAATTCTAAAGATAGTACAAAAAAGCGGTTTTTAAATAAACTTTAGAATAAAAAAGTTTAAAAAAACAATTTGTACTAGAAAGCCTTAGAAGCCGTAAAAAAAAGCTAAACTAAAAAAAGTACTTGTAGAAAGTTCTCTTTAGGCTTTTAATTAAAAGCGTTCTTAGCAAATTGCGCTATTAAAAACAACGCGCTTTTTTATTAAAAAAAGAAATAAGTGCTAAAAACGTATTAACTGCGTACTAGATTAATTTTTGAAACTTACAACCTACTTATTGCAAGCTACCTAAGCAAAAAAAACACGTACAACATTTTTAAACGAGATTTCTTGTAGCCTAAAATAAGCTTGAACGTTTAATAATATATTGCAAACTGCAACGCATGTAGCTGCGCATAGCTATAGCAAAAACTAAAAAGTAAATTCTTACGCTCGCTACTCGTTCTAGATAGAATTTAGAAAAAACTTTTTATAGATTTTATTACTAACCTGCTAAAAAGCAACAAATGTACAAACTTACTAGTTATTACAAACTAATTAAGCAAGAATATAATCTTGATTTTTATAGCAAGAATTAATGCAACGTTTGTAGCAAAAGTATTTATTAAAAAAGTAGTAGCTTACTACTAGCTTTTTAACGCTATTGTTTCTAATTAAAAAGCACAATTTGTAAGTAAATTCTAGAAAACGCTTTGCAAAAAGCTTGAAATTGTAAAGCAGCTTTCTATAGCTTTCTACCTAAAAAGTACGCTAGCGAATAGGTAGAAAGTACCTATTAATAGGTATAAGTTAAGTTATAAGTTGCACAAACTTTAGGTTAAAGTTAAGTTATAGTTACTCTAGCGTAGGTAAAAGTTAAGTTAGAGTTATTAAAGCGTTAGGTTATAGTTTAGTTAGAGTAATTAAAGCTTAGAGTTAGAGTTAAGTTAAAAGTTACATTTAAGTTATAAAGTTATGTGTTAGCTTAGAAAGTTGCTAAAGTTTAAAAAGTTATTACAGCTAGTTATTACATTTAAAAACGCGCAAATTGTATTTACAAAGTTCTGTTATTACAGCTACTATTCACGTACAAGAATACAAGTAGAGTAAAAAAAGTTGTATTACTACAAATATTAATTACAGTAGCGTAAAAGTTAAGCGCGCTTTCGTAGCAAAAGTAGCGAATTCTTTTTTTCTAAATTATTATTCGACAGAGTTATTTTTAATTGTAAAGGCCTAGATGTAAGCCTAGATATAAGCCTAGATAACAAGCTAAATATAGGCCTAAGTATTAGCTTAGGTATTAACCTAGATAACGAGCTAAGTGTAGGCGTAGATGTAGGCTTAAAAGTAAAGTTTACATACTGCGCTTGAAAGTTAAGTAAGTTCTTAACTTCGTTACATAGTAGTTCTTTATTATCTGCTTTTGCAAACTAAAAAACGCTGTTCTGTTCTTTCTCTTAAGCAATACAGTTTTTTAATATTATAATTTGCCAAATTGTTTAGGCAGCAAGTTAGTGCTTTTTATTGCTAATAACATTCTTAGCAACGTTAAATTCGCGCTTAACTCTAACTTAGGCAATCTATACTGCAAGTACATTTTTTGCAACTTGTAATAAGCGTAAATACGTTTTTTTATTTACTTGCTACTATTTAAAGATATTAAAAAAAGCACTAGCGCGTACGCAGGCAATGCTTAGATAAGCCTCTTTTTCTTAGCGAGTTAAGCTTTTTTTTTTTTCTATTTCGTTTAGGTTAATAGATAAAAAACTGCTTATTAGCAACTAAAGCAAAAGCTTTAGTTTTTAAAACTATTTACTACTTTAGAGTCTAGTTGTATAAAACAAAGAAATAAAAGTAAAAGCAAAGCAAGTATTGTTGTTATAGCAATTAAAATAATCAAAAAACTCTTTGCAGTAAGTGTGCTTGTTTTGATTATTTTAAGTTTTGTTTTAAACGCGCAGTTAGCATATAACTGTAATAAGTAACTATAATAACTATACCTCGTACGCCGTAAGCTTTTAGCTAGAGTCTAAAATAGTAGCATAATTAAATAAAAACTTTTGTTTATCGCTAGTTTTTTTATAATACTTGCTAAGTTTAGCTTTTTTTTTATCTACAGCAGCTCGTACAACTGTAGGCTACTTAAAAGTATTTTAATTTTTTATATTGTTGTTAAGTTTGTTTTGCATACTATTTAGAAAGTTGAAAAAACAGTTGTACATAAGCTAGATATACTAGACTTGTAGCTTATAGTTTTTACTTAAAAAGTTTGTTGCGTTTTTAAAGTTTTTAAGCATATTAGTAATTAACTTTAAGTAGTGCTATTTGTTTAGTGTTAATTTTAGTTGCTTAAAGTTGCAAAAGTTTACTTTTGCTGTATTTTTATTATTTAGGATACTGCTTGCACTAATTGTTATTTTAAGTGCAATCTCTTTTACTAGCTATTAGTTAATAAATTTTTAAATTTTAAGTGCGCGCTTGCACATATTGTAAGTTAAATTTTATTATATTTTAACGTTGCGGATAATAGACATTTGTTGTTTTAGTAGCAAGTGTAGTTGCGTAGCAATAAACCGCTTGTATTGTTAAAACAACAAATTAATTGCTATGCAAATAGCTTAAAGCTAGGTATGTATTAAGCTGTAATAAAAGTATATAATAACGCACTATATACTTTGCAAAAAAAGTTTAAAACAAAAATATTTGCTTGCACGTCGCTTAAATAGCGTCTTTGTAGTATTTCTTTTAGTTTAACGTTAGCACTTACTAATGCTGCAAGCTTAAAGTGTAAAATAATATTTTAAACAACAAAGTTAATAATGTAAGCAAGACACAAAATTAAGTTTTTTAATAAGCTTTAAAGTATGTTCTTTGCTTTTAGTTGCTGTTTAATAACACAACTAAGCGTTTTGTTTTTTTAGCATTATCTGTAGTAATTGCTAAAAAGCGTAATTTAATGCTAGTGTTTAAAAGTACTTGCAGTATATTAGCAGCTGCAGCAGCACTAGTATGTTTTCTGCGTAAAAAAACAAAATCTAGTAACTTTTTTTAAAGCTGCTAGTTGCAGTTAACGTAGTATGCTTTAACTGCAAAAAAACTAAAATAATTAAAAGCAAACTACTTATCTATTGCAATTGAGATCTTAGTTAACTAGCTAATGTTATTAAAACGTAATGCTTTAGCTTTTTCAAATCGTTTATAGAATATTTTTTAAAATTTAAATTAGCTAATACTTAGAATATTAGGTTAAAGAAATTAAAGAAATTGCTAGAATAAAAGCTGCTTAATTGTTTAAAAAAACTAGTTGCTATATATAACTACTTGTACTAGTTTTTATTTAAAAGCCTAAGTTAAATATAGTAGTACAATAGTAGTAAATTAAAGTTAACGTAGTGCTAGCTGTAAACGAGGTTAAAAGTAAACAAAAGTAAGCGTTTTTTAATAGGTTCTAGATTCAAGATAGTTAAGTAAGTGTTTAGTTTTGATAGTTTTAACTGCTAGGTGCTAAAGAGCAAAGCTGCAATTATAGCAGAATACGTAAAAGTAGCTATTACTAAAATTAGCAGCTTTTTTAAACTATAGCTATACTTAACTAGTGCGTATAGCAAAGTTTTATTGTAAATTTGCTATTTCTAAGTCTAAAGCCTACTTAGTAAAACTCTACTACATTTTTTACGCAGTTACTACTACTTTTTGTTCTATATTATCTTTAATATGCGTAAAAAAATATTTTACTAGATATAGTTTATTCTTTTTTTTTTCTTAAACAAATTGCTTAGCGTTGAATTTAAATAAACAAACAAGTAGCAAAAGTTTTGCTATGTTTATAACAAAAGGTATAGTACAAAAGCGCAGGTACTGTAATAATAAACTATAATAATTAGTGTTAGAGTAGATTAAAAATAAAGAATAAGTACATTGCTAAAAGAGAACACGCAGATTGTTAAAAAAAAATAGAACATGCTTTTTTGCTTGCAAAATATTGCTAACGTCTAAGCGCAAAGGCTAAAGCAGTAATGCAACTAAAATTAAAGCTAAAATTAAAGTTGCAGTAGTAGCGCTTTAATTTTATAGTTTTAATTAGGTTATACTTGCTAATTTATTAATCGCAATGTTATGCACGTTTTAGGCTGCGTTATAAATAGTAGATACTAGCTATGTTTATGCTAGCAACGTTTTAATTTACATAAAAAGTAAAGAGCCTTAGGTTTGCGCTTTTTTATAAGCGTTACTATTGTTAGAGAAACTTTTTTAATTTAAATACTCTACTAACTTAGTTTGCTCTACTACTTTAGTTTGCTCTACTACTTTATCTACTACTTTATTCTACTTCTTATTTTTATTTTTATTTTTAACTTTTTTTTTATTTTTACTAAAGAACTTGTTTGCTTTTGCTAACGCTTTCTTTTACTAATTTTTTATTTTATATTCGTCTTTACACTTATTGTAAAACGCATTAATTTTTAAGTTGCTACTTGCTTTTTTTTTATACTTATCAATTGTAGGCGCTAGAATATACAAGCTGTTGATATTTTTATAAGCATTGTTGCTGTTAACGCGTAGTTTAAAAGAAAGCGTAGGCTCGCGTAAGCTAGTGCAGTTAGTATAAGTATGTAATAAACTACTATAATAACTTACTTTTAGTTTTTAGTAGTTACTAGTGTTAGATTTTTTAGAGTTAACGTTTTTACAAACTTTTGCTAATTCATTTTAGCCTTTTTGTTTTTAAACAAACTATTTTTTAACTTAGCTAATTTGTTTAAGTAGATACGTTGCATAATTCTATTAGTAGCTTTGCTAGCGCCAAATATTAGCGACATTAGCTAATTTTAAATTTTTCTTTTGTTTTTTAGTGCTTTAGCAATTTGTTTAAGAATGTTTTTGTGCTGTTAAAAGTTAACATTGTAATAAATACAAGCTTACTTTTTATAAGCAAAGCTAAGTTTTGCTTAAAGCTACTTAACTGCGTATTGTAAGTACAATAACGTAATAAACTAATGTAATAACTTACTACTTTTTTGTGCGCAGTAGCGTTGCTTATTTAAAAACTTAAGTTTAGTTGCTAACTGCTTTTTCTAGTTGTGCGCAAACAACGCAGTAAACTTTTTCTTTGCCTTAAGCTTTTTCTTAAGCTAGTATTTTGCTTGCTAATTTTCTGTACTAGCATTTGCAATAGCTTTTTTTTAGCACTTAAGTAAGCTGTTTGATTTCTTTAAGCAGTTGCGCAAGCAGTATTGCTTAATTAACTTTTAAATAGTAGCTTGTAATGTGTAGAGCGCTTTTTTTGTAATCTAACGCAACTGCGATTTGCTAGTACGCTAAAAACTTTGTGCTTTTTAAACTTAAAGCTTTAAGTTTGTTAGTAGATGCTGTAATAAACTTTTGTAATAATTACATTTGTAAGCGCTTTCTACTCTGCTAGCTTAAACTTAGTTAAAACTTTAATTTTAAAAAGCAAAAGCAACTTATTATTAACTTTGTAGTTTATTTTGTTGTTAAGCTTTTGCTTAATTGCAGCTATTGTATTTGTAATAAATGTAAGTAATAATAAAGCTAGTTGTAGTACGTAGGTAGGTAGAAGTAGAAAGTAAAGTAGTAAAAAGTTAAGTAGCGAATTTACAAGCTAGATTTTGTGTAGAGTAGCTTGTACGCTACTACAAAAGCTGCAGCTTTAGCTAGCGCTTTACTACTAGCTACTTAAAACACGCACTTTTGCTACAGCTTCTGTAGCTTCTTTACTTGCTGTAATTATTACAAATAATTATTACAACTTTCTACTCTTTATACTACACTTACTACGTAGCAATTCTTTTGCAATAGCTTGCACTAAGCAAACTAACTACTACTACTTTGCTACTAGCGACAAGGTTTTGCAAAAGCTTTTTGCAGCAAAAGTAGCTCGCAAATCTAGCAATCTATACAAAAACAAAAAAAAACTAACAATAAGTAGTATAAAAAAGCTTTACTGTTAAAAGCAAAAAAGTAAGTTATTATAGTAGTTAATTGCAGCTTTGTTTTTAACAACATGCAGCTGTTGCGTTGCGCAAAATTTAACAATACTAAAAATCAACTAAGCTCTTTATGCGCAAACTGCTATTTAGTTAGCTAGTTCGCAAAATTGCGCAAAAGTTTAAGCCTAATCTACGCTTTTAAGCTAGTGCAATTAAAGCTATACAAAAAGTAACAAAGGCTTTTTTAATTAGCATTTTTAAAAGTATAGCTTTCTACTTGTTGCTAAGTGCAAGGCTAACTTTAATAGATACTAATATTAACGCTATACACGCGAAATAAGTAATAATTAACACAAAGAACATAAATTTAGCACAAAGATACTACAAAAAGTACAAAAAAAAGTTGTAGCAAACGTAAAAGCTAAAGTCTAGTTACTACTTATTCTAGCAGTATAAAACTATAATAATTTTAAATTTTCTAGTAATACCTAGCGTAGACGTTGCTTTGTACTTAGCTATTAAAATGCAACTAATTCTACGCTGTAATAACAATTTGTAATAAACTTAAGCAACTTATACTTTACTAACGTTAAAATACAATATGTAAACTTTAAATATAACAACTTAACTATAACTTAACTATAACCTAAAGCTTGTGCAAAATAACTTAACTTTAACTTAAAATTTATGCGACTTAACTTAACTATAACTTTGTACTAGCGTTAAAAGATTAAGTATATAAGTAGAGTTAAGTTAGAGTTATAAAAAAAGTAACTCAACTTTAACTCAACTTCTACCTATTCGCTAGCCTAGTAAAAACCAACAAAGCTACAAAAAAAGCAAATTTAATAATTAAAACTATTTTAAAACTGTTTGTAAACTAGAACTAAAAGAACTAAGCGCAACTATGCTCTATCGTACAAATCGCAATTTAAAAACAAAAAGTAGTGTTAACAAAAGTAAGCTTTTTTTTTCTCTAGTATAGTTACGAAATGAACTTGATTTAACTCTAAGCAAAGAAAAAAGCGAACACGTTTTACTAGGCAACTTTAGATCTCAAGCGAAAATAGCTAAAAAAATAAAAAAAGTTATTAACTTCGCGCAAGCTGCTATAGCGAAAGCTTAATAAAAGCAAAAAAAACAAGCAAATTAACATAAAAAAAAAGCGCCTTTGCTTTAGGTAAAGAACAAAGTTTAGTTGTAGTATTTATAGCAAATACATTTCTAATAAGCGCTTAAGTAAAAAACTTAACTAAAAAAATAGCAAGTATACAGTTTTAGAAGTTAAATCTCTAAGCAATATTGTTTTAAATACTCTATTAGAGATAAATCTAATATTTTTAATAAATAAACTAAAACTTGCAGCAAATAATCTGCTAGAGAAACAAAAGATTTTTGACTAAAAACTAAGCAGCATTGTAGTAGAAAGCGAGTAAAAATAGTTTGTTAAACGCATTACAAAAAAACGCTAGAAATTAGTTAAAAGAAAATAGTAGCTTAAGTATTTCGTAAAATAAACTAGCTATAACTAGCTTACATAGAAACTAGCGCTAAAACTCAAAAACAAAAAAGCTTTATTTACTTAGCAAGAATTTTCGGCTGCTTACTAGAACGCTAATAGAAAATTGCTAAAAAACTTTTAAAACAGCACGCTTTTAGAAAAAACGCTAGAACAAAAGTAAGCTCTTTTAGGCTAGCGAATAAGTAGAGGTTAGGTTAAAGTTAAGTTGCTTTTTTTATAACTCTAACTTAACTCTACTTATATACCTAATCTTTTAACGCTAGTACAAAGTTATAGTTAAGTTAAGTTGCATAAACTTTAAGTTAAAGTTAAGTTATCTTGCATAAGTTTTAGGTTATAGTTAGGTTATAGTTAAGTTGTTATATTTAAAGTTTACATATTGTATTTTAACGTTAGTAAAGTATAAGTTGCTTAAGTTTATTATAGATTGTTATTACAGCGTAGAATTAGTTGCATTTTAATAGCTAAGTACAAAGCAACGTCTACGCTAAGTATTGCTAAAAAATTTAAAATTATTATAGCTTTATACTGCTAGAATAAGTAGCAACTAAACTTTAGCTTTTACGTTTGCTACAAACTCTTTTTGTACTTTTTGTAGTATTTTTGTGCTAAATTTATGTTTCTTGTGTTAATTGTTACTTGTTTCGCGTGTATAGCGTTAATATTAGTATCTATTAAAGTTAGCTTTGCACCTAGTAACAAGTAGAAAGCTATACTTTTAAAAATGCTAATTAAAAAAGCTTTTATTACTTTTTGTATAGCTTTAATTGCACTAGCTTAAAAGCGTAGATTAAGCTTAAACTCTTGCGCAATTTTGCGAACTAGCTAACTAAATAGCAGTTTGCGCATAAAAAGCTTAGTTAATTTCTAGTATTATTAAATTTCGCGCAACGCAACAGCTGCATGTTGTTAAAAACAAAGCTGCAATTAACTACTATAATAACTTACTATTTTGCTTTTAGCAGTAAAGCTTTTTTATACTACTTATTATTAGTTTTTTTTTGTTTTTGTATAGATTGCTAGATTTGCGAGCTGCTTTTGCTGCAAAAAGCTTTTGCAGAATCTTGCCGCTAGTAGCAAAGTAGTAGTAGTTAGTTTGCTTAGTGCGAGCTATTGCGAAAGAATTGCTGCGTAGTAAGTATAGTGTAAAAAGTAGAAAGTTGTAATAATTATTTGTAATAATTACAGTAAGTAAGAAAGCTGCAAAAGCTATAGCAAAAGTGCGTGTTTTAAGTAGCTAGTAGCAAAGTGCTAGCTAAAGCTACAGCTTTTGCAGCAGCGCACAAGCTACTCTATACAAAATCTAGCCTGTAAATTCGCTACTTAACTTTCTGCTACTTTACTTTCTACTTCTACTTACCTACGTACTATAACTAGCTTTATTATTACTTATATTTATTACAAATACAATAGCTAAAATTAAGCAAAAGCTTAACAACAAAATAAACTACAAAGTTAATAATAAGTTGCTTCTACTTTACAAAATTAAAGTTTTAACTAAGTTTAAGCTAGCAAAGTAGAAAGCGCTTACAAATGTAATTATTACAAAAGTTTATTACAGCATCTACTAATAAATCTAAAGCTTTGAGTTTAAAAAGCACAAAGTCTTTAGCGTACTAGCAAATCGCAGTTGCGTTAGATTACAAAAAAAGCGTTTTACACATTACAAGCTACTATTTAAAAGTTAATTAAGCAATACTACTCGCGCAACTGCTTAAAAAGATTAAACAGCTTACTTAAGTGCTAAAAAAAAAGCTATTGCAAATGCTAGTGCAAAAGATTAGCAAGCAAAATACTAGCTTAAAAAAAAGCTTAAGGCAAAGAAAAAGTTTACTGCGTTGTTTGCGCACGACTAAAAAAAGTAGTTAACAACTAAACTTAAGCTTTTAAATAAGCAACGCTACTACGCATAAAAAAGTAGTAAATTATTATATTAGTTTATTACGTTATTGTACTTACAATACGCAGTTAAGTAGTTTTAAGCAAAACTTAGCTTTGCTTATAAAAAGTAAGCTTGTATTTATTACAATGTTAACTTTTAATAGCACAAAAACATTCTTAAACAAATTGCCAAAGCACTAAAAAACAAAAAGAAAATTAAGAATTAGCTAATGTCGCGAATATTTAGCGCTAGCAAAGCTACTAATAGAATTATGCAACGTATCTACTTAAACAAATTAGCTAAGTTAAAAAATAGTTTGTTTAAAAACAAAAAGGCTAAAATGAATTAGCAAAAGTTTGTAAAAACGTTGACTCTAAAAAATCTAACACTAGTAACTACTAAAAACTAAAAGTAAGTTATTATAGCAGTTTATTACATACTTATACTAACTGCACTAGGTTACGCAAGCTTACGTTTTTTCTTAAACTACGCGTTAATAGCAATAATGCTTATAAAAATATTAACAGCTTGTATATTCTAGCGCCTACAATTAATAAGTGTAAAAAAAAAGCAAGTAGTAACTTAAAAATTAATGCGTTCTACAATAAGTGTAAAGACGAATATAAAACAAAAAATTAGTAAAGAAAAGCGTTAGCAAAAGCAAACAAGTCTTTTAGTAAAAATTAAAAAAAAGTTAAAAATAAAAATAAGAATAAAGAGTAGAATAAAGTAGTAGATAAAGTAGTAGAGCAAACTAAAGTAGTAGAGCAAACTAAGTTAGTAGAGTATTTAAATTAAAAAAGTTTCTTTAATAATAGTAACGCTTATAAAAAAGCGTAGACTTAAAGCTCTTTACTTTTTACTTTTTATGTAAATTAAAACGTTGCTAGTATAAACACAGCTAGTATCTACTATCTATAACGCAGCCTAAAACGTGCATAACATTGCAATTAACAAATTAGCAAGTATAACTTAATTAAAACTGTAAAATTAAAGCGCTACTACTGCAGCTTTAATTTTAGCTTTAATTTTAGTTGCTTTACTGCTTTAGCCTTTGCGCTTAGACGTTAGCAATATTTCGCAGGCAAAAAAGCATGTTCTGTTTTTTTTTAACAATCTGCGTGTTTTTTTTAGCAATGTACTTATTTTTTATTTTTAGTTTACTCTAACACTAATTATTATAGTTTATTATTACAGTACTTGCGCTTTTGTACTATACTTTTTGTTATAAACATAGCAAAACTTTTGCTACTTGTTTGTTTATTTAAATTCAACGCTAAGCAATTTGTTTGAAAGAAAGAAAAAAATAAACTACATTTAGTAAAATATTTTTTTACGCATATTAAAGATAATATAGAACAAAAAGTAGTAGTAACTGCGTAAAAAATGTAGTAGAGTTTTACTAAGTAGGCTTTAGACTTAGAAATAGCAAATTTACAATAAAACTTTGCTATACGCACTAGTTAAGTATAGCTATAGTTTAAAAAAGCTGCTAATTTTAGTAATAGCTACTTCTACGTATTCTGCTATAATTGCAGCTTTGCTCTTTAGCACCTAGCAGTTAAAACTATCAAAACTAAACACTTACTTAACTATCTTGAATCTAGAACCTATTAAAAAACGCTTACTTTTGTTTACTTTTAACCTCGTTTACAGCTAGCACTACGTTAACTTTAATTTACTACTATTGTACTACTATATTTAACTTAGGCTTTTAAATAAAAACTAGTACGAGTAGTTATATATAGCAACTAGTTTTTTTTAAACAATTAAGCAGCTTTTATTTTAGCAATTTCTTTAATTTCTTTAACCTAATATTCTAAGTATTAGCTAATTTAAATTCTAAAAAATGTTCTATAAACGATTTGAAAAAGCTAAAGCATTACGTTTTAATAACATTAGCTAGTTAACTAAGATCTCAATTGCAATAGATAAGTAGTTTGCTTCTAATTATTTTAGTTTTTTTGTAGTTAAAAGATACTACGTTAACTGCAACTAGTAGCTTTAAAAAAAGTTACTAGATTTTGTTTTTTTACGCAGAAAACATACTAGTGCTGCTGCAGCTGCTAATATACTGCAAGTACTCTTAAACACTAGCATTAAATTACGCTTTCTAGCAATTACTACAAATAATGCTAAAAAAAACAAAACGCTTAGTTGTGTTATTAAACAGCAACTAAAAGCAAAGAACATACTTTAAAGCTTATTAAAAAACTTAATTTTGTATCTTGCTTACATTATTAACTTTGTTGTTTAAAATATTATTTTACGTTTTAAGCTTGCAGCATTAGTAAGTGCTAACGTTAAACTAAAAAAAATACTATAAAAACGCTATTTAAGCGACGTGCAAGCGAATATTTTTGTTTTAAACTCTTTTTGCAAAGTATACAGTGCGTTATTATATACTTTTATTACAGCTTAATACACACCTAGCTTTAACCTATTTGCATAGCAATTAATTTATTGTTTTAACAATACAAGCAGTTTATTGCTACGCAACTACACTTGCTACTAAAACAACAAATGTCTATTATCCGCAACGTTAAAATATAATAAAATTTAACTTACAATATGTGCAAGCGCGCACTTAAAATTTAAAAATTTATTAACTAATAGCTAGTAAAAGAGATTGCACTTAAAATAACAATTAGTGCAAGCAGTATCCTAAATAATAAAAATATAGCAAAAGTAAACTTTTGCAACTTTTGCAACTTTAAGCAACTAAAATTAACACTAAACAAATAGCACTACTTAAAGTTAATTACTAATATGCTTAAAAACTTTAAAAACGCAACAAACTTTTTAAGTAAAAACTATAAGCTACAAGTCTAGTATATCTAGCTTATGTACAACTATTTTTTCAACTTTCTAAATAGTATGCAAAACAAACTTAACAATAATATAAAAAATTAAAATACTTTTAAGTAGCCTACAGTTGTACGAGCTGCTGTAGATAAAAAAAAAGCTAAACTTAGCAAGTATTATAAAAAAACTAGCGATAAACAAAAGTTTTTATTTAATTATGCTACTATTTTAAACTTTAGCTAAAAGCTTACGGCGTACGAGGTATAGTTATTACAGTTACTTATTACAGTTATATGCTAACTACGCGTTTAGAATAAAACTTAAAATAATTAAAACAAGCACACTTACTGCGAAGAGTTTTTTGATTACTTTAATTGCTATAACAACGATACTTGCTTTGCTTTTACTTCTATTTTTCTATTTTGTACAACTAAACTTTAAAGTAGTAAATAGTTTTAAAAACTAAAGTTTTTGCTTTAGTTGCTGCTAAGCAGTTTTTCATCTGTTAACCTAAACAAAATAAAAGAAAGAAAAAGCTTAACTCGCTAAAAAAAAGAGGCTTATCTAAGCATTGCTTGCGTACGCGCTAGTGCTTCTTTTTATATTCTTAAATAGTAGCAAGTAAATAAAAAAACGTATTTACGCTTATTACAAGTTGCAAAAAATGTACTTGTAGTACAAATTGCCTAGGTTAAAGTCAAGCGCAAATTTAACGTTGCTAAAAATATTATTAGCAATAAAAAGCACCAACTTGCTGCCTAAACAATTTAGCGAATTATAATATTAAAAAACTGTATTGCTTAAGAAAAAGAATAGAACAGCGTTTTTTAGTTTGCAAAAGCAGATAATAAAAAACTACTATGTAACAAAGTTAAAAACTTACTTAACTTTTAAGCGTAGTATGTAAACTTTACTTTTAGGCCTACATCTACGCTTACACTTAGCTCGTTATCTAGGTTAATACCTAAGCTAATACTTAGGCTTATATTTAGCTTGTTATTTAGGCCTACATCTAGGCCTACATCTAGGCCTTTACAATTAAGAATAACTCTGTTAGATAATAATTTAGAAAAAAAGAATTTGCTACTTTTGCTACGAAAGCGCGCTTGACTTTTACGCTACTGTAATTAATATTTGTAGTAATACAACTTTTTTTACTCTACTTATGTTCTTGTACGTAAATAGTAGCTATAATAACAAAACTTTGTAAATACAATTTGCGCGTTCTTAAATGTAATAACTAGCTGTAATAACTTTTTAAACTTTAGCAACTTTCTAAGCTAACACATAACTTTATAACTTAAATATAACTTTTAACTTAACTTTAACTTTAAGCTTTAATTACTCTAACAAAACTATAACTTAACGTTTTGATAACACTAACTTAACTTCTACCTACGCTAGAGTAACTATAACTTAAATTTAACTTAAAGTTTGTGCAACTTATAACTTAACTTATACCTATCGATAGATACTCTCTACCTATTCGCTAGCGTAAGCTCTTTGAAAATATCGCTAATAACGACATAAAGAAAACTGCTTTTACTACAAGTTACAAAAAAAAGCTTATGTAATAAGCTAGAAGCTTAATAAAAAGCTTTAGTTATAGAACTTTAGTAGCTATTAACGCTGTACGTAATAGCTTCGATAATACCTAAAAAAGCTTCGCTAGCTTTTAATTAACGAAAGCTTTGCGGTATTAGATTTTTACATAGTTTTTAAAAGCGCTTTGCAAGTACTTTAAAAGCTAACTAACTATAAAGTATATAAAGCTTTTCTACTTGCGCTGTAGATAAACTTTATTGAATTTATTATATTTTTTATCTAGAACCTACTATCTTTAGCGATTTCTTTTTAAAAACAAGATTTTAACTTTTTGCATACTTTTTTACTTATTGCATATTCTCTAGCTACTTAACGTAGTTTGCTTTTTGCTGCTAAAGCGCAAGTATTTTTAGCGCGTTAAAAACTTAGCACGCCAACGCGTTTTCTATATTAACAAAAAAAGCTTTTTTTTAGCTTTTAAAAACGCGTTTTTTGATATATATACAAAAAAAAACTACTAAAAAGCTTTTAAAGCGTTAGAAATAGTTTCTATTAACGCGTAAGTAGTATTAGATTGCTTTAAAGTGTAGCTGCGTACTTTACTAGCACTTTTATACCTAGAAACGCTGTAGTAGTTAAAAACTCTAAGCAATACGCACGAGTTTAGATTTTAGTTAAAGCTAGTACGCAATTTTTTTTTTAATTACTTGTTACAGCTTAGGCTAGCTTTTTGCAGCTTATAAAAAGTAGTAAACTTATACTGTACTAAAACGCTTTTCTTGCTGCTCGCAATAAAAAGCTTGAAAAGCAATTAGCAAAGCTTACAAAGCAGAAATCGCGTAAGCGCAAGTAGATTTAGCAAAGTAGTACTATAGAGTATAAAACTACTACAGCGTAAGTAGCTACTAAAGCGTTTGCAGCGCTTTAGCAATCTAAAAAAGCTTATAGTAGTAGTAATTAAAAACTAGCTTAACTAGCTCTACGGTGCTGTAGAAACTGTAGCGAAACTAGGCATAACGCGCAAACGTGCAAAAAAAATACAAAGATATATTCTAAATTAAATGCAAGCACAACGTACGTAGGTTTTTTATTTAATAGTAATAAAATTAAAAAAGCGTAACGTAAGTTGGTGCTGCTAAGTTTTTTTAGCTAAAGTAATAAGTTAGCTAAAGTAATAGTAAAATACGTTACGCTTTTTTTAGTTTTTGTTAAACTTATTAATTTAGGCTAGCAATTTGCTTGTAAAAGTCGTTTAGCGCGTTAATAGCTTAGTATTGTTTAAGCAACGTTATAAATAGCTACAATGCGTTGTACAAAAAGTATTGCATTTTGTTTAAAGCAAGTTATATTCGGCACTTTATTTTTTAGATTTGGTACTCTATTTCTAGGTGTACGCTTGCACGGCGTTTTGCTAAAGTTTACTTAACGAATATTAAAACTTCGAACAACAAAAGCTTTAGAGGTGCTAGCTACGTGCGCACTTACTATACTACTTCTATAGCAACTTAAAATACCTATACTTTAAACAAAGCTATAAAATTTGTATGCAATAGCAATACAACTTTTTGTAGCTTTTTTCTACTATGTAGTTGTTGCGTAGAGTTGCTGCAAGTGCGCGCGCAGCTAGCATCTCTAAAGCTTTTATCTATTACAAACAAAAACAATACTAAGTATCGTAGACTAAGCAACGACGTAGAAAAGTTGTTAAAGCTTGCAAGTTTGCAAAACGAAAGTATAGCAATGCGCAAAGCAAAATTAAGTTAGCAGTTACGTAATAGTAATTAGTGCAATTAGAGCTTTAGCGAACTAAGCATACTAAGCAACGAGTGCTTAGCTAGTTTAAAGCGCTTAGCAACTAAGCATACTAAGCAAACTAAGCAAAACGCTTTTAGCAAAGAATTATAAAGCTATATAAATTAGTAGAATTTCTTTTACAATTTAAATTCTTTGTAGTTAACTCTTTTAAGTACATTTTATACATAGATTAGATCTATAGGCAACAAATTGTTACTTTGTTATTCTATTCGAAATAGAATTAAGATTGTTTTTTTACGTTGTTATTAAGCTTTTCGAACATAGAACAATTTCTTAAGCGAAATCTTCGAGTTCGATTAACAAGTACCTTTGGTAAAAGAACACTTCTAATAACACTATCGTTTAAATTTTTGATATTTATTAAGTAAACTTTAGCAAAACGCTGTGTAAGCGTACACTAAGTACGCTTGCGTACATCTAGAAATAAAGTGCTAAATATAAAAAATAAAGTGCTAAATATAGCTTACTTAATTTTAGTTGCTTAAAGTCGTAGAAATTTACTTTTGCTATATTTTTATTATCTAAAATACTGCCTACACTAACTGTTATCTTAAGTGCAATTTCTTTTACTAGCTATTTGTTAATAAATTTTTAAATTTTAAGTACGCGCTTGCACATATAGTAATTTAAATTTTATTGTATTTTAACGTTGTAGATAATAGATGTTTGTTATTTTAGTAGCAAGTGTAGTTGCGTAGCGATAAACCGCTTGTATTGTTAATACAATAAATTAATTTCTATGCAAATAGCTTAAAACTAGCTATATATTAGGCTATAATAAAAGTATATAATAACGCACTATATACTTTGCAAAAAAAGTTTAAAACAAAAATATTTGCTTGCACGTCGCTTAAATAGCGTTTTTGTAGTATTTTTTTTAGTTTAACGTTAGTACTTACTAATGCTGCAAGCTTAAAGTGTAAAATAATATTTTAAACAACAAAGTTAATAATGTAAGCAAGATACAAAATTAAGTTTTTTAATAAGCTCTAGAGTATGTTTTTTACTTTTAGTTGTTGTTTAATAACACAACTAAGCGTTTTTTTTTTTTTTCTATTATCTATAGTAATTGCTAAAAAGCGTAATTTAATACTAGTATTTAAGAGTACTTGTAGTATATTAGTAGCTACAGCAGCACTAGTATGTTTTTCGCGTAAAAAAACGAAATCTAGTAACTTCTTTTAAAGCTGCTAGTTGTAGTCAACGAAGTATTCTTTAACTACAAAAAAACTAAAATAATTAAAAGCAAACTACTTATCTATCGCAATTAAGATTTTAGTTAACTAGTTAATGTTATTAAAAAGTAATACTTTAGCTTTTTTAAATCGTTTATAGAACATTTTCTAAAATTTGAATTACCTAATACTTAGAATATTAAGTCAAAGAAATTAAAGAAATTGCTAGAATAAAAGCTGCTTAACTGTTTAAGAAAACTAGTTGCTATATATAACTGCTCGTACTAGTTTTTATTTAAAAGCTTAGATTAAATATAGTAGTATAATAGTAGTAAATTAGAGTTAACGTAGTGCTAGCTGTAAACGAAATTAAAAGTAAATAAAAGTAAGCGTTCTTTAGTAGGTTCTAGATTTAAAGTAGTTAAGTAAGTATTTAGTTCTAATAGTTTTAACTGCTAGGTGCTAAAGAGCAAAACTGCAATTATAGCAAAATACGTAGAAATAGCTATTACTAGAATTAGTAGCTTTTTCAAACTATAGCTATACCTAACTAGTGCGTATAGCAGAGTTTTATTGCAGATTTGCTATTTTTAGGTCTAAAGCTTACTTAGCAGAACTCTACTACATTTCTACGCAGTTACTACTACTTTTTATTCTATATTATTCTTAATATACGTAGAAAAATATTTTACTAAATGTAGTTTTTTTTTTTTCTCTTTAAACAAATTGCTTAGCGTTGAATTTAAATAAACAAATAAATAGCAAAAGTTTTGCTATGTTTATAACAAAAGGTAGAGTACAAAAGCGTAGGTACTATAATAATAAACTATAATAATTAGTATTAGAGTAAATTAAAAATAGAGAATAAGTACATTGCTAAAGAAAAACACGCAGATTGTTTAAAAAAAACAGAACATGCTTTTTTACTTGCAAAACATTGCTAACGTTTAAGCGCAAAAGCTAAAGTAGTAATGCAACTAAAATTAGAGCTAGAATTAAAGCTACAGTAGTAGCGCTTTTATTCTATAGTTCTAATTAAGTTATACTTGCTAATCTATTAATTGCAATATTATGCACGTTTTAAGCTGCGTTATAAATAGTAAATACTACTATGTTTATACTAGCAACGTTTTAATTTACATAAAAAAGTAAAGAGCTTTAGATTTGCGCTTTTTTATAAGCGTTACTATCGTTAGAGTAACTTAGTTTACTCTACTACTTTATCTACTACTTTATTCTACTTCTTATTTTTATTTTTATTTTTATTTTTATTTTTATTTTTATTTTTATTTTTATTTTTATTTTTATTTTTATTTTTATTTTTATTTTTATTTTTATTTTTATTTTTATTTTTATTTTTATCTTTATTTTTATTTTTTTATTTTTTATTTTTATTTTTTATTTTTTATTTTTTTACTTTTTATTTTTTTTTACTAGAGAACTTGTTTGCTTCTGCTAACGCTTTTCTCTACTAATTTTCTATTTTCTATTTGTTTTTATATTTATTGTAGAACTCGTTATTTTCTAAGTTGCTAACGTACTTTATAAGTTCGCCGAACACACAGGTTCGCCGAACACTTGTTTTTACTAAAGAAAATTAATAATCTAAGGCTTAATAACTCTAGATCTACTTAATAGAATTTTCTAAAATTTTAATATGTTATTTCTGTATACATTAACTTTTTAATTCTAATATTACTAAGCTCTACCTAGTCTAATTCTAGAGATACAAAAAATACGCTAAAGTAATTCCTGTAATTTAGGCTTTCTTTAATAGCTTTTTGAATACTAAGGCTAGAGCTTAGTAACTTTAGGATCTTAAAGTTTATATAGATGCAGCTTAGTAGTGAAATTTTTAAAGAATTCTATAAAGTAGATCTAGAGTTATTAAGCTTTAGATTATTGATTTTCCTTAGTAAAAACAGGTGTTCGGCGAACCTATGTGTCCAGCGAACTTATAAAGTACGTTACTTGCTTTTTCTTTATATTTATTAATTGTAAGCGCTAGAGTATACAAGCTGTTAATATTTTTATAAATATTATTGCTATTAACGCGTAGTTTAAAAAAAAGCGTAAGCTTGCGTAAGCTTGCGTAAGCTAGTATAGTTAGTATAAATAACGTACTTTATAGGTTCGCCGAACACACAGGTTCGCCGAACACTTGTTTTTACTAAAGAAAATCAATAATCTAAGGCTTAATAACTCTAGATCTACTTTATAGAATTCTTTTAAAATTTCACTACTAAGCTGCATCTATATAAACTTTAAGATTCTAAAGTTACTAAGCTCTAGCCTTAGTATTTAAAAAGCTATTAAAGAAAGCCTAAATTACAAGAATTATTATAGCGTATTTTTTGTATCTCTAGAATTAGACTAGGTAGAGCTTAGTAATATTAGAATTGAAAAGTTAATGTATACAGAAATAACATATTAAATTTTTAGAAAATTCTATTAAGTAGATCTAGAGTTATTAAGCTTTAGATTATTAATTTTCTTTAGTAAAAACAAGTGTTCGGCGAACCTATGTGTTCGGCGAACTTATAAAGTACGTTATATAATAAACTACTATAATAACTTACTTTTAGTTTTTTAGCAGTTACTAGTGTTAGATTCTCTAGAGTTAACGTTTTTACAAACTTTTGCTAATTTATTTTAGCTTTTTTATTTTTAAACGAATTATTTTTTAACTTAGTTAATTTGTTTAAGTAGATACAACGTATAATTCTATTAGTAGCCTCGCTAGCGCTAAATATTCGCGACATTAGCTAACTTTTAATTTTTCTTTTATTTTTTAGTACTTTGGTAATTTGTTTAAGAATGTTTTTGTGCTATTAAAAGTTAACATTGTAATAATTACAAGCTTACTTCTTATAGACAAAGCTAAGTTTTGCTTAAAACTACTTAACTACGTATTGTAAGTACAATAATGTAATAAACTAATTAATAACTTACTAACGTAATCTACTACTAAGTAGAATACTTTACTAAGTAGAATAGTTTCTGCCAAAAACTTCTACTCTTTTATTAACGCAATATGTTTCAACAACAAAACGCGCAATTATCTAACTAAAAAAGCAGAATTTAGCTTGCTTTTTCTGCTTATAATAGCTAACAATTCTAAAGCCTTTAACGCGCTGCTAAGGCATTTAAAGTACTTTTTACAATACTTTTTTACTAACGCAAAGAAGTTACGCATTGCTTTAAAACTTGCTACGCTTAACATAAACTTACTACAACTAAAAAGCAAACAATTGTTTAATATATTCTTAACTTCGATTCGCAAGAATTTGCGCTTCGACTGTGCGAGATAGTAGATATAGCTAATAAACTACTAGTTATACGCAGTAGTAAACTAGTTAGCAAGCACTAAACTAAGCGCTTTGTAACGCGTTTAGCTAAGCTTAAAATAGCTTTTAATTAAGCAAAGAATAGGCAGAGAATACTGCAAAAAGATTCTGCGATTATTAGCGCGTAGTTTAAGCTAGTAGAGAAAACCAAAGCTAAGTACAGCGTTTATAACAACGACGTGCACAACTTTAATAAAACTAGTTTCTAAATAAGCGTTATTAGCTCTATAAAAGTTGTTACAAGTTTAGAAAAACGCGCTCGTTTTAAGCTAGTTTAGCTAAGTAATCGCAAGTAGGTTATAGTAATTCAAAGCATTTGCGCTACTAAGTACGCAATCTTGCTTTTTATTATTTACAAAAAACGCGTTTACATTTTAGCGTAGTACAAGAAAACTTTAATACTGCGCAATAAAAAGCTTTTAGTTTCTAAAAATAGCTAAACTAACAACGCGCTTAGTTTAAAGTAGTTAAAGCACTTTAACGCGTATACAAAAGCGCGCTAAGTAGAAGTATACAAGCTGCTTATACTTAATAAGCGCAAAAGCTACTTTAACTAAAAGTTTATAAACTATTGCTTTAAAAACAAAATCTTTACTTTTTGCATGCTACTTTACTCGTTGCATATTTTTTAGCTACTTAACGTAGTTTACTTTTTGCTATTAAAGCGCAAGTACTTTTAGCGTATTAGAAACTTAGCACGCTAGCGCGTTTTTTATATTAACAAAAAAATCTTTTTGCTAGCTTTTAAAAACGCGTTTTTTAAAGTGTTTACAACAAAGAACTGCAAAAAAGCTTTTAAAGCTTTAGAGCTAGTTTCTATTAACGCGTAAGTAGTTTTTAATCGTTTTAAAGTATAGCTATTTACTTTGCTACTACTTTTTGCACTAAAAACGCTGTAGTAGTTAAAAACACTAAGTAATACGTACGAGTTTAGATCTTAGTTAAAGCTTGTACGCAAGTTTTTTACTTAATTACTTGTTATAGCTTAAGCAGGCTTTTTCTAGCTTATAAAAAGTAGTAAGCTAATGCTGCACTAAAACGCGCTTTTTGCTGCTCGCAACAAAGAACTTAAAAAGCAACTAGCAGAAATAACTAAGCGAAAATTGCGCAAAAGAAAGTAGATTTAGTAGAGTAGTACTATAGAGTATAAAAGTACTACAACGCAAGTAGCTACTAAAGCGTTTGCAAAGCTTTAGCAATTAAAGAAAACTTGTAGTAGTAGTAATTAAAAACGAGCTTAACTAGCTCTATAGCGCTGTAGAAACTGCGGCAAAACTAGGTACAATGCACAAACGTGCAAAAAAAATCCAAAAGCATTTTCTAAATTAAATGCTAGCACGACGTACGTAGGCTTTTTGTTTAATAGCAATAAAATTAAAAATGCGTAACATAAGTTGGTTATGCTAAAGCTTTTTATTTTACTTAGTAAAGTGTTCTACTTAGTAGTAGATTACGTTACTTTTTTGTTCGCAGTAGCGTTGCTTATTTAAGAGCTTAATTTTAGTTGCTAACTACTTTTTTTAGTTGTGCATAGACAACGTAGTAAACTTCTCTTTCGCTTTAAGCTTTTTTTTAAGCTAGTATTTTGCTTGCTAATTTTTTGCACTAGCATTTGCAATAGTTTTTTTTTTTAGCACTTAAGTAAGCTATTTGATTTTTCTAAATAGTTGCGCAAGTAGTATTGCTTAATTAATTTTTAAATAGTAGTTTGTAATGTGTAGAGCGCTTTTTTTGTAATCTAACGCAACTGCTATTTGCTAGTACGCTAAGAACTTCGTGCTTTTTAAACTTAAAACTTTAAGTTTGTTAGCAAATGCTGTAATAAACTTCTATAATAATTACATTTGTAAGCGCTTTCTACTCTGCTAGCTTAAACTTAGTTAGAATTTTAATTTTGTAAAGTAAAAGCAACTTATTATTAAGCTCGTAGTTTATTTTGTCGTTAAGCTTTTGCTTAATTGCGGCTATTATATTTGTAATAAATGTAAGTAACAATAAAGCTAGTTGTAGTACGTAGGTAGAAGTAGAAAGTAAAGTAGTAAAAAGCTGTATAAAGTAGCTTGTGCGCTACTATAAAAGCTGCAGCTTTAGCTAGCACTTTACTACTAGCTACTTAAAACACGTACTTTTACTACAGCTTTTGTAGCTTTCTTACCTATCGTAATTATTCCGAATAATTATTACAACTTTTTACTTTTTATACTATACTTAATACGTAGTAATTCTTTTGCAATAGCTTGCACTAAGCAAACTAACTACTACTATTTTGCTACTAGCGGCAAAGCTTTGCGAAAGCTTTTTGCAGCGAAAGTAGCTTGCAAATCTAGCAATTCGTACAAGAATAAAAAGAAACTAACAACAAGTAGTATAAAAAAGCTTTACTACTAAAAGCAAAAAAGTAATTTATTATAGTTAGTAGTTAATTATAGCTTAATTTTTAACAACATACAGCTATTGCGTTGCGCGAAATTCAACGAAACTAAAAATCAACTAAGCTTTTTATGCGCAAACTGCTATTTAGTTAGCTAGTTCGCAAAATTGCGCAAGAGTTTAAGCCTAATCTACGCTTTTAAGCTAGTGCAATTAAAGCTATACAAAAAGTAACAAAAGCTTTTTTAATTAGTATTTTTAAAAGTATAGCTTTTTACTTGTTGCTAAGTGCAATACTAACTTTAATAGATACTAATATTAACGCTATACACGCGGAACGAGTAATAATTAATACAAAAAACATAAATTTAGCAAAAAAATACTATAGAAAGTACAAGAAAAGTTTGTAGTAAACGTAGAAGCTAAAGTTTAGTTACTACTTGTTCTAGTAGTATAAAGCTATAATAATTCTAAATTTTTTAGCAATACCTAGCGTAGACGTTGCATTGTACTTAGCTATTAAAATGCAACTAATTCTACGTTATAATAATAATTTGTAATAAACTTAAGCAACTTGTACTTTGCTAACGTTAAAATACAATATGTAAACTTTAAATATAATAATCTAACTATAACCTAACTATAGCCTAGAGCCTATGCGAGATAACTTAACTTTAACTTAAAATTTATTTAACTTAACTTAACTATAACTCTGTACTAGCGTTAAAAAATTAAGTATATAAATAAAGTTAAGTTAGAGTTATAAAAAAAGTAACTTAACTTTAACTTAACTTTTATCTATTCGCTAGCCTATATAAAACTGTAAAAGTTAAGCGAACTTAAAATAATTGTTTATTAAGCTAGAGTTAGTTTTCGAAAGATAAGTAAGTTTAATAAATTAAAGAAATTGTAAAGCGTTTAATACTAGGTAGTAGTAGGCTTCGTTTTGCAAAAACTATTAAAGTCAAAGAAAAAGTTAACTTAGTAGATCGAAATCTAAATAAAATAATTAAAAACAACGAGCTATAAAAGTTCGTTGTTTTAACTATATACTAAGCTTATTCTAGAAGTTCTAAAAGTTCTAGAGTTCTAAAGTTCTAGAGTTGCTTCGAAACTTTTTAAAACTCGCAAACTATTACGTAATTTGCTAATATATAGTTTTCGAGTTTTGAGTACTTAGTAAGCTTAGTGCTTTCTAATAAGCTAGCGTAGCTTTGCTTAGTAAAACCTAAATCGTAACAAGAAACAGTATTTAGCAACACTTAAATTAGTACTATACAAAATATTTTGCTTATATTAGCGCTATACAAACTATATTTAGCTTTTATTATTATTATTTTTTACTTAAACGTAAAGCTTAGATTTGGTATTAAGTTTGCTAGTAGCTACATAGAAAATCTAAGCGCTACATTTTCTTCGCTCGCTTATGCGTTATACAAACTTAATATTTACTAGTATAAGCAAATGCTTGCGTAAAATGCCTACGCTGTTTAAACAAAGTATAAATCTACTAAATACAACAAAAGCAAAAGTTGCTAATAAGCAAAGTAAGTAACTTACTTAGAATTTAATTAAGCTGCTAGCGCTAGCGTAGCGCAAACTATTAAGCAAAATTTCTAGTAACACTTAAAGCTAGCTATTTGCTACTATTAAATCTAGCTTGTTTATACTTAAATATAATAACAACAAGCTGCTAAGCAAGCTCTTAAGCAATTTAGCACTTAAGTTTAAATTAGTAGAGAATATAAAAAAAGCGCTAAATATAAAGTTGTAGAAATTGCAAGCGCTACAAAAACTACTTCTTAAGTGCTACTATTTTAAGCAAAGCTTACTTAGGCGTTTAAGCTACTTTTGCTAGCTTAAAAAAACTACTTATTAGTATTACTATATAAAAGCTTTGTTAACGTTAATATAAACGTATAATAAAAAGCTTTATTTAGTAACTTAAATAAAAATAGTATACCTAAAGCTAATAATAGCGAGTTTAACTAGCTGCTTTTGTAAGTAAGCTGCGCTAGGCTGTAGCAATAAGCAAATTAAGTAGTAAAGAATTTGTATTTTGCTAAGTAAGTATTTAAAGCATATACGCTACTATATACCTAGCAAAGCAAAACAAGCAAATTAAAGCTATAAAAGTAATTTAAAAAAATAATACAACAAGTTTTAAGCGCGTTAAAGTATTAGCAAAAAAGATTTTTAAAACAACTACTTACAAAACTTACATTAACTTTAACTTAGTTTTAACAAAAAATACACTACTTAAAAGTGCTTTTTGGCAAACTTAGCTTTGCGTAGGTATAGTTATTTAAATTCGCTTACAAATCGCTACTTAGATACAAAAAAAAAGCTTTAATTAAGTAAAACAAGTAAAAGTTGCAAGTAATAGTTCTATTATAGGCATTAGAAATTGTTGGTAATATTAAAACGCTAGCTGCTAGAACAAAAGTTACGTTTGCTTAGTACTTTAAAGCAACGTTAAAAAATTTAAAAACTACTACTTAGCTAATAGCTATATTATCGCGATATAAGTATAAAAGTATTAAAATAGCTAATTTACAACGCAAGCGCTGTTGAATATTATAAAATTAGCGCTTTTTAAGTATAAAAACAAATGTGCTTTTAAAAACAAGCAAAAACGTACAAGCTTTTAATTAATAAAAACTAGTAGCGTTGCTAGTAGTAATAACGGCGGTAGCAAAAAAAGTAGCAAAAAAAGTAGCAAAAAAAAAAACTTTAAAGCTTTGCAGCGAAAAGTTTTGAAAGCATAGCTACAAAATTTAGTAAATAAATTTGCTAGTTAGTTTCTCTACGTACTAGCGCTATAGGTTTTTCTAGCGTCGTAGCTACTCGTTAACTTAAACGTGCTAGTTCGAAATTGTATACTATTAAGTAACTAGCTGCTAGTTGCCTATAGCGTATTACAAAAGATTTGAATATATACAAAGTACTTTTTAAAGTAGTAAAAGCTCTACAATTCTAGCGCTTTTGAGCTAGTTAGATAAATTTAAAAAAAAGTATTTACTAAAAGCTAGTACAACGTTAACTAGATAATAGATAGCAGCTTCAAAACAAGCTTAACGTACGAGATTTAAACAAACTACTTTTGCAAATAGCTAGCTTATTTTTCTTTGCTCTAGAACGTAGCTTTAAAATAGCGCTATTAATATACTAAACTTATAATAGCTAACGTACTTTACAGCTTCGCTGCTTACACAAGTTAGCTACTTACTTTTGCTAAGCTTTTACTAAAACTACTTTATTCTAGCGCAAAACAGCTTACTTTAGCCTTGTATAGAACAAAATAATTTAAAATATTATTTAAAGTTTACTTTTACTGCTTGCTTACACGTTTGCGCGTTATGCTTAGTTTAATTGCACTACTTGCAGCGCTTTTAAGTTAGCTTACTTTCTTTAGCGCGCACTTGCTTTTTTAGCTTTTTTTTATTACTACGCGCTTTAAACTCTTTTAGAGTAGTTAAACAAGCTTTATTCTTAACTATCAAAGTTTTTTTTAACTAAATTCGCTTTTTTTTATGCGATCTACGTTGCGCAGCTGTATTTACTTTTTAAAGCTTTGCGATTTTTTTTTGCGCAAACACTAGCTTGTGCGCGATAATTGCTACTTTTTTTAAAACTTTTTTTTAAGGCTTTTACTATAGACGTTAGTAAAGTATTTATATACTTTTAAATTTTCGCTTTTACAAGCGTTAATTGCAACTTTAATTTAAAAGTATTGCTTAGAGTTTGCAACTACTAGAGCTTGTTGTTAATAAGCAGTAGTAATAATAAAGTACGCAACTAAACGTTAAAAGCTGTTATAACTTGTCTTAGAGTAAATAAAACTAATCTAGCGCTTTAAAACTTTTTTGAATATTACTAAAAGTAATTGCTGCATTATAAGCGCGTATAAAGTATAGTAAAAACTTAAGCTTTGTAATGTAAGTAATTTAGTTGCGCATAAATTTTTTAGCTTAGCGCTTGTACTTTGTTTTTAAAAGCAAGAAACACTTTGCATTAAAAAGTTGTAAAAAGTGCAACAAGTGCAAAAGCATGCAAATAGTAATAATCTTGTTTTTCTTGTAGTACTGCTAGAATTTAAGCAAGTTATAGCTTTTATAGTTGTTAATTGCGAGTAGTTAGTAGCTGCTAACTACTTTTTTTTTCGTATGCTTATTAAAGTGCTTTAACTACTGCAAACTAAGTTTATTTGTTGTTTAGCTATTTTTAGAAACTGCAATAACTTAATTGTAAAGTAGATTCTTTTTCTTGTACTAAGCAAAGAAGTAGTTCTTGCTTTAAAAAATAATAAAAAGTAAAATAGCTTACTTTGTTGCGTTAATGCTTTGGATAACTATTGTTTACTTTTTATTACTTTGCTGCACTGCCTTTGGCTATTCTCGTTTCTTTAAAGCTATAACAATAGCTTTAGTTAATATCTAGCCTATACAATTTTATTAAAGCTTTACGGTAAAAGCTATTTTAAACTATTTTTAACTTACTTCTACTTTTTTAACTTCTTTAGACTAAAATTAACTAAACAAGTTTATTTAGCATAGTAGCGAACTTCACCGCAGCACTTCTTAAAGAAGTAAAAAAGCAACTACGTTACTTTTTACTGCAAAGTTGCACTACTCTCTACTAAGTAGAGCAAAAAGCTAATTAAATCTATTGTAACCTCTAATAGAATAGCAAGATCTAAAGAAAAACTAAAAAAAACAAAAAGCAAGCCGCGTTGCTAACAGAACATGAATTAACTTATTCTAATGCCAAATAGCACAAAAAGAAACGCAACAGCTGCTTTAAGCCTAAAAAAGGCGATAACAAGAAAAACAAAAGCTTTGACGAGCTAGTTTGCTACGCATGTAACAAACTAGGCTATTTTGTCTTTGCTTACTTTAACAAGGCAAAAAAAAACGCCTACTTTAAAAAAAGAAAAAGAAAAAGCAAAGGCTTAAAGAATTAGCCTTTTACTTTGTAGCTTATATTAACTTGTTATAGTTAAAAAAAGTAGGCACTTTTCGTAAAATGCTAACGAGCAAAAACTCAACGTCTTTTACTGCGTTAGCGAAGATTAAGAGTTTAAAAAACTTAAAAGCAATCGTAGATAGTAGAGCTTATTTTAATGTTCTTTTAGCTGTCGTAGCGAAAGAACAGAATCTAGTACTTAAACTAATTTCTAATATTTTTTTTATATTGCTAAGTAGATTAGGTTATACTATCTATAGTTGTACTGTAGCAAAAGTTTGCATTACAAATTCTAGAGGCAAAGTACAAACCTATAGAATTCTCTTTGTAGTAGCTAATTTTAAAAAGCTTTCGATGTATCTTAGACTTTCTTAAATAGATTAGTTTTAGCTAAAGTTAAACTATTCGCGTTGCCGCATGCTTTTTAGGAGCATAAAGAACCTAAATAGACTAAACTATGCCAAAGTAGCTATAGAAAACGCAGCAAAGTTTGCTTAAACTTTAAATAGTTCTAATGCAAAGCTTTATGTTTGTTCGATTAGTACACTTTTTAAAGCAAGCGATTAAAAGAAGCAAAACTCTAGTTTGCAACTTAAATATTAAAAGTACTAAAACGTAGCGAGCTTTAATAGCTCGTTAGTAATAGCGTCTTATAGAGAGCAGAATCTCGCAATTAAATTCTAGCCTAGTACAACTTTTTTGCATCAACCTTTGTACAATATGTTAACAGCAGAATTAAAGCATTTTTGCAAATACGTAGACGAGTACTTTAATAAGAAATAAATAAAGCGCTTAAAGTTTTTAGCTAGTGCGCTAATTTTCTTTGCGAAGAAAAAAAACAGCACTTTAAAACTTTGCGTTAACTATCAAAGCTTTAACAAAATTACAATTAAGAATTGTTATTTTTTGCTTTTTATTGCAGAGTTTTTGAAAAGGTTAGCTAAGGCAAAAGTTTACACTAAGCTTGACATTCGTAAAGCCTATTACAAAATCTAGATTAAAAAAAAAACAAATAGAAAACAGCTTTTAGAACTCGATATAGTTATTTTAAGTACTTCGTTATGCTATTCGGTTTTACGAATGCTTTTGCAGCATTTTAAGCCTACATTAACTAAGCTTTCGCTAGGTTAGTTAACGTAACTTGCATTGTGTACTTTAACAATATTCTAGTATTTTCTAACATAGAAAAGGCCTATGTAAGCTAGGTTAAGAAAGTTCTTTAACGTTTGCGTAAAGCAAAGCTATACTTAAAGCTTAGTAAGTGCGAGTAGCACACACGGTAAACAAAGTACCTAGATTACATTGTATACCTAGAAAAAGTTAAAATAGATCTAGAACGAATTAGAACGATTTAGAAGTAGCTAATGCCAAACACGGTTTAGAATATTCAAGTATTTATAAGCTTTATAAACTATTATCGGCGCTTTATCGCTAAGTTCTTTAAGCTTGCTCTACTATTAACTAAACTAACCTAGAAAAAGCTAGAAGCGGCTCAAAGCGAGCACGCCTAAAGAAAAAAGAAAAGCTAGCGAATTAACTTTGAAACTAAAGCTAAGAAAGCGTTTAGAAAACTTAAGAGTGCTTTTTTCGATATTTCTATTCTAGCCTATTATAAAGTAGAATAGCTTACAAAGCTCGAAACTAACGCTTCTAAAAGCGCTATTAGTAGAATTTTAAGCTAAAAAGTTCCTAATAGTAAAGACAGCGAAAAAAGTGCGCATTAGCGCTTAATTGGTTTCTTCTCGCGGAAAATAGACAAGGCGAAGTACAATTACGATACTTATAATAAAGAGTTGTTAGCAATTAACAAAAGTTTGTTACACTTTTGCTATTTTTTTCTAAGTATTCTGTTTAATCTCTATACAAACTACAATAACCTACGATAGTTTATAAAAACAAAAACTTTAAATTATTATCAAGTTCGCGCTTACAAAAGGTTAACAGAGTACAACTTCGTTATAATTTATCAACCTAAAAAGACAAATCTAGCCGATAGCTTCTTTTAACAACTAGACTACATAAAAGAAGCTTATGCTTTTGCGCAGAAAAGCAATAAAATCTACGTAGATCTATTACGAGTTTTAATAACTCGTAGTGTTTATAGTAAGCTCGCTTTAGTAGCAGCAATTACAAAATCAGCTAGCTAACTTGCAAAAAAACTAAGCTTGCTAACTTTTTTAAAGAAAATAAAAGCTTTAAACTTGAAAATGCACATTAGAGAAGAACTAACCTAAGCACCTTAGCTTAGGCTTTCGAAGAATAAAGTTCTTTTGAGTAATCTAGTAAGCGATTCTGCGAACTTTTTAGACTTAGACTTAGACTTTGACTTAGAAAACGAGTCTAGACTAGTAGAGCCTATAGTAGCTTAGAATGAACTAGAACTAGCTATAACAAAGTAGTTGAATAAAATCTACTTCAATACAATAGAAAAAAAGGCAAAGGCTTTTTAAAAATATTATAACAGCTTAATAGCTAGCTACTTCGGCGTTAAAAAAACTTTAGAGAAAGTTAAACGCCGATACGAGTAAAAAAAGACAAGAAAAAACGTTAAAAAGTACTGCAACGACTATCTAAAGTGTTGCAAATTAGTAGTAGCTAGATATAGCTTTTACGAACTTCTTATACTTTTGCTAGCGCTTAATAGCTCGTAGTGTAATGTTACAATAGACTTTATTACAAAACTTTTACTATTAAAGTATATAAAGCAAGTATACGATTTTATTCTCGTTGTAGTAAACTGCTTAACTAAAACAGCCTACTATATTCTAGCTCGCGCTAACTAGACAGCAAAAGACTTTGCAATAGTTTAAATAAAGAAAATTGTAAAACTTTACAGCGTTTTAAAGAACGTTATTTTAAACTAAAGTTTTATTATAAACTTAAAGTTTTAGAACAGCTTCTACTACTATTTTAGCTTAATAAGCGTTTTTTTTTTTTGCTTATTACTCTCAAACAAATAGTTAGACTGAAAAACAGAATTAAACGCTAAAATAGTACTTTCAATGTTACTGTTGCTTTAAATAGAACAATTGAACTGTGTAGCTGCTAGTAGCGAAGTTCGCGTACAACAATAGCTAATACGTAACTACAAAAATTACTTTTTTTGTAGCGTACTACAAAGCGTTTCTAAAAGCTTTAGATTAGCTTAAAATGCTTTTTAGTAACGAATAGTTGTTTATAGAAACAAGCATAGCAGCTTACATAATTGCTTTTTAAGCTAAATGCTAGCGCAAAATTAAAGCTGCAAACGCTTATTAGAAGAAGTATTCTAACAAGCGTAGAAAGTACATCTTGCTAAAGCAAAGTAACTAGGTGCTAATTTTAAACCGCTACATAAAATCTACTAGGCTAAAAAAAAAGCTTAACTAGAAGTACGTAGAGCTAGGCACTATTGTAAACTAGATTAGCACTAACGCGTACTAAGTAAACTTTCTTAAACTAAAAAGTGTTTATCTAGTTTTTTACGTATTTCTGTTAGAACTTTACAACTAAAAAAAGTTAATACTCTTTTAAAGCAAGCTTTTGGTAGATACTTTGCGTACTTTTAAAAACAACGTGTACTACGTTGAAAAAGTGCTTAATAAAAAGAAATCTTTAGTTAGCACCTAAAAGTACCTCGTTAAATAAAAAAAATACTTAAACAATAAGAGCTTTTAGAAACTTAAGCTAAATATAAGTGCAAATGCACTTAACAATTTCTAAAAAAAAAAAAATATTTGTAGCAAAAAAAAAAAAAACGCACTCTAGGCAATGTGCCTTTAGAAAGAAAATAATTAACACGTTTTACTCTACTACTTAACGCATAGTTAGCATTAAGATTTTTAAAAAATTTAAGATTTTCTAAGTTACGAACTTTTTTAAAAGAAATAATATATTATTTTACTATTGCAAGGCATAGCGTTAAGAGAGCTACTTTGTGCTATTATAAGCTAGTGTAGCACACTTTATAGCAAAGAAAAACAAAGTAGGTTTTAAAGATGTATGCATAACTATGCTACTTCTAAGCAAACTGCTTTTACACTAACAACTAGGTATTAGCTTCTGTTACGCTAAAATAAAGTTCTAAAACGCTAACGCTGTGCTCGAAAACTAATTTAAGCAAAAAAACCGCTTTTAACGCTACAATAGCCCAAAAGGCTGCAATTTAACGCTAAAAATTACTAAGCTACTTACAACTTTTTAGCTAAAGTTTATAAACTTTGCTATAAGCAACTTAACTTTCTTCGTAAGCATACTTTTCTGTACTTTGTTCTTTTTAACTGCACGCTTTGCAGTTGCGTTGGCAAGATTCGCAGAAAGCTAAGCGCGCTTGCAATCTCTTTTAGCTACTAGATCGATAACAACGCAAGCTTTTTTAAACTAAATATGTTAATACGAGTTATAGTAGCTTATAATAGGCTAATATACTTTCTTACGCGAAGTATTAGCTTGCTTAACGTTTTCTTAAAGTTTTGCTGCTACTAACTAGTTAAACAACTACTTAAGATACTTCTACTAGAAAGCAGCAGCTTTAATAGTACAAACGCAACTATTCGACTTAACTTTAGCATTAAGATTTTATTAAAGTTGGTGATTTATTGTAAAAATAGAGGTGCGCGCTGTAGAGAGCATATTAACAACTAGAAACTAAATTAGCGCTTTGCTACACTTTAAGAAGTTATAACACATACTTATTAAGCGTTTTAAAAATGTTCTTACAGGTCTTGCTTATTTTTATTATAGCAAGCTTTACTTTATCGTTAGTATACGCTTTGAACTAGCGAAAAGTTTTAAAAACTTTTTTTTTAGTTTCAAGCGCGCTAGAGAACAGAGGCTTGTAAGCGAAGTTAAAAACGACTACAAAATAACTCTTGTCGCGAACTCTCTTTAGAGCGAGTACAACTTTTTTCAACTTACTTTAAAGCTTTTCTAGTATTTTATATAAAATTAAAATAGCTTATAACGCTTCTAACTAGTTTAGATACGCATTAAACAGCAGTTTTAGTTTGTATTAAAACATAGAAGCATTTTAGATACCTATGCTTTTTGCTTTTGTTATTTTTAACAATTTACTTTTAGTACAAACACTTGTTAAAGTTGTTAACAACAAGCATGCAGCATTTTACCTAGCCTAGGTAATAGTACTTTTATTGCTTTAGAACGCAACGCAACGCGCGCAAAAGTGCACTATAAAGTTGCTATTGTCTAAATGTTATTACTAACTCTAGTAATGTTTATGTTAGCTAGTAAAAAATAAAGCAGCTAAAAAAGCTAACGCGAGCTAATATGCAAAAAAAAACTAATAGTTACACTTTAGCTACCAAACACTCTACAATAGCTTATTATAACCTAGATCAACTTACTTATCCTAACGTTAACTAATTTTTAAATTCAAAGATTTAGCAAGGTTAATGTAAAAATAAGAGTTAAAAAAAGCTAGTACGAGCTATAAAAGAACTATAGGCAGCACTTGCCGCTAGGCCGAAAATCCGCTAGATTCTGCTAGCAGTACACTTTACCGCTAGCTTTACTAAGAAAAACTTTACTACTTTTTTACTTTAACTTTACTTAAGTTTGTACTAGTTTAAGGCATTAGTATAGAGCTCTAGAGAGCTATTCTGCTTTACAATAGCCTATATAGGCTTCTATTAGAAAATTTTAAACGAAGTTAGCTTACGAAACGTTTAAGCTCTTAGAAAAGAAATAATGTAAAGCTAAGTAGCTTTACGTGTTTGTTTTCTTTTGATTAATAGCTACTATAGGCTATAACGAGCTAGACTAGTTTCTTGCAAAACCTTTAAAAGTACCTCGCACTAAATTGCTGCTAAGACAGTAATTCGTTTCTTTTACACGAATATACTATTTTTATTACTATACTATTAATCTATTTCAAGTGTTATCAAACCTACGATTAAACGCAGTTTTACATTAGTTACCTTCTAAAGCACTTACGAAGCGCTTTTGAAAGCTATGTAAAAACTTAATACTGCAAAACTTTTGTTAACTAGAAACTAGCGAAGCTTTTTTAGGTATTGTCGAAGCTGTTACGTACAGCGTTAATAGCTACTAAAGTTCTACGACTAAAGTAATTCATAGAGCTTTTAGCTTATTACATATAGGTTATAATTTAGCAAGTATAGTAGCAAGTACTTTAAAGCAACGCTTTAATCTTAGCAAAGCTAACGTACGCAATTTAATTAATAGATTAAAGCGTTGTCTATTACTATAATAGAGTTTAGTGCTAGGTACGCTTAGCAATATAGCAATACCTAATACTTTTGAAAATTCTTAAATATCTTAGTAGTAATAGCCTTTTAAAAGATTGTATAAGTAAAGTAACTATTAATTGTTATTGCTAGCAATAGATTTTATTTCTTAAAGCGTTTAACAGCGTAGCTTAACTAGCAAGACTAATTAATAAGTGCTTATTTACGCTTTTTATTTTTTGTACGCCTGTTAGCAGCAAACTTATTTAAATAAATAACTTAATTAGTTTTTTAACTTTAGAGATAACTTTTGAATAGTGCTTGTAAAAGCTTGCTATGCTTACAAGCTATTTTTGCAGCTATTTTGTAACTCTAGCAAATAGATTTTAAAAACTTTTTAATAGTAGCGTTTGAGGTTTTTACACTAAAATCGTTATATAGAAACTTTTTTATTTTATTAATATAGAGCTTAGTTTAGCTGTAGATAAAATCAACTAAGCTGTTTTTGTAAATTTAAAAGAAATAGCTTTTTTTTTGCGTTTAATAGTAATCGAAGAATACAACTACTTTTATTGCTTAACGCTAAGTTAGATTTTGCTTATACAAAAACGCTTAACGCTTAGTTTTTAAGCAATTTCGCTATTGTTATAGCTAGCTTTAAAGCGCTATAAAACGCGCTAAAGCAACTTATACTCTAACCTATAGCTAGTTAGCATAAGCAAATAATTTAAAGCCGTTGCAAGTATTTTATAAAGTAAACACTAACAATAGTAAGTAAATTGTAAACAAAAAGTTAATAAATTATTAAGCGCTTGCAAAACTAGACGAGCAAAAATGCTTTGCTAAAAGTACTAAATCTAAAACTTCTATTAAGTATAGTTATTTTTATTTTTTTACTTTGCGCTTTTACTACTTTTAAACTGTATACAGTATTTTAAACTACATAATAATTTAATATTCTTTAAAATAAGTTAGTTGTGCTAAGAGATTTTTAGTTACTTAGTAATATTAGCTACTTAGTAATCGTTTACGTTACGCTTTGTATGCTACTTTATTTATTTTATATTCTTTAGCTTCTAAATGTAGTTTGCTTTTTGCTACTAAAGCTAAAGTACTCTTAACGCGTTTAAAACTTAGCGCGCTAGCGCGTTTTTTATATTAACAAAAAAAGCTTTTGCTAGCTTTTTAAAAACGCGTTTTTAAAAAGTGTTTACAATAGAAAACTACAAAAAAGCTTTTAAAGTTTTAAAACTACTTTCTATTAACGCGCAAGTAGTTTTTAATTATTTTAAAGTATAGCTATGTACTTCGCTACTACTTTTTGCACTAGAAACTACGCTAGCGAATAGATAGAAAGTACTTATTGTTGAGTATAAATTGAGTTAAAGTCGCACAAACCTAAAGTTAAAGTTAAGTTAAAGTAATTAAAGCGTAGGTTAAAGTTAGGTTATAGGTACTACTTTTAGGTTAATAAACTTATTATAACTAGCTGTTATAATTATAAGAAGAAAATATATTAAAATATAGAATTGTAGAGGTTTGTGCTAATCTAACTTATACCTACGCTAAAACGTTTTAGCGTAGGTATAAGTTAAGTTAGCACTAAGGTTTTACGTAAGCTAACTCAACTTTAACTTAACTTATACCTATTTACTACTCTACTAGAAACGCTGTAGCAGTTAAAAACTCTAAGCAATATACTTGAATTTAAATTACAATTCAAGCTAGTACGCAATTTTATTACTAAATTGCTTACTTTAGCGCAAAGTAGCTTTTTCTAGTTTATAAAAAAAGCTAAATTAATGCTGAATTAAAACGCGCTTAAGAACTACTATATTAAAAAGCTTAAAAATTAATTAGCAAAGATAATCAAGCGAAAATTGCGCAAACAAAAGCGAATTTAAATAAGTAGTACAATAGAATATAGTAGTAGATTAGCGCAAGTAGCTACTAAAGCGTTTATAGCGCTTTAGCTATTAAAAAAAATACATTGTAAAAAAAGTTTAAAAAAAAGTACAACTAGCTTTACAGCGCTGTAAAAACTATAGTAACATAAAGCATTAGCAAACTCGCTGCACTAGTAAACTTAGTAAAAAAATTTAGTACAACTACTTATTTTAAAGAATATTAAATTAATTGCTATTAAACAAGAAACTTACGTACGTTGTGCTAGCTTTAGATTTAAAAGCTTTTTTTATTTTTTTTAGTAGGTTCGAGTATTGTATTTTGTATTACTATAGTTTTTACAGCGTCGTAGAGCTAGTTGTACTCTTTTTTAACTTTTTCTACTACGCGGATTTTTAGTAGCTAAAGTGCTGTTAACGCTTTAGCAGCTACTTACGCTAATTTGTTACTATACTCTATTATACTACCTATGTAAATTTGCTTTTGTTTTTGTAAATTTTTTTTTTGTACTTTTTTAATAGTTTTTTTAAAGCTAGAGATTTGATTGCGTATTAGCTTAACTTAATAGCTATCTAGTAAAACTCTTTCACAAGCTAGTTAACTTTATTTTTTAAAATAATAAAGAGAAATTAAGCATAGTAGTAATAAACTTTGATTGCGATTTAAATTTAAGCGTATTGCTTAAAGATTTTAACTACTACGGCGTTTTTAGTGCAAAAAGTAGTAGCGAAGTACATAGTTGTACTTTAAAATAATTAAAAACTACTTACGCGTTAATAGAAACTAGCTTTAAAACTTTAAAAGCTTTTTTGTAGTTTTTTGTTGTAAACACTTTTAGAAACGCGTTTTTAAAAGCTAGCAAAAAGCTTTTTTTGTTAATATAAAAAACAAGCTAGCGCGCTAAGTTCTAAACGCGTTAAAAGTACTTTAGCTTTAGCAACAAAAAGCAAACTACATTTAAAAGCTAAAGAATATAAAATAAATAAACTAGTATGCAAAGCGTAAAAATCTTGTTTTTAAAGCAATAGTTTTTAAAATTCTAAGATTAGTAGCTTTTATAGCTGTTTAAAATAAGTAGCTAATACTTTTTTACCTAACGCGCTTTTGTATGCGCATTAAAGTGCTTTAACTATTTAAAACTAAAAGCGTTGTTTGTCTAGCTGTTTTTAAAAACTAAAAGCTTTTTATTGCTAAGTATAGAGCTTTTCTTATACTATGCTAAAATGTAAACGCGCTTTTTGTAAATAATAAATAGCGAAATTGCGTACTCTACGGCGCAAATGCTTTAAATAACTATTACCTACTTCTAGTTACCTAGCTAGATAAAATTAAGTTAAGTACGTTTTTAAAAGCTTGTAACAACTTTTATACACCTAATTACGCTTATTTAGAAACTAGTTTTGTTGAAATTGTGCATATTATTGTCGTAGATGCTGTACGTAGCTTTAGTATTTCTAACAAGCTTAAACTACGCGCTAATTACTTTAGAATCTTTTTATTGTATTGTTTGCTAATTCTTTGCTTAATTAAAAGCTATTTTAAGCTCGCTTAAACGCGTTACAAATCTTTTAGCTTAGTTTTTACCTACTAGCTCTTTACTTTGCGTAGTTTCTAGTTTATCTTTTATATTTTCTACTTTAAACAGCTAAAAAGCAAATTCTCGCGAATTCAAGTTAAGAATATATTAAATAACTATTTGCTTTTTAGTCGTAGTAAGCTATATCGCGTTAATAGAGAAAGTAGTAGTGCTAAGAAATTTTAGCGAGTTTACTAGTGTAGCGAGTTCGCTAATGCTTTACGTTAATACAAAATACAATGCTCAAACTTGCTAAAAGAATATAAAAAAAGTTTTAAAATTTAAAACTAGTACAACGTACGCAGGTTCCTTGTTTAATAGCAATTAATTCAATATTCTTTAAAATAAGTTGGTTGTGCTAAGAAATTTTAGCGGGTTTAGTAATCTAGCGAGTTTGGTAATCTATTACGTTATGCTTTTTTCTTTATACAAATTCTTTTTTTATACTCTCT
>JAADJZ010000022.1:600000-750456 GCA_011032825.1 Massariosphaeria phaeospora
ACTTTGTGGGTGTTAGAGGGAGGTGGGGGAAGGGGTGGTATTCAAAAGGGACGAAATGAACCGTGTTTGCTTTGCTTTGACTATGTTGGTGCTTTGTCTACTGTGCAATAGAAGTGTGTGCAGGACGTTAGAATGGAGTGCAGCTACACTATTTAGAAGTAGCGTGGCATGATATCACACGGGTGGCTTTGTTAGTAGCAAGCAAGATAAGTAGCTTACCGTTTCTTGCGATTTCCCGGTCGCGGGAAGTGGAAGTGCCTAGCTTAACTTGACTTTACAAACAAACAGCATGCGGCGTTTGTAGATAGAGATAGATTAGATGTTCATTTCTTCGTTCGCTCGTCCGTGTCGTACGTGAGTCATAGCCGTGTATTAAGAAGTAGGAAAAATGCAAAGAAATTCGAAGAGAGAATCTCTTACACAAGTAATTCTTTGGGGGAAGTTTTTTCTTCGCCTAAACATTACTTGCAATCCGCAGCCCCAAACCTACGCATCACGATCCGCAACATCCTTAGCAACCCCCTTATACCCTTCAGCGCTCTCAGGCATGCCCTCCCACCCAAACCCTCTATTCGTCGACTCGTACTGCCCCGACGAATCACTCCTCGCTAATAGCGTCATGCCGCTCTTCTCCGGATCAGTTTCGACCATGAAGTCGTCCAGCACATTGAACCTGGCCAGTGCGCGCTGCAGCGTCGGCAGCGAGGTGATGCCGCTGAGCGTCAGCTTGTCGTGGTGCCAGGCCTGCAGTCCCTCGATGTCGTGGCCGTCGCCGTCGCCGCCGGTGCCGGCTGCACCCGCGGTTTTCCACCGGTCGTACGCGCTCGCGAGCATGATGGTCGGGAGCAGCAGCGTCTGCTCGACGGAGAAGTTGCGCGTGTGCGTGTTGCGCTCGTTGTCGCGGAGCGCGGCTAGCGCTTCCCGGAGGGTGGCTGTGGTGGCTTTGGCGAAGTCTTTGTGCACGGGGGGATCTGCAATGGGCCCGCAGAGCACGTGCGACAGTGCGATGGCTTCGTCCTCGGGCACCGTGTGGCGGGAAATGGTGCCGGGCTGGTCCATGCACACGTGGACTATTTTTAGGATGTGCCGGATCACGTCGTCGAGCTTGAAACTATGGGGCAGAGGCATGTCCAGGTAGTGATTACTGCGCCAGATCAGGCCGGGGACGTAGATGGCGAGCTTCATGCGGACCAAACGCAGCCAATGGCCATTGCCGGGTAGCTCGCAGGAAGGGAACGAGTTCGTGTGGGTTCGACAGGCGAGTTTTGCTACCTCTAGGCCGACTTTGATGACGTCCTCTGCGCCAGACCACGAGTTCAACGATGTTCGACCGGGCTGGTGGACAAGCAAAAACACATTGCTCGTAGGCTCGACAACAGCGTTCTTTTCCGTCTCCACTAAGACGTATTCATCTGCTACTACTGAGGCTGGAGACTGGGAAGGAACAGCAGGGAGTGCGAGGTTCCCCACTTTAGATGGTCGGCGATGCGCCGCTTCGATGGTGGCCAGTAGCGACTCGTCCAAGGTCCGGCCGAACATGCCAATCCAGTATTCGTCTGATGCTGTAATGTCCTGGGACGCGACGATAGTCGTGGGAGAGAAGAGCGATCGGTACAGTGCAGCGATCCAGATAACGCCGACACCGGATAACGAGACCCACCAAGGGGACACCCTCATCGAGATATAGTACGTGACGTAAGCGCCGACCAGGCTTGTAGTCAAGACAGTGGTGGCACATTTTCGCCATAATCGCCTAGTAGGGCTCGCTTCTAGTGGTCGGGCGGTGACAAGAGTGTTCGCCGCAGGACGCTCCATGCGACGATGCTCCGTATGGGTTGCGTTGCTAAAGGACCACAGAGCGTTATCGAAGCAGGATCCAAGCTTCTGCTTCTCGGCATAGATCTCTCCTTTGACCATCAGGAGAAGAAGAAATGTGAGGAGCACGATCGCAAGATAGCCGACCAAGCCCATATACACAGCTGACCTCGGGGTCCCTCCAAACTGCATACCAAGGATCTGTACGCCAAGCAGTACAGCGAGTGCGATTACAGAAACCAAAGTGTTCCGCAAGCCATACCAAGAGTTGGAGAAGCTGCTCTCCCTTTGCGTTGGACTGATCCCGGTAGCTCGATAACTGACTGCAGCAGTTGCGGATGTAAGGAAGTTGATCGAGTTTTCCGTGCCAGCTTTCGTGATGTATTCAAACAAACTTGCAATTTGATCCAGAGAACACGCCTGAGACCAGATTACGAGTACTGCCTCCATGTCTTCTTTATCTGCCACGGTTGATGCCGCATGTGTTTGCAGTATGTTCTTGAAAGCTTCAATAGCCTCGCCACTTTCAGCTTCCTTTACATGGCCACCAACATATGCGACGCCAGATTTGTTGAGGCTCGATTCGATCTCGACGGCGCGCGGCGTGTACACTGATGTGGCGGGCCGTACGCTCAACGGAGTGACTTCAACCAAAGCCTCGCTTCGACGTTCAGAATCTCGACCGACCAGTCTCTTGAGAAAGCCGGGTCCACTAAGCCGTATGGAGGAGACCATGATAGCCAAGATTCCTAATGGCGCGCAACTCAGAAGGAGTAATTGGTGCCATGCCGATACAGTTCTCATGAACTCCTTGGCATTTCTTTCTCCAACTAGTGCCATCAAGGGCGCAACATTTGCAACGACAGTTGCCCACACGTCTGTGGACTGCTGAGCAGGATCTGAAGAACTTTGGTCAATTGGTGCCGATGCAACGCGACGCAAGAAAAGCAAAAGCAGGACTGGAAGGCGAAAACGATTCGCCATAAGCATGGTGACACTTATGATAGACCTAGAAACCAGAACCATATCGTACTGATGCTGGAAGGTTTCAACTTACAATATGCAGCAATTGTTCCGTTTATATGCCCGGAGAAAAGCAATTCAGCACAGCGCCAGATGCAAGCCTCACGAGTGGGTTTGGCTGCAAAGGCACTGCAATAATCGGCCGTTGTGATGCTATAGGGCAAGCACGACGCATTGAGGCTGTCCGCATTCATGATCAAAAGAAAACAGCGATACGGATAAATTCCGGTGAAGCTGTAACCAGGGTAAGCGACAAGTAATTTCAGATACAAGGTCGGATGTAGCTTTTGAATATATATACTCCGCTTGAGCTGCTCGCGCAAACTTTTTCTGGCGGGTCATCATGATAGCGAATGCACGACGCGAGGCTAGTTAGTGATAGCTCCCTACAGTAGTAGTAAGGTCTAGGAATAATTGGCCCCCATACGCACCTTAACTCAGAGCAGTAGTGTAGTGCTCACAACAGCACGCCTAACGGACCACGCGAGCCACCTATCGTTTCCGCGTTGAAAGCAGGCGCCAGGTGTTAAGGAACAGCGCAGCCAGGATGCCAGGACAGCGATCCCCCGCCCCCGCCCCCGCCCTCCAGGCTCTCCTCCAACAACACCACCGCGCTGCAGTGATAGGACCCCGCAGCAAGCAGGATGGACAGGCAGCAGGCTGTGCAGGGCCTGTCTGGGCAATATCCAGCCCGCCATATGTGAGTGAATTATTGGCGGTCGTTCCCAATCCGGCGACCCAGTAGACGATGTCTTCAATTGCACAGATCAGGCAAGAGTCCAGCCCCTCCCTCTCTTCACCGCCACTATTATTCGCACCCACTAACAGAGATGCACCAACGGCGGCCGGCGAGGGAGGCTGGTGGAACGTGGAGACTCGAGAGCGAGCGACAGTGGTCTGGTCAGCACATCGCCTGCTCGAATTGGAAACAGTGCGCAGTGGCGTTGCTCGTGTCCACTTGCAGCCTCAGGCACTGCTATGACGCCGTCGGCGCCCTCCATAGAGAGCGCCCCGCCCCCAACGTGACGATTGTACCACGAGTGTGGTGTTGGCCGTGGGCAGCGGCCGCGCATGATAGGTCGCGAATGTCGCGGTTTCAGGCAAGCTATTCCACGTCTACCCAGCCTTTGCAGTCTGTATCCTTGTTGCCGGTGAACAGCTGTCCGTCCCATTCCAGAGCCACGTTGGGACTAGGGTAACAGCGAGGGATATCGCAGAGCGTCATTGGTTTCGAGGGTGGTAGACAGAGCGACGGGGGTAGAAACAACGCAGCGGCAAAGGAGGCCATGTTGGAGGTCGCCCTGAGTTAACTACCTGAAGAGATCTTAGTCAACGACGTTCAAGAATTGTTGATGGTGCAATAACTCACCTCACTCCTCTTTGCTTTACTTTATGCGTGTCCTTATGCAAGGTCGGTCCGAGAAAGCTAACCGAACTGCAGACGCTCAGGTTTCTAATGAAGCTGGCAAAAACAGAGACAGCCCCAGGGGAAGAGGTACATCTGTCGCCCATACCACGCCGAATCACCGCACCATGTTCAGAGCCAACAACACAACCTACGGGACTCTGTCCCTTCCCGCGAGTTTCGTGACGTGCGGCGGCATTGTAGTCTCCTGGAATTGCCTCTTTGCTGGGTTGATCGAACTGTACGTATACTGGATGAAGTGGGGGTTGTGATGTGAATCGAGTACTGGAAGTTGGCGTCCGCGTTCTAGCGACGACGTATGCCAAGACTCGGCCCCGGTTCGGCCGAGATCAGCTCAGGTCGTCTCCCGAGGACGAGGCGTCTTTTCACACACAACACCATGGCCAAAACGATCCATCCCAGCTTGCATCGGCAGGCCCCTTGCCGCCGGCCTTGCATGTCGTCCGAGGGCTCTTGCAGACGCTCTTAGCTGCATTGCGCTGAGGGGAACCTCGTCGGCGGACAACACTCCGCGCCTCGTTCTCAAACGGCCGACGTGCTTCGATGCTCCACAGTCGATCGTCTATCTAGGATTGCTCTCGTCCATCCGTGCAGCAAGTGGCTCTAGCAAACATAGCGCTATATCGTATCGCTGTAGCTCAGACGCGACGCCTAAGATGGGCGACTGTTCGGCTGCCCACTATGCGGCTAAGTCGCCGGGCATGTGCCCCACCAGCATAATGTGGGGTTGTAGTATTTCCCCAACGCCTGACAAATGTCCAACGCAGAAAGGCGTCTCAAAATCCAACGTCCGAGTACAGGGTGCATTGTGCTGGTAATTGGCTGTCCTTATCCGCTGTGCATGTGTGTGGTCTTTCCGGCTTCTCATCTGATCATACCATATAAGCATTTCCAGAAGCTTGGGTTCACCTCAATTGTCCCTTGGTGGAGAAAGAGCTACGAGACTATGGCTATCGAACAGCTATTCGAAGCGTTGCCGCTGCATTATGTCCAGCATGGGATTTCGAAGTTTGGTGTCGGGAATCTTGTCCTGGCCCTCGTTATCACTGCCGTTCTAGGCCTCATTGCGGACTATGCGTGGATGCTTCATTTGAGATCGAAGATGGTGCGTTTCATATGAGCATCGGGCTGAAGGCATATGCTAATCTGGACACAGCCTCCAGGGCCGCTACCCTTGCCCATTATTGGCAATACCTACCAGCTTCCGGACAACAAGCCTTGGATATACTTCGAGGAACTGTCGAAGAAATACAACACTCCCTTGATTACTTTCTGGATTGGGAGGCTAGTAATTCCATATCTACCATCGAAGTGTACTCACTTTCTACAGAAATCCTACTGTATGGATCAACGATGCGTGGACGGCAAGCGAACTGCTCGACAAACGCGCGGGAATCTACTCCTCGCGGCCCAAAATGCTCGTTTTCGCTGAGCTTGGCGCTGGCCAGAACAACCTGGTCAACATGTACACCACTACCCAGGCTGAACGAGATCGATGGCGCGTCCAAAGAAAGCTGACGCATCAGGGAGTCGGCATCCAGCAAGTGAAGAAGTACCGCGATTTTCAGAACGATGAAAGTAAAGTCGTAGCCTATGATATGTTGACTACGCCTGAGGAATACGTTGCCCATTTCGAGCGGTATGCCACCAGTGTGGTCTCGATCATCGGCTTCGGGCGACGAGTGGCCGATCACAAAGATCCTATTATTACGGATGTCATCGCGGTGATGCATTTGGCTGCAGACTTGAACGTGCCGGGGAAAACGTTTCCCAGTAAGTTAATATTTACCAGACGCTAAGATAACCCTCCTAACCGTTTGCAGTGTTAATGGAGACATTTCCAAGTACGTGTTTGGTTTATGCATAATCGACTGTAGGTTCTAACCTCACACAGTTCTTGCCAAAGTCCCGACCGATTACGCACCGTGGAAGAAGGGCCTGGGTCGCAAAAGAGGTGGCCGTGGTCACGACTTCTTTTATTCCTTGGCCGCCGAAGCCAATGAGAACGAAGGGCACGAAGACTGTTACTCGAAAATGCTATTCAACGAACAGCCAAAGTACAATCTCCGACCAGAAGAAATTTCATCCTTGTCTGGTAACCTCTTCGGTGCTGGGTCAGACACGTCTAGCAGCACTCTCATCACCGCAGTACTCGCCATGCGCGCGTTCCCCAAAACACTGATTCCCGCCTGGGAAGAGCTCGATCGAGTGGTCGGCCCAGACCGAAGCCCCTCATTCGAAGACGATGCGAATCTCCCCTATATGCGCGCTTTCGTGAAAGAGGTCTTCCGATGGCGAAGCGTAGCTATAATAGGTAACGCCACCCTCTAGCTATATATGAAACATATCCACTAATCTGCCAAGGCGGCCAACCCCATGCTCCCACGCAAGACGACTACTACAACGACTGGCTGATCCCCAAGCAAACCTGGGTCCAAGGCAACGTCTGGGCAATCCACCACAGCGAGAAAGAGTTCCCGGATCCCGACCGCTTCAATCCGAACCGTTTCCTGAAAGACGACCCGGACTCAAGACCGTTCCCCGGCGAGAGAGGCTACATGACGTTCGGGTGGGGAAGGCGCATCTGTTCAGGCCAGGCGCTTGCAGAGCAGGTATAGTATCACGATACATACATCATCGGCGCTCCCTACTAAGCACTCGTACAGGGCACCTGGTTGACCGTGGCACGCTTAGTCTGGGGCTTCAAGATCCAGGCCGCGCTTGATGAGAGCGGAGAGCCGATTCCAGTGGATATCTTCAACTACACGTGAGTATATCGGACGGACTCGCTCCCGAATTGCTGTTGATAGATGATGACAGGAACGGTCTTAATTGGCGGCCCCAGCCCTTCAAAGTCAGCATCACGCCGCGTAGCGAACGCATCAAGCAGGCCATTGTTCGCGAAGGCGAGGAGGCGCTGGCGAATTTGGCGCCGTATGAGGGGGAGACGAAGTATAGGATGAGCACGTTTTATAAGCAGAAGAAGTGAGGAGTGGGCGTGTGTGTGGTGGTGGTCGCGGGGGGAGTCGGTATGTTGTATGTCAGGTATGTTTGTTGCTGATGTTGGTCTTGACCACGGCCCCTTGTTTACATTACCCAGTGTGCTAGATACAGTAGGGCTTTGCAAGTACTATAGCAAACCCTTTGGTTCCTGCTAAAATGTCTTACACTGTCCAGAGGATGCTGAATACTGGGTAAATTTGCAACCTATCTGGCTCGACCTCGATGAGCCTAATGTTAACTGCATCTCCCTCTTTTCCTATTACTTCTCTATATAGTACCTGTTGTGCTAGGTACAGCGGGGCTTTGCAATAGTTATAGCAAACTCTTTCGTTCTTGCTAGAATCTCTTACACTTGCTAGAGGATGTTGGATATTGTGTCAATTTGCAACGGGTTTCTTTCTCTTATCAGCTGGTTTCTTTGCGTTGTCTAGTTTGATTTGTATGAGAGGGCGTTAGAAAGAGTAACGGTAAGGTCTTGTGCTTTTGCGCGAATCTCCTCTGCTGTCTAGAGCATACATTGTACTAGCTTGTTTTAGCAACGCCTCCTGTAACATAATAGTTAGTGCGCTAGCTGCTATAGTGGCAAAGGTAGAGGCCAGTCTTCGAATTTACTGCTGGAATCTCGTATACTGTCCAGAGTTTCCGTAACGCTCAAGCCTTTTCTTTGCAGTGGGAAAACTCTACTATCTTATGCTTGTTGTTCTGCTATTCTCTTCCCGCTGCTGGCTACAGCGTTTGTTCTGTAGCCGTCTCTTAGTCATCGGACGTCACGCCAGCTCAGTTCAGCTCAGTTCAGTTCAGTTCAGTTTAGTGAAGTGCGCCTGCCTCCTTCGTTCGTCATCGTCGTCGTCGTGAGGTCATCGCCCAGTCAGCGTGGTCCGTGCGCGCACTTAAGTGACGAAAAAGTTTTCTGTCCGCCCACCTCACTCTTCATACATCACACAACTGGTCTTTTTCGACACGCACACATGTCGAAACAGGGGAGGTATAATGAGGGTGGGGGCAGAGGAGGAGGCGGGGGGAGGGGCCGCGGACAAAGAACAGCAGCAGTAGGGTGGAGGGGGTGCCGGTCGGGGGCAGCAGCAGAGCGAAGATTGGGCCTTCAGCCAGGAAGAGCAGCAGGGTGGAGGTGGCTACGGCCAGGAAGAGCAGCACTGCAGCAGCAGGAGCAGGGTAGAGGTTGGCCACAGGATACGATGTCGCCAATGTCCCCCAGGGCCACAATTCGCAGCAACCTGGGGCGGTCGGAAGCCGGGGCAGAGGTCGGGGGAGAGCTTCGTTAGCTGCACTGGCGATGCTTCCCACGCATCCCCTTAGGAATATGGGTCGGGGTGGTTTGCAGTTGCACTCCCTCGACGGGTCCGCAACTTGGACGGTGGGGAGCAGGGAGAGGCCGTCGCCGGAGGAGGTTTCTGATTTCCAGTACCCTCTTTGCCTCCATTGCCATTACTCAAAGGTCGAAGGGCACCCCGAGCGGGTTGAATGTCCCTGGCCGTGCGGGTCATGCCTGACTCGAGATCACCAAGGAAAGGTAAGCCGCTCTCAATTCAGATGTTCTATCTCCCTGCTAACCCTGGTATCCTAGCTGTGCCCGAAGGACAATCGCAGTCAGCAGCAGTACAAGCCGTATGTGCCAAGGAAGCCGCGCGTGGAAGCTCCGGAGCAGAAGAGCAGCGAGCTGAAGGGCAATCTTGTTACTATGGTTATCAGATCGCGCCCTCTCGAAGGCGAGCGTAGCGCTACCACCTGGCGCTCGATACAGCGTGAAGCTGACGTCAAAGAGGAGGATTTTGAGAGCCCGGAGCCTCGCGTGAAAGACAAGGAGGAGGACTGCGAGTGACTGCGAACGCTGCGTCGTCGGGACATCGTTGAGCCGAGCGTTTTGGGAACACTTGCTCGGCAACGTTGGTCAAGGAGACCACGTTCCAGAGGACCTGACGGCTTCGCTGGTTCCTCAGAGAATTCGGTCAAGGATGCCGCGCTCTGTCAGTTTTGCTGGTCACCTCATAAGAACTGGTAGAGATCCTCAGAGCTACTGCCACGCTTCTGAGGGCCTGGCGGCTTCGCTGGTTATCAGAGAAGTCGGTTAAGGTTGCCGCGCTGTCTATCAGTTTTACTGGATACCTCAGAAAAACTGGTGGATATCCTCACAAGCTCTAGAGGGCCTGACGGCTTCGCTGGTCCATCAGAGAAGTCGATCAAGGACGCTGCGCTCTATCAGTTTTGCTGGATACCTCAGAAAAACTGGTAGAGATCCTCAGAGCAATTACCATAGCTTAGTGTTAGAGCCGTATGCCGATGGGTGATCAATTACATTTGTACGGCACAAGTAAACTGCTATGATATAAGTAGTACCCATTCCTCTTCGCACCAAGTAGATGCTACTGCAGACTAGAGAGTTACCTCAAATTTCGATTTCGTATCGTTAGTAGGCAATTGTTGGTGGCACAATCATAACTGTCGGATTATCAGCATCGCAGGGGTGACCAAATCAGGTAATCTTCGTGAAGACGCGTTTCCTTCTCCGGCTAGCCTCCATCCCACCCACTTCCAGACTCAATCTCACGGCAACAGAACTGTCGTCTTCACCTACCCGCGCCCCACACTTATTACCTTATTCGACGTAGCCATACGAACATTCATTTCCATCTCCACATGCATACCTGAAACGCCTTGGGCAAAGGCACCGACATTGGCGCCGCGTCCTAGGCATGTCACTGCAATCGCGCGAGAGGGATCTCCACGCCCATCGCCAATCTCGGAATGACATTTACACCCGCCGGAGAATTCTGATTGGAGAGTTCGTTTCGCCTTGCAAGCCATGGAACCACATTCCAAGCTACTGGATCTGGGGTGCTTGCCAGTGGGTCCACTGGTTCGAGCCTGCTTCCTTGATGGTGGACGGTGACATGCCTCCCCCCACAAAGAGTCGGGCCGTTCCAAACGACCAGACAGGACCAGTTCTGGATAAGCTTAGTGCATGGTACAAGTATGCTGATCATACCACATGGCAACCTGGTTTTGACGTAAGTGGATAGTCGACCTTAATCTCCCTACTTTTCTTGGACCCGTAAACCCCAACCTCACTAACTCGTAAACGATCTAGCTTTCATCCTACAAAACGTACATTATGGCGAAGACGGTAGGAGTGCTGGCAATCCTACGCCTCCGACGCTTGCCCGCACTTACGCGAGGGACTTGAGGACAGGCCCTGATTCAGACAGGTTCGCTCTGGGGAACGATGTTCAACGCTCAGTGCTTTTTCCCTTATGTCCAGGCCGTTGAGAAGAGTTAGCATCAGATATGCCGGGGGCCTTGTTACCCACACGGCGTATAACATAGAGCACATGCCCAAGCTACCACTCTAACGGTTCAGGCCCACTCCACCCCTACCGTCGCAACGGTACGATCAACGGCAACATGAGAATTACGCCAACGGGCCCCGCCCTGAACTATATCATTGTCGACAGCATTTTCATAGCGCTGACCTGCGTGGTTATCGCACTGAGGCTATGGGGCCGTCTCAGGCTACGCACGATCGGTCTTGACGATTGGCTGATGTTTCTTGGATTTGTACGTCTTCTTGCTAGTACTGCCATTCCGAGGATATCTGCTGATCATTCAAAGCTCATGTCGCAGTTCAGCAACGTCGCTGTCTTCGTGGCCATCAACCACGGCGGCGGCGCGCGCGCGTATCGCATTTCACACTGGGACGGCATGCAGGCGAGAAAGGTCAGCGAACATGCATACGTGGGCTGGAAGCGAAGTGTACATGCTAACTTTCTGAGCAGTTTTACCTCTTTGGCTCCATCAATTACACTATCAGCATCATCCCTATGAAAACCTCCATTTGCGTCCAGCTACTCCGACTTACAGCTCGCATCAAACCCGTCTATGCATACGTTCTATACGCCACTATGGGCGTGACGATTTGTGCTTCGGTTATTAGGGTTATTGTTTGGACAACAAGGTGCAAGCCTTTTGCTGCCGCGTGGAATCCGGCGCTGGGAACATGCGGCGATCCGAATATCGTGCTCCATGTGTCCTACTTCTTCAGTGCTATCTGTATTCTCACAGATTGGGTGAGTTTGAGTGGTCCGAATAGCAGACTAGTGCGAGGCTAACTCGTGCGCAGTACGTTTTTTCTGTCCGGCTCCGGCTCACATGTTTCCTTGCCTCCCTTTCGTAGTACTTGGACATGAGCTGACCGTGCCGGCAGTGTGTGTTCAATCCTTCCTATCTTTCTCCTCTGGAACGTTCAGATGTCGCTGAAGAAGAAACTGCAAGTCGGCTTCGTCCTCTCTCTAGGTTTCCTGTAAGTATTCCCTCCGTACCAAAAACCACCCATCCAGCCGCAACCCCCATTCCACACTACTATCACACTCAAACACAACCTCCGTCTGACCTTCCCAGCGCCTCCATCGCAACCTGCGTCCGCTTCAAATACCTCACCGCCTACGTCGACCCAAAAGAATACCTCTACGGCCTGCCCGACATGGGCATCTGGTCCGGCCTCGAAACCACCCTCGGCATGATCGCCGGATCCCTCCCCGCCCTCCGCCCACTCTGGCGCTCCCTCACCGATCGATCCAGCTCGTCCACCAACAAAGCCACGGGCCGCCGCACCGGCGGCCTCACGCACCGCCTGCAAATGCTGAAGAGCTCCTCTCGCCGGCACCCGCTGGGCGACGGCGACGGCCCCGACAACGACGTCACCTACATGGGCCATGTGATCCAGGTGTCCGGCGGCAAGGACCTGGAGCGCGGAACTGGACATGGGCATGGGCATGCGCGCGCGCAGGGCGATTCGGCGAGCCAGACGCATATTTTGGGCGAGGAGAGGGGCGATATTTTGATGGAGACGCAGATCGAGGTTAAGAGTGAGCGGGACAATTCGAGTCAGGAGTTTGATCGGAAGGCTAGCACTTAATGTGGATATGCGCGCGGTGGAATTTGGTTACAGTTTGGGAGGTCTTTTGTTCGGGGTTCTGTGCTGCTGGCGCAGTTCGGATGCCTCAGAGGCCCAGCATGTGTTGGCCGAATACCCGTTTCGCATTGCAACGTCTCTTCTAGGACGCGGTTCGTGGTTGGGTGGGTGGGCGGAATCAGTCTTTTTCGGGTGCCCACATTGCATACCTGCATCGTATACCTACATTGGATACCTACATCGCATACCTACATCGCATACCTACATTGCATACCTACATTGCCCCTACGCATACATACATACATACATACATACCTCACCAGCTAAATAAAGCTTCCACGGCGTTGATAGCGAATCGACAAACCCGCTCATTTGGAAATAAAATCGATTCATTCTACAGTAAACAACGTAAAGTACTCGAGGGAAAAAAACAGAAAAAGAAAAAGAAAACACAGTACGGTAATTTGAAAGACTTGTTACGAGCACGCAGCTCAGCTCAGCGCGAAACAAGGGAGAGAGAGAGAGAGAGAGAGAGAGAGAAAGAACAAAGCGGGACTACGACGGACGACGGACGGTGGGGCTTGCGAGCGATGGACTTGCAGGACGTGTAGGAAGGGGTTGAAATAGGTCTTTTCTCGCTGCTGAGTTAACTGTTGAAGCAGCAAGAGAATTGATGAGTTTCGTATCCTTGCACGGCCTGTCGGGTTTCCCCACAGAGAATGAGGGATGGGATGGGATGGGGTTGAGAGGGGTTTTGTTGGCTCTGCTGGCTTGCGACGATGCAACGATGCGGGGGTGGTGAAGCGGTGGGTAGATGTGGGTGTACATCTTTTCAGAGCGCTACCTACCCCTCTCCTCGAGCAGAATCCCTCGTCGACTAAACCAGACTTGCCATATTCCTCTTAGGCGGTGTATAACTTCTTGGCAGTATGCGAGGGGCTTTGTTTTGTCTTGTGGCAAATTCCTGGTGTAGCCTGCCTGCCTGATAGGACACTGAGTAGAAATCAGATCGGTCCGACTGGTCATCGGCGTGCGGCAAAACGAGCTATGCCAGGGGTGGACGCGATGCCGCGCGTAGCAGCCCTCGATGTTCGGAGGGCTTGGTGTGCTGATCTAGGCTGGTGTTGCATTTGTGTACTCGTAGTTGGTGGCCAGGGGCATTGCTTGCTTGTGTGAGTGACGGCCCAGTACGCATGCTGAGCCGGATGGTTGAGAACGAGAGCTTGGTGCGCGGGGAGATATGTTGGTCCGACGGGCGCAGAGAGCGTTGGGTTGGGAAAGCTGGAAACTGATAATCGAAAATCGAAAACTGAGAGTAGCCGTTCGAACGGTATCGAAGAAAAGGGCGTAAAACGAGATGGTGGTGCCTGTTGTACTTGAAACGGAATCCGTAGCGAAGACCATTGGAGATTGCTGAGGAGATAGAGAAATAGGCTTTTTTCTGCGCGACATACATGCCCTGTTGAGCATGTGTTGACTTGTACTTTGCCTCCCAGCTCTTGCAGCGCGTGAGCCTAATCGCCTATCCATTTCTACGTCACGATGTACGTCTCTGCCGATCCCATGTCCACCCCACTGCATATGGGTCCTGAGGATCATGAGGTAGATTCCACCCTTCCGTTGGTAGAATGGGAGGAGCGGGTTTGTCGGTGTCTTGGATGAGAGCCCATAGCTCTTCTAGGGACGGTCGTTCGTGTTTCCTATAGCGTAGACACTGTCTGACTGCATCTTTCAAATGATCGCTATAATGCCGCGCTGCCCGGAAAACGGTGCCGTCCAACAACTCTTCCGCATCAAAGTGTCGCCGTGCTACTGGCGTCTCGTCGTCGAGTAACGGGCCGTGATCCCCTTCGTGGCCAACGATGAGAGACCACATGATGGATCCGATTGACCATACGTCAGTTTTGGCGTCGATGGTGGTGGCCGAGTTAGGTTGCGTTTCCTGCACGCTTGTTAGGGTATTTTCATTGTGGCATTGATAAGACATACTGGAGCGTATCTAGTGGTCACAACACCTGGTCCCCATTTGTACTCTCCCGGGTTCTCCAAGGCGTGACCAGGGGTGGAAGGATCATTGAGATTATAAAACGCTCTACCGAAATCGGCAAGTTTAAAAGTCGGGCCCTAGATCTCGTTAGTTATTGCTTGGTATTGGATTTTGTAATACTCACTCCATCCTCCTCATCGATATCCAGGAAGACATTCGCCATATGTAAATCGTTATGCACAATTGGCTGATTGACCTGTTGGAGGGAAAGACAGCCATTCACCAAATCGGTGAAAATATCCCATAGCTGCTTCTCTTCGAGCGTTACTTCATCCCATCGTCGTAGTCTATGTATATCAAGGATATCTCCAGCAGCAGTCCAAAGAGTGCCCAAAGGGCAGTACTCCAGATACAACCTGAACTTTCGGCGGGTCATCATCAATCTGTATCCTCTGCTACTTATGAGATTGCTTTTTTGCACACGCGTAAGCCCACGGTCAATCTTTCGGTGGATTTTTATTTCTCGTGGTAGCTTGCCTCGCCAGTTCTTCGGATGCTCCCATTCAATGTCGCGAGGCGCGCATTCTTTGACTACCATTCTCTGATATGTGTTAGTCTTACAGTCAATCGATTGATCGGAGGTAACGGATTCTTACGTCTAGTATGGTGTATTGTGCGTCCACCTGGACCCAGAGCCCGGCACTTCCGTACGAACCGTATCCCAAGAAACGCGCCCCATGCCATCTGCTTTCATCCACTATCGGCCATGCTTCCGGCCGTGTGCGTAACCACTGTCGCTTAGCCTCCCTCCGATTTTGATACCAATCCCGCAATGCCTGGTCGTAACCTGGAGGAGGGTGAAAGTTATTTGGATTTGGCTGGGCATGTTGCCGGTAGTGCCATGTAGATACATCAACGGCATTGCTGTTCGGATCCGGGTCCCAAGGAAGACTGGGCCAGAAGGAATATGGGTATTTGTCTGGTTCCTGGAGTTCGTGCTCTAGCCGCTCTTGGTGTGCCGTCTCTTGATTAAGTTGTTGGCGAAGTTGTCTAATCACTTGTGCATGATCTTCTCCTACTCCCTCTCTTACTCCCTCTCCTACTTCCTCTCCCACTCCCTCTCCTACTCCCTCTCCTACTCCCACCCCTTCTTCCTCTTCCTCTTCCTCTTCGGCTTCGTCTTCTGATTCCTCTTCGGAAGTTGTTTCATCCCCACACGGACGGCCCACTCTCTGTCTCCCAGACTTGAATCTTGTTTTTGCGTCTTCCACATCACCCTCGTCATAAGCGAGCCCGTTGTCAACAAGGCCCTTATATTTATCCCAATTGGGTATTTGGTCAGCCCCTTCCTCCACAGCTCGATGGAAGATTGCTCGTAGCTTGAAATGATGGTGCCATGCAAAATCTTGGGCCCGCTTTTCCTGTTCTACTACATGTTAGTGCTACTTTCCAGGGCCAGTGGGGCGGCCGTTAGAACGGTGTACGTACCCGCTGTCCACCCCAGATCTTGCGTCTCAAGATGCTTCCGTACTGCGTAGTTGAAGAAGGCACGTGCGATCTTGTAAGGCGGTCCTTTCATCGTAACTGAGTTATCGTCGTGTCCGCTGTGGTCCCAACTTCGCGCGTTACATGAGGTACGAAAGTGAGACTTTCTTGGGTTTGTTATACATTTGGTCGTCGTGAAAGACAAAGAATGGACGCAAACAGCAAGCGTTCTTGAACGTTCGCCTATTGTGCTGTGCAGTCTTTGTGTGCTCGGTCAACTACCTACCCGGGGATGACACAGTTAAAAACTCTTAGTAAATTATGTACGGGGCCAGAAGTGACTGTGGATATTAAATCTTGATCATAGTATTGTGGTGGTGAGCTCAAAAATTCCGCGAAAGAGTGGCATAGGCAGCCGCAGTGCGCCCGGCCGACCAAACGAGACACCATGTCGAACGCGAGTATGCATCGTGAATACAGGAATGCTGGGGAAAAGGTCTCCAGTAGTAGGTTGTTGTGGTGGAGAGTGGAGAGGGGTTGCAGGCGGAGGTGGATGAGACGAGACGGTTACGCGCTAACCTTGACGCGTCGCGTACTTATGTAAGCCCAATCCCACTTACTCTATTTGGTCTAGTTAGGAATGAAACTTGTCAGAGGAACCTCCAGGTCGACATCGCACCCCTTTCCTCCTACTACAATCTGCCTCCACCTCCATCACACTTGTGTCTCTGTACTCGCATCGGCAGAACATATGCTTATGATCCCGTCATTTCACGCTCTCGTGTCCCCTCAGATCCCCCCCTTTCTCCATCAAGCCAATTTTGTCCTCATCCTGCACGAGTTTTTGGTTCAGGGTAGCTTCTGTCTCGTCATTGGCGTCTATGGCGGCACACTTCAGGATGAATGCACCAATCCTCCGCTCGGCCTCCAGCGAGTTCCTCGTTAAAGCGTGGTCATCTCCTTCAAACAGCTTCAGCTCCCGATCGCCCGTGCTGCCATACTGTGCGAACAACCTCTCAGAGCAACTATAGCTCAGCGTTCGATCGCCAGTCCCGTGTAACAGAAGCAGTGGTCTTGGTGCCAATGACTTAACACCCTCCGTCTCCGCTGTCTGGCTCGCTACCGTCGCGCAGCCGATCACCCTCTTGTCACTGCCTCCCACAGTAAACACTGGGGCTCCGCCAAAGGACCAGCCGACGAGCACAAAATTGCTAATATGGTATTGCCGCTCCAGCTCGTTCATCGCGCCAAACACGTCTCGTACACAAAGCTTGTTCCGGGCCGGATACCGGTAATCGAGACGCAAAGTTGTAACGGGCTTTTCCAGTGATGCCAGCTTATCCGCCAGAGAAACGTACATCGATGAAGGTCCGACGACACCGCCCCTGCTCCAGACAGAAGGATTGCGCCTGTCGTAATCGAGTTTGAGCCCGTCGTCATCGGAAGGTGCAGGAACCCAGCAACCGCTCCGTCTGCGCCATCATCGATTTTTATGGAGATGGGCTTGACGGTACAAGACGTTGCGGCTCGGGGGGCATGGGCGAGGCCGACATAATCGTCAATTTTGGCAGGCTTCGAGGCAGCCATTGAGCCCGATGCGGAGATCGATGATGTAGGTGGTGACATTTTTGATGCAGTACTTCTGAGAATGTTTGCGATTCTGTGCATTGATGAGTCGATGGCCTTGGAAGGATCAAAGATTAATCTTCGCCACCCCGTACTATGTCGGTGCTTTTGTGTCAGTATGATGTCAGAATATGTCAACCGTAGTTGGCCACTTTCCCTCTTTGGCGAGGGAGTGGAAACAGCGAGACGACACGACAGATGCGCTGAAATGTGGTATACCAGCAAAAGTCGACAATTAACGTGTCGTTGTGTTCTATTCTTCGTTCCACCTTACCATTTCAACCACCACTATCTATTTCTTCTGTTTCGCGGCGGGCGGAACTTGCTTCCTACTCTAAATGCGGCAACCTTCACTGGTCTCGCAACCTTCAGATCACTATCTATATGCCTTGGTGGATTCTCGGTAGCAGCTGCTATCTCCTCTTTCAGCCCCTCTAGCGTCGCACGTTTGGTTTGATCGAACTCTAGGCAACTCCTTACCAAATCCAAGAGCTTGGGACTATACGAGGTGGGTGCTTCGAACGGAGGTTTACCGGAGAAAATACGCGTGTGTAGGTCGTCGCTACTGTACTTAACGCCTTCTTTGGTATATATTAGGTCGCCCATGGCCTCAGACGTCAATTTGTCGGCGCACAGAGGGTGGGAGTCAGAGGAACAGTCGATCCGGGGTCCAGAACGAGACCAGGAATGGATTATCAATCTCCACATGAGAGCGCCAATCATATAAACGTCGGAGCTAGCGTTGATGGTTTGGCCACTCCTATCAGAGATTTCGTGGTAGTTGTGAAACCACTCCTGCACGGCTCAGTATTCGGTCGAAAATGCTGAATGTTGTTTCATAGGTGATCTTGACTTACCGGCAGAAGGATGTTATCCTCGTTCGGCCCGGCTTCGCGGCAGTACTGACCCGGGTTGTCCTTGAATACGTCGCCCTCCCGCTGTAGCTCGAAGAACGCAAGGTCGAAGTCTGATGTCGTCAGTATCACATATGTCTGCATGGAGCAACTGCGTACATTGTTTTGTTGGACCGTGCCGGACTCGCCTGGACCGCCCACTACTTGACCATCTTCAGGCGGAATACAAAAGATGTTTTCAAGGTGTACATCTCGATGGACGATCGGCCTCCAAGAATCGCCGTCTGGTGTTGTCAAATCGGCACCGTCCCGCAAGAACGTGACAGCCTCGACCAGTTTTAGGAACAAGTACCAGAAGAATTGCTCGGGGATTGTATCAGGAAGAGGCTTCCTTCGTCTACTTCTTCCCCCGCCTGGATCCTTTCGAGTCGATCTACATGATCGTCATATCTTTTGTGCCACGGCTTGAGATAAGTCGATAATAACTGGTTCAGATCGCCGTATTCGCAGAACTGGCTATACAGTCTATACGTCCATTGGCTCATGTTCATTCGGTGTCCTCTATATTTGATGATGTTCGGATGGCCGCCCTGGAGACTAATACGTTCCTGCATCGCGATATCTAAGATCAGTCTGTCACGCCAATGCAGCGGGCTAGTGAAGGTAGTGTGTTTTGTTTTGACTTCTTTCACGGCCATCCTCTGTTATTAGTCTGTCAGTAAGTTATCTTTCTAAGATTTACAACCATGTTCCATGCCCTACTCACATCAACAATGATATTGTTTTCATTCGTTTCAATCCACAGACCGACCTTGCCAAAACCGCCTTCGCCGAGGAAATGTACGCCATGCCATCGCCGGGCATCTACATCTGGCATTTCATGGCATCCCTCGACCCACAGCTTGTGACCCGTTTTGTGACCCGTTTCGTCAGGACTGAAAGTGGGAAATTTCGAAGTCCAGTCCATTTCTTCCGGCCAGAATGGAAAACTCGTACTGTTTACTGGCCTGGTAGCCGGCACCACAGATGCAGATGCAGGTGCAGGAGCTGATACTGGCATTTGAGGCGCAACAAACGGACCCGGGTCAGTTCTCGCTTTTGGAGCAGTCGGGATCGTGGACCTGTCTATCGCTGGAAGGTCCCGAGATTTTGTTTGTTGGCGTTGTTCACAATCGTCCCGGACAGCTCGGTCACAATGGTCCCACATCCATCGGAGCGTGGTGTCAAGTTCAGCTATGCGCATGACTTCCATCAGCCATGTTCTCTTCATTCGACTACTGGAAAATGAACTAAACTGCACCTCTGGACCAGTGATTGAACCTCGCTTTCAGTCGCGCCCGATACACGGCCTGGTAGTAACCCCACGCCGTCTTGAAGGGCGCCTGACCGTCAGGTTTACGTTTTCGCGTTGTCGCCATGTTGTGTTTAGTCCTGGAGCTTTTGGGGCTATCCTTCAATTTTATCGGGCTACTCTCACGATTGTGGACTGTGCTGCTTGGTTTGCAAAATCACGAGGCGCACAAAGTTTGGCTGCAAACACGGACAAAACGATGGGATAGTGGCGTTTGCCCGTCAGAAAAGAGTGCGCACACGAGAAGGTGAAAGGAGAAGAGTAGTTGTAAGCGCTCGATTCGCTCTACAGGAAGCATACAGGATATGGTATGTTGGCTCTATGATGCAGAGCAATCACGCCGGTGTAGTAAATCTTCGAGTCAAATCTGAGCTAACAGCAATAGGGAACACCTGGACTCCGAGTGTAGTGTCTTGAGACTTCAATGCCAACCTTATCATCATTACCACGAACAAATAAAGGAGACGAAAAGGGCCAAAGCCGTCGATGGCTCTCTTAAGCCGGTGAATAATCGTTGAAACCAACCCAACATTTGACAGCGGGGCTGCTCTTATGAGTAGCTGTCTGGACGATAGCATTATTATGCACCAAATTCCAGGCCAAGCATGGTTGCAACGCGCCGAAGCAGTCATCCGCACTATGATATCCAGACTGCAAACACGCCATCAGTATCAGATCCCCATGGAAAAGGCACACTTACATCGTGTTGTACCGAAAAGTCGACCAACGACCCGCATGACTTGTCCCACTTCGTCTCGCCTCCGACTTCAGGGGCCGTGTACGTCGTCTCCCAGCCCTGGCGAGAGAACTGGTGGATACACTGCAGAATAGTCTTCTTGTCCAGTAGCGCCCCGCTCTTTCCCTTGTCGCCTTTGTCGGAGAACTTCGACCAGACATAGCACTCAGAGGGTGAATCGGGTGCACGCTCGCCCGGCGGAACACGGGGACGCTGAGGTGCCAGCCAAAACTTGTTCTCACCATCCCAATATTCGCCACCCCATTTCCAGCTAATGTCCAAAGTGTGAGCGTACATACGGACGTTGTTGGGAGACAAGTGCTAGCTTACCCGTATTGGTTCTTGTTGTTCTCTTTGGACGCGTCATAATCGCAATTCTTGCTCGGCAAAAGCATCTTCTCGAGACAGTCATCCACGGTGATCTTAGTCCCGCTAGCGTAGTCAATACCGAGGATCATGTCGTTCCACTGGCCTTCGAAGAAGTGCTGTTTGTACACCCCTTCGGACGGATTATCAATGCCCTGGAATCTTTCCCTGCAGAAAGTTCCGATCGCATCATCAAGGGCCTTTTGGTCCACAAACCTCCAATTATCGATGCTCTTCATCCGCTCTTCGTCTAATTTATAACAGGTCAGCTTCTCAGGATTCTCAGGAAAACCGGGCCCTTTGAGGATGTCTTGCACTGTGTTGATGGCGTTGTGCCAGCCTTCCGGATCGAAGAGCCAAGTGAGTGGTTCGGGCGGTTCTGTGTTATCGCAGGGACAGTTCCTATACCTGTTCCCATTTTCCTGGGCACCCGAACACAACCCTGTCGATTTATCCATACCACCACACTGGTTACAGAACAGTAACTTGTTGTTGTCTTCCTCCGGCGGCTTCGTGCACTCTTGTTGCGTGCAGGGACACGGCGTGAGGAACGCAGCGCAAACCCCTGTGCTTTGACCTTTACACAGTTCGACTGTGCAGGGAATTTTCTCCTTTGCCGGGCATGAGAGGCGCATTTGACCACGACGGCCGGTTGCAAAGTTCTCGTAGGACTTGGGATGGTTCCAGGCCCGGTCGATGGCAACGCCCAGCACCGCCATCGTCAACCACGGGATTTCGACCGCAGCCAGATCAGAGATGTGCATCGAGAACAAGTTTGCCGCATCGCCGAGCAGCCTGTAGAAGGCCTCTTGTTGCGTTTTGTCCTCGTAGCCGGGGAGGTTCTCCATCGTGGCGGGGATGCCAGGGACAGGGGATTCACGGTATAATTGAACGAGGGACTGGACAAAGTCTAGATGCCCTCATAGTCAGCCAACTGTTTTCGATATTGTACTCCGCAGCGTGGGGAAAGCTTCACGCATTGGACCCAAACCGTACATCGGTGCGTGATAAGTGCCTTGGCTGTGTCCACGAGACACGTCTCAACTGCCTCCTCGCGCTTCGAAATATCAAGGCCGCGCGCGGCTTTCACGGGACACGCCTCGCCATCTTTGAACCACTCGATGACAGTATTTGACAGGTCTTGGTCCAGCTGAATGCGGATCTTCTCGTTGTCAGCGCGGAAGACAGGCGTGAACTGGGCCGACACTGAAGGATCGAAAGAGATAAGAGTAGGAATAAGAATTCCAATGAAGTGACTTGCGAACACACGCATCGCGAAGTTAAAGGCCTTGCGAGGCTAAAGGAGTAAGAGTCGGTTTGCGAAACTAAACCAGCCCGACAACACACTCACATATGTACTAATGAGTTACATAATCAGGTTCACGGGCATTGATTTCGGACCCTAGGCCCACTTTCCACTTCGAGCTATCGCGAGCTGAGAATCGCGAACTCTTCAGCCTCATGTCAGCGGCCTCATCTCACCTCGGCGATGTCGACCTGGGCTGTCAGCGAGTGTGTTGTACCTCGCCGACCTTGATCGGGCCCGCTTACTACATCGCGCATAACACCTACCCTGCGGAAACACGTCTGAAGCCTACTTTCATTAAGTATTGGAGGCCATTCAGCCCCCAAATCTGGGGGCTGACCGATACGCGAGAATCGTAGGTTTCAGGGGCTGAGAAGGCGATGGTTTGTCTTACTCCGAAATAACGTAGGGCTGAATATCGTCGCGAAAGTTCACCGGAACACACACGCCCAACTGTCGTTGTAATTGTTATACACAGCATTTTCCCAACCGGGCATCACTGAACTACTAACGGGGCCAAAAAACTGTACTTTGAATCACAACGCATATGTTCAGCTGACTTGAGTATACGAAGTCAACTCAGGAAGTACTAGTATATTATGATGATCATCCAGTCTGAAAGCGTTTCCTCCATCTCGCAATTATCCCAAATTCTCCACTTCGTATGCCGCTCAAGATGCCTACGCAACCTCTTCTTTCCGTCGTCCTATTTACACTACATGCAACGGCCTTATCCTACTGGATTGCGCCGGATTGCCCTATAGGTGTAGTACAAGCCATCAACGAGGTCCGTTGGACAGCCGCGCATCTCGTTGAAGCAATGCAAAATTACAACCCTGCCCAAGACACGCAATTCAAAGACCCATTGACCTGGTTCTTCAATATCGACGCTGCAGCCAACGTTGAGGAGTTCAACGTTATCGAGGGTTAGTTCTGAAAGTTTACGTCCAGCTCAATACTGACCGTTGGACGCAGTCTTCTACCACAGTGTCGCGAGCTTGAAGAGAACCGACAACCAAGGAGCGTCCGATATCCGTATACATTGTGGTATGCACTCCAGTCAGAATTTCGCACTACTCCTCAGCTAATGTATCTTGCTTAGACAATGAGAAGAGATACTTGGCCCAGCCGAATAATGTAGAGATGGCGGACGATGATCCAAACTTCAAAACAACCACTTTCGTCGACGCCCTCAACGAAGACATCGTACCGGGTACAGCTTTGACCTGCAGGGGATCGAAGGATACCTACGCAGCGACCAGCGTGGAGATAAGTGAACGGTGGGACAAACACCGAGGTGCGTCTTCTCAAAGTCGAAGGCGCGTTGTCATTGATGTAAGTCCCACACCATTGGACAAAAGCGTATCCGAATGTACTAACAAAGTCATAGATATGCGATCTCCTGCACAACAGAAAGGAAACATCCACGATCCGGGACCTGGCCGAAAAGCCAGCGCTTGCTGATCTGCGCGGCTTATACGTTCTCGGCGCGTCCTACTTCACCATCATGCACGAGGTACGCACCCCACACACCACCCCCTCCCCGCTCCCACACACCTTCAACACTAACCCCTCTCCCTTCCAGTTCGCCCACGTGCCCCGCATGAGCGCCTTCAAACTCAACCGCCGCAGACACGAAGGCGGAACCGACTGGCACAACGGCATCAACGGCTACTACGAAAACGACGACACGCTCCCGTTCAACAACCTCCGCTTGCCGCTCTACATGCTGGCTAATCCCGACAGCTACAACTTCTTCGCCTTGGTGTTCCGGCTCAGGATGCGCGGCTGGGAGGTTAGAATGGTTACGGGCTCGCTGAAGTTGTTTTATAACAAAGATTTGCCGGTGGTGGAGGATTGGCCGAGTGCGGAGCCGGAGTGGAGTGATCATGTGACGGTGGGTGCTAATGTGCCGCAGTCGCCGTAGTGTGGCGTAGGGGGTACGGCGGTTGGGGCCGAGTGTAGTTGCGAGATGTAAAGTTCGGTTACGACAGACCTCCCGCGCATGGATATAGCGTATGCAGCTGCGACGTTGATCTAGACGAGGGCGCGAGATGTTCGGCGCCAGTTCAAGAGCAGTGAGGTACCAGCACAGAGATATCTGCATTTTACTACAAAGGTACATCGGCATGCTGTACATGCTCTTGTTACATGGAGATGTTAGCTCATTCCATTATATGGCCTGCATATTACGATCCCCACGAGCACATGCTCTACAGCCTCGACATCCCACCTTCGCCCCACCAGTCAAATCCGCAAGGACAACTTCGACTTCTTATTCCAATACGAAGAAGTACCCAAAGAGTAACTACAGAGAAAGATCCAGACTTCTTGAGTGCTGTAGTGGCGGCAACGGGCAACTGTACAATGAATTCGGTTCTCGGCCCTTGTAAGAGTCATGCGAAACGTGAAAACAGAGTTGACCGTGAAGTTGCAACGAAGTGATTACTATACAGATAGACTGACTAGCCTAGAAGAAGATAGGCCGGATGTATTACGTAGAAGTTACCGCAGAATTCACCCTGTCCCCCAACTCAATCCGTCCATCTTCGCCGCCGCCGCCGCCGCCGCTCGTCGAAATCTTGGTTGGAAAGCGTTCACGAATTCTCGCACCACATCGTGAACGCCAATCGCGCAAAAACATACCTATGCAGTTCTGCCGGGCGAGACTCGATCCAGTCCACTTGACGGACTGGTACCTATTGCTCTCCTTCTCGGCATACATTTCGGGCAGCGCATCGCAAGCCCTGCTGGCGACCTCGCGGGGGTCGCCCTCGTATAGCATGGCTGGTGTTTGGCAGTCGCGATCGGGGGAGACTTGCATGGTCATGTTCCAGGTGCCTGTAGCGTCTCTCGGCTCTAAGTAGAGCCCGTTGTAGCCCTGATGGACTGGATGGGGGTTCCAGTGGTTTTGGGTGGCGGCGAGGGGGGTGAGGAGGGCGAGGGCGAGGCCGTAGATGAGGGTGCTGGTGAGGCGCATGGTGGGTGGGGGGTGAGATGGCGGTGGGAGATGGAGAGCGAGATGATGGGACGGGCGGCCAGCGCGGGCCAGACGCTGCTCTTATGCGTGGCCGCGGTAGGCCGCTGTACGTAGCTCTTGCATCAACTTGACGAGTCGGAGCAGTATTGAGGGGCGGAACCGTGGAGGCGGTGCCGACGATGCCCGCAACGGGATCCAATCAAGAATAGCAGATTTTGTATAATCTTCCTAATCTACGTGTTACCTTTATATAAGTGTTTTAAGATATGAGGGGTTGTCTTAGGTTTGCGGGGAAGGACAGTTATAATACACGCCTCCCCGGTGGCTGGCGTACGTCATGCCCGTCAATCAGTCCAGACGCCCGGGTGCACATCATCGAGATCGCAGACCTCGCATTGGATAAGACAAGCTATGCGCTGTGCAATAAATGCCAATATAACGAACCTGACATCGATGATATGTCGTCAAATGCAATGCCCTTTGATCTCACCCACCACTTAATATTGTAGAGATAGACTAGGCTAGATATGGGGGGGAAAGATATGTTCCGTAGTGAATGAATATGCTTGGAGAATTGAGTTGATCGTGAAGCTATGCGCGGGTTGAGCACTGTATAGATGAATTCGGATAGCATCACCCCTTGTCGTAATATGAAGGTATTACTACAGCAGAACTCAACACTTGCTTCGTTCCCAACGTCCTTCAACTCGATGCCTTAATCTCCACCTCCACCACCGTCGGCATTCGTCGGATGCTTAGTTGGAAAGCGTGTCCAGAAGCAGAGAATTCTCATCGAGTAGAAAGCTTCTGAACCCCCCGTTACGCAGGGTCCCACCTCCACGACCACGGGGAGACCGCCGGCGCAGGCTGGCTCTGTATAAGCGACGACTAACAGTACTATTAGCTACGCCGATCTACACTCTATTTCTCAGACCCTCCAAGAAAATAAGCAAGACATACTTAAACACCCCTCTCTCAGGGTCACTGCTTCCATGCTGCCGAGTGGAGTAGAAAGGTCCCAGCAGACATTTTCGTATGGCTGATCATTCCGGAGGGCGAATGGGACGAGTCCAATTTCAACTTCGCTGCAATCGGTGCTTTTGTATATGTTGATGGTGGCAGGGTTCGATGGGAGACGGTAGTAGTGAAACACCGAGACTGCCAGGGTCTTCTCTTATACACGCCTGCTCCGCGGCCAACTGACCGTTTCGTCTCGAAAGTTCGCGCTCTCAGGTTCTCATCATCAAGTCCTTAAAAAGGCACAGCAGCGCGATGTATGACGCCGTAGGCGTTCTGAATCCAAACTGCATGCGCACGTCATACATTCAAAAACATGTCTTCTTAAACCCAATCGAACATCTATTGATATTGGATACACACCACTCGGCTGCCATGACGTTTGCTCTGGGCCGCCCGTGAGCAGCGAGGTGAGTGGGTGGTTCGTTATATCACCGTTACATGACCACCGCTCGAAGTATCGTATCGTAGCATGTCCGATTCATAAGGTTGGTTTGCTGCCAGACATTAGAAACAGTTGACTTGATGCCATTGTGTTCGGCGTTGTTTGGTAGTTGGAATTGGTCTGACACCGCCCCCGATCCATATGTCCCCTATGAGTTAGTCAGCAACCGAGGAGCTACACCACTCACAATCGATCCAGTCCAAAACCCACGCACGACTGCCCCCTCCCATACCAATGCGGCGTAGACCCACCCACATTGCCTTTCCAATCACATTCACCTCCTTCCCAATTGGCCCTTCACTCTCTCCGTCACCTTCTCTTTCCCCTTCCCCCGCTTCTTGCCCTTCCATTTCCAACCTCGGATCGCAAAATGCGGGGTCGAAATATTGCAGGGAGAGTAAAGCAGAACCAGAGGTATATTGGATTGCTGGATCGGGGGTTGAAGTATTGATGTCTGCGGCTTTTGGAATTTTTGATCGTTCAGACGGTAATGGCGGTTCCGGTTTGCTGGTTCTTACGCCTCGGTGCTTTTTCTCACGTTGCAATCGATGATTCTCGTCCTTCTCCTTCCTACTATTACTGAGTATATCGAGTTGCTCAAGCTTTTCAAGAAAGCGACTAGCTGGCTCGAAGGTCGAGGCAAGGCTGGTCGCTACGGCGCGATTTAGGAGGTTATCCCTACGTTTGAGTAGCTCTTCGCTACGCTACAGGCTCAACAGGAGCGCGTAGAGGCAGTGGATTACAACGATCCTAACGCGCCTAAGGATCACGTCAAAACAAACCTCAATCTCGCTATTAGTAAGCTAGAAAAATACTACGCCAAATTCAAAGACGCTCCGGCGTATTACTGTGCCCTACGCCTCCACCTAGCGTACAAAAACTTTATCGATACTGCCTGGCGAGTACCCGCCGAATACGATGACGTAGATGGCCCCTATCCCTGCGAGAGGTAGCTAGAGGCAAACAACAAAGGCTTTCAATCACTTTGGGCGGGCGCTAAGCTAGCATCTAAAATCGCCGCCGCCGATCCAGCTACGCCGCCGCCGATCCAGCTACGCCGCCGCCTGCTAAGCGGCAACGTTTTGACTACGCCGTCAACCGTACTGAGTTTATGCTAGCTTCTATGAGAGAGGCGGAGATTGCGGAGGAGATTACTGACGAGTATGAGCTCTAGAGCGCGGAGAAACCAATTGATCCAGCCTACAAGCTTGCTCAGCTGCTAATTGCCTACTAGTTGTCAAAGGAGCATTAATACCCTGTTTTGGCGCGGTTTGCTATGAATATATTGAGTATCCCAGCCTCAGCAGCCGATTGTGAGAGGACCTTTAGTAAATTGGCTAATCTTTTAGGCGTCCGGAGAGTTAATATGAGGCCAGATTTACTATCCGCTTTACAGAGCCTCCGATCCTGGAAACGCCTTGGGATTGAGCGCTTCAAAACGCCTTACAAACCTACGAACACGTACGATATCACTATCCATGAGATCGACGTATATATTGGGCAATTCACCAATAGTTAGCTTACTAATCAATCCATCCAATCTATCAATCCGTCCACCCCCCAAATCCCTAAACAATCCATTCAAGCCAATCCAGGAGAGATTTCTTGTCAATCCATTCAATCCAGGGACCCGGATTGGATTGGGCGGATTGTTGACAAGTCTGGATCGGAGGCGTTGTTCTAGGTCGAAGGGATAGAAGTGCTAGCAGCGAACGTCAAGGTGCTGGTGGTAGGTAGTAAATGTGAGGGCTAGGTGTTCGGGGCTAGGAATCTTGGATTCTGAGTGTAATTGTGTGGCGACTCGCGAGAATTAAGAGAGTAGGAAAGAGAAGTGGATAATTTAGGGGCACTAGGGAAAGGAGAGGGATTAAACTTGTTCTGTTAAGGCACGCAAGCAATCTTTCTCGTACTAACGACGAACGAAAAAAGATCAACTATAGTATTTTGTCATTTGGAGGCGTACTGAACGGCCGGTCTACTTTGTTGAGCGGACAGCGCTATAACCAGAGATGTCAACAATCAATCCAGATTGCGAGATTGAATTGATTGATTGATTTGTTATCAATTAATTAATCAATCTCGCAGGCGCTCCCATAGCAATCAATTCAATCTGAGATGCCTAGATTGATTAGATTGAATTGATAACGATCCACGCCCTCCCTCCCTCGCCCCCCCCGCCTAACTTTGGTGTTGCTAAGGGCGTAAAGTAGCCAAAATATAAATTGCCTAAGTTCGATTCTCGCCAAAAACGTAAATATTAAAATATTTTCGCTTAGCTGCCTATTTTAGGCTTAGCGCTGCCGTGTAAATTTTCCGAACATCTCGATTTCCTACGCGCCTCTCAACGCGTACATCTACACTCTCATTGCCGCCGCCCACGCCGCCCACGCCGCCTACAGTACGTATTTTTGACGCGCTTTTCGCTTGTACGCTTACCTGTTAGATGAACCGTAACCTCCTCGCCGTATTTTCGTAGCGCGTCGATCGCGAGGCAACGCAGCCGTCGGGTGCTGCGTCATCCTACCAGGCAACCGATACCGATTCTACGATCGACGATACGCCCGCCTACAATCCGTTTACTGCCTCTGCCGATGGAGATTACCAAGGCCTAGATTGGACGCGCGTTCCAAATCTGATAAAGCCACCGTACAGCGCAAAGCGCAAACGCGAGAGCTAGGTGTTTCAACATGGCTGGCGCCTATGGCACCGAAAAAAGGAGGCGATATACTAGCTCTGCAAGTTTTGCCACACACACAAATCAATAGGTGGATAATACAAGGCGGCAGAGGCTACCTCAGCTATAGCGCGGCATCTCGGCGAGCAGAAACCTGGCCATAGTGTTGACAGAGGTGGCTCTATAACGTTCAAAAAGAAAGCTTCTATCGTCGCGCATTTGCACCGCCGTGGCCTCGGCGTTAGCTAAGCGGTTGCCAATGAGATTGTCGACAGCTTCTCGCCGCGCGTTTTTCAACAGGCGCTTATTAACTGAATTGCGACTGACAATTAAGCTCTTTGCGTTATCGAGGTGCCTGCGTTTCGTGAGATAATCCAGGCAGCCAATCCGCTCGCCGAGCGCGCTCTCTGGCGGAGTTACAATACGGCGCGGGCGTACATCATAGAGAAATACAACGCCTACCTGCCTGCTGTTGTTAGCTACCTAAAACAGGCGCGCTCAGCGATCCACATCTCATTTAACAATTAGACGTCAATTGGCGGCAAACGGGCGCTTACTGGAATCTGCGTACATCACCTAAACGCAGCGGGCGAGCAGGTAGACTACCTGCTTGGCCTGCCGATGCTGTCGGGCGAGCACTCCGGCGCAAACGTTGCAGCAATCGTAAGCTCAACTCTTCGTACGTTTCATATAGGAAAAGAAGCCCTAGGTTACTTTGTACTTAATAACGCCTTCAACAACGACACCGCGATCAACGCTCTAGCAGAAAAGTACGGCTTCAACGCAAAGCACCGAAGATTGCGCTGCACCTGCCACATACTCAATCTCGCCGCCTAGCGCGTAATATTTGGCCAAGATCGTGAGGCGTTTGAGAACTCGAATGATAATCTCGCTGTGCGTACGCCTCGCTTTCTCAAATCAACCTAGCTAACCTATACAGGCAGAGGAGGAGTACATGAACGAGAAGCGCAAAGCTGGCCCGCTTGGAGTACTGTTTGACGTCATCGCCTCAATATGTACTCCGCAGGCTCGTGAGTTGCTAGAGCGCTTTCGACAGGATGAGGCTACTTAGCTAGGCACCGCTACACCCAAATTTACGCCTAAGGAGCTCAAAAAACCAGTCAAGACGCGCTGGAATTCTTACTACGACTGCTTTGAGCGCGCTGTTGAGCTACGGGCGCCACTTGATAATTATATAGCGCACAAATCAGGCGAGTACAATCGCCACACAGCTCGCCGCCAACCTCGCGCAGTTGCTCGCTCTCTCGACGCCAGCAAATCTCGCTTGTTTATTAGAGAGAGCAGGCTTACAAGCAAAGATTGGGCTACTATAACGGAGTATCTCGAGCTGCTCAAGCCTTTTAAGGAGGCGACTAGCTGGCTTGAAAGCCGAGGCAGCGCTGGCCGCCATAGCGCGATCTAGGAGGTGATCCCTACATTTGAGTAGCTTACTAATGCGCTAGAGGCTCTGCGTGAGCGAGTTAACGCCGTGGATTACAACGATCCCAACGCGCCTGAGGATCACGTCAAAACCAACCTCAATCTCGCTATCTCTAAGATTGAGGAGTACTACGCAAAGTTTGAGGACGCCTCAGCGTATTACGCTGCCCTACGCCTTCATCCCGCCTACAACAATTACGTTGATATCGCCTGGAGAGTACCACCAGATGATGACGTAGATAGCCACCCGCGAGAGGGGTGGCTAGAGGCCAACAACAAAAGCTTTCAACTGCTCTAGGCGAGAGCTAAGGAGAAAGCTGCTGCTGCCGATCCTAAGTCACCACAGGCGCCCCAAAGTAAGAAACTACGCCCTAATTACGCACTCAATCGCACCGAGTTTATGAGAGCTACGATGAAAGAGGGGGAAACTCTTATAGATATAGAGAACGAGTATGAACTGTAGAGATCGGAGAAAGCACTTGATCCCTCTCACAAGCTCGCTCAGCAGCCGATCGCCTACTGGCTGTCAAAAGAGCAACAGTACCCCGTCTTGGCACAGTTTGCTATGGATATTTTGAGTATCCCTGCCGCCGCGGCAGATTGCGAGAGGACCTTTAGTGAATTGGCAAATTTACTAGGCGTACGGAGATTGCGGATGCTCCCTGACCTACTCTCGGCGCTGCAGAGCCTTCGCTCCTGGAAACGCCTTGGAATCCAGAAGTCTAAAACGCCCTACAAACCTAGCTATATACCAGACCTGACGATTTGCCAAATCAACGAGTACTTGAACCAATTCACTGAGTTTGGGGCTGTGGAGTAGGATTACTAATCAATCAATCCAATTCAATCCGAAAACTCGTCAAATCTTATCAATCAATCCAATCAAGCTAGGCAGAGATTTTTGAGCAATCAATCAAGCTCGCGGCCGCGAGCTTGATTGATTGATTATTGACAACTCTGGCTATGACCGTAGAAGAAAACAAATAACAGTGAGAGTTGAGACGGTAGGTCGGAAGTGTGAGAACGTAGGTTAGAAGTGTGTATACGAACGAAGAGAGAAAAGTGTTAGATTTAGTTACTTGCTAAGCTGAGCTGAGCTGAGCTGATCTGTGTTGTTTGTCTTGTCTTGTGTTGTTTGTGTCGGGGTGTCTTGGTGGGTAGAAGAACAAGCAAGTCTAAGACATGCAGAGACAGGTCGACTACTGCACCTATGCACAACACAACGATATATAAAATGGACTGTCCTAGCCATGGAAATCTTTACTACGCTATCTACCAGCAGAAGCGTCTATTCTGCTTGTATCGCCAGCTTCCAGCATCGCCAGACTATCCCCCTTGTCTCGACCGAGGTGGACAACAATAGCCTTACTACTCTACCCCCTCACGACCAAACGTCGCACGATCCACCACCCCAAGCTTCCCTGAACAACCCCCCTGTCTCGACCGACATGGCCGACACTACCACTGCCAACGCACCCCCTTCGGCGCAACCGTCACACGACCCACTACCCCAACCCCGTGGGCACATCGTCTTCACCGGGAAATTCGTCAATGACACCCGGCTGCGCTTCTTCGTCAACTGGATACGGGAGCAGGAGGTTAGGGATGCGCGCAACTGCATTAGCTACACCATAGAAGCCGAGGCCGAACGCCCCCAAAAGAGCACCCGGCCCACACCCACCGTCATAGTGGAACAGCACGGCTGGTTCCGAAATATTGGTGCATTCCAGGACATCTGCGAGGGAGTGCCAATGCCTGACGTGGGGGCGGCGATAGAGGGTGAGACGGCGGAACAGCGCAGAGTCAGGGACAAGGCGGCGTTTCGGGCGTGGCGTGCGGACGTGCTGAAGCAGCTAGAACAACACTACAACGACAGCTGGAAGCCAATCTAGGCTTCTAACTCCAACCAGGTTGGCCGTCGCGCCACCATACCATTAGAGCTTTGGGATTTGGATGTTTGCCACGGTACCGGAGCCTGCTAGATGTGACTCTGGAAACAAATTAGAGCTATTAAGATTGAGCTAGCAGCGGCGTCTATTATAGGATTACAAGCTCTTGTGTACAAAGTCGATCTTCTGTTTAAATTTAATACTATTCGCTCTTTCACCATGTCGCATATAGCCTAAGCTTCTGTCTCTTTTTCATGTCTTATCTCCTCGACGCTAGACTCCGCATCGTAGCAACTAACTAGTTACTATTCCATCTAGGCAGGCAGACATTCGAGAATCAACAAGGCCGATAAAAACAGGTAGACAAGCATAGACCTAGTAAGGTAAAGAACTAAACTAAAGTGTTGATAGAAAAGTGCAATTAAGATAGCAAACTGTTATTCATATATAATCTCTCTACGTACCCCGCAAGCTAGCTCGCTCACTATAGTAACGAAACAAACCACGCGAAAAACAGAGAAAGAAAAGCGAGACGAAAGACGAGGAAATAAAAGCGAGACGAAAAGACCCTTCTGGTCTAACAGAGACAAATTAGCATATGTAATAACCAACCCTGCCCTCGTCAAACAGAAGGGCACATTCCTTTGTATAGTCGCCGCCTAGGCTATCTAGCATAATTTTCATATGATGCAAAATCTTAGGCTTGTTAGAATGCCCGTAGTGCCATTCAATGCACACGGCCTGCGCCCAGCCGGGAAGCCATTCCAGCATGTGCCAGTCAACCAGCGTAACCGTCCAGTCCACGATGTTGCCCGAAGAGTCGCGAACCGGATTGTAAAGCATGTTAGCGCCTTTGATATCGCGAAAAGTAAGCACAGGCTTGGGATCCTTGGTAGCCCCCAGGATGGTCTTGAAATCCACCAGGAACTTCAGTTGCTTCTCGAAGTAGTTATCTCTAGTGTTGTGGGCTAGGCGGACCTCGGCACCTTTGTACATAGCCGTTAGAAAGTCGTCGTAGCTGTAGAATGGACCATGGAAATTTCGGAAATTGGTTTCCATGCCGGGAAATTCAGGGTCGAAAGGTTGCCCGTTGACGCGGCCGTAGTACCCTGGCGAAGGCGAAGGCGTAGCGCGAAGTAGTCGCAGCTGTTCTGCTAGCTTCGAGGAGATGATGTCCCGCGTAGGTTTGTCTAGAGCCTCGAAACTATCTAAGAGCATTTTGCCCTCGAGGAACTCCATGACTAGGTAGTACCTTTTCGAGTCACTAAAGAAAGCGTACACCTTGGCTGACCGGACTTTAGAATGTTTCTGCAAATACAACAAATTTTCCACCTCCTACGTCTAGTTAGTATAGCTGCTACTAGCTTATAGCGAAGAAGTAGTTATCTTACCTGTACAAGCGCAAAATAGTTGCCTCCGTGCCTCTTGATAAGGCACGGTCCAATGCGGCACACATTGTGACGACCCATGCCAGATGGATTACCGTGTATATCCCAATTGAAGGGATGCATAGGGTTTTCATCCATAACTCGGTTGATTTCATCGATTGAAGGTATTAGGGGATGTTCGGAAGCGTAGTATGGCAGTTTGAACTTGAGCTGATGTTCGGGCGATCCATGATAGTCGGGTATTTTATCTCTATCACTAAAGAAACGTTTATTGAAATCAGACCAGTTTGTAGTACCATAGTGCTCTATGATTACCTCCTTCAGCTGGCGTACACTCATAGTAGAAAGATTTGCTTAGGAAAACTGTCTATCTAGCGAATCGAAGTTGTATGATTAGAGAAAAAGGCAACATCTAGAGAAAGCGGTCGGTATATAGACACAAGAACAAAGAGCGCGCTGTTGACATTCTAAGCTTAATCCGGCGGCTGTAGAGAATAATAGCGTGCTAGCTATCAAGACAAAAGAACACGCTATTAGCGACGCTGAAGTTTTGTCCGTTTCCGGCTAATCGTCGCTCTTTCAAAGCTAGCCAAACGAAATACTCCTAGGCTTGAGAACTAACATGCCTAGCTCCCTGGTTTTTCGCATTCTTGCATAGATCAAATTTTTTGAATCGCTCTCTGGCTTTATTCAAAGCTATAATTGAATTTTTAAAACTAAGCCCATGGCAATGTTGCAGACGAGTGAAGTTTTTAGAAAATTTAACTTCGCTAGTTGTTAGCTCTCTCGTCTTTGTCTAATGCGAACTCGACCGTTCCTTTCAAGGCGGTTTTCTTAATGTTGATTGGCTACCGCAGCCCTGCCATGCTTACAAGACTAGATGCCATTACCAACGACGCAATGTGACTCTTCGGCATCTCTTCAAGCACAGCGCTACTGTCTTTTAGTGCACTAACTAATCTTGCATTACGCGAATAGTAGATACGAGACTAGAAGAAGGGCACAAAAGAATCGAAGTGGAAGAACTGTGGCCTATTATGCGGCGACTTTACCGTGTTCGTGCACGTGCCGACCGCGTCGCGTGCCGACCGCCGACTTTCTATCGACGCGACTTACACCCCAACTTCAACACGCCATAACTTTCTCAATATGACTCCAATCGAGGAGGCGATTGCAGCAATTAACTCGCGCGAGCTAGGAGATGATCTTGTATACCAGGAATATGCTGACATGTTCAGCGTGGATAGAAATACTTTAGCTCGAAGACACCAAGGTCGTCAGGGCTTGCGAACCACCAAAAACTTTGACCAGAAGAAACTCACGCCACGACAAGAGGAGGAGCTTGTACTCTACATCGGAGACTTAACAGAGCGAGAGCTACCACCTACGAGAGCTATGATACAAAATTTCGCTTCTACGATAGCCCACGAACGCGTTTCTGAGTCCTGGGTGACGCGCTTCAAGCACCGACACGAGGACGAGCTCATCTCAAGATACACCACCGCCATGGACGCTACGCGCCACACAGCTGACTCATATATCAAGTACAAGCTATACTTTGACTTGCTACACGGCAAGATAGAGGAGCATGAGATTCTGCCCGAGAATAGCTACAATATAGACGAAAAAGGCTTCATAATAGGTGTAATCGGACGATCGAAAAGGACCTTCACAAGGGCACAATAGGAGAAGCGTAAGGTTACTGCAGCCCTCCAAGATGGCTCGCGTACTTGGATAACAACTGTCGCTGCAGTTTGCGCTGATAGGACTGCGCTGCCGCCTGGCCTAATCTACGAGTCTGCAAACTGTACTCTACAATCGTCATAGGTAGCAGATATCAAGCCCGGCGTACACGACGTTTTTGTGGCTTTAACACCATCTGGATGGACGAATAACGACGTAGAATTGGCCTAGTTGAAGCAGGTTTTCGACCGCTGCACGAAGAAAAAAGCGCGGCATAAAAGAAACTAGCGCTTACTCATCCTCGACGGCCACGGCAGCTACCTTACGGAGGACTTTTTACACTACTGCTTTACTTACAAGATCTATGTTGCTGTATTTTCACTTTACAGTACTCATACGCTGCAGCTGCTGGATGTAGTTTGCTTTGAGCCGCTAAGTAAAGCCTACTCCAAAAAGCTTGCAGAATACACCTAGCGCAGCTAAGGGCTAGTCCCAATCAAGAAAAGCAACTTCTTCTTGTTGTTCTAGGACGCCTAGCATGCGAGCTTTAAAAAGCGGACAATCTTGCAGTCTTTTGCTGCCACTAGTATATAGCCTATGGATCGAAAGAGAGTCATGAAGCGCTTTCCAAACAAGCTACCAAACAAGCCCGCGAACAAGCCTAAGCCTAGCTAGCGTAAAGCCGATCGTCTCCTACGCGCAGCTGCTAATAAGTCGTCGTCTAATCTCAAAACAGTGTCCTCGCTGGTCTACTACCTGGCCAACCAAAACGAGCTTCTCACTAGTAAGAATGAGGGCTTACGCGACGCGCTTACTACCAAAAAGAAGTACAACAAGAAGGGCAAGGTGCTTGATTTGCAGCAGAGGCAGGAGTATCACGGCGGAGCTGTCTTCTAGTTACCGCGTAAGATAGCTAAGAGTAAGGCACGTAAGCGCACAAACAAGCGACTAGCTAAAGAAAAGAAACTCTAAAAAGCTCAGATGAAGCAGCTCTAAGCTGCTAACGCTTTATACAACAAGAAGCTTAAAGAAGAGAAGCGTATAGCGACTGCAGCAAAGCGAGAGAAGCGTGAGAAAGAGAAAGCAGAAAAGGCAGCTTCTGCGGCAGCTCGAAAGGCGCTCCAAAACACCCAGAAGCCTATTCAAACTTCCCAAACGGGTAAGCGCAAAGCCTTAGCTACAAATACTCCAAAGGCAAAGCGACAGAAGCGTTCTCGTGGTGCTGCAGCACCTGCTGAAGTCGTACCTGCTGTTCCAGCCAAGGTCGCCCGCAGCGGCCGCGCTGTCAAGCTGCCAACTAGATACACATAATCTGAGTAGTACAAATTATTCGCTATACTCAATGTATTAATCTACTAAAAAATCTCGCAATAATAGCTATTGTACGTGGCTCAATAGCTTCAAGTTTTATGGGTGAGATTTTGGATGGGGCGATCGGCACGCGACGCGGTCGGCATGTGCACGAACACGGTATGGCAGTACGGTAGTGTTGGAGCGCTGGCGTTGCGCTCTTGAAGGCTTTTCGACAGGCAGCTTACAGGGAACTGACTTGGACAGCGGGATGAGCTGTTGCATACTCTGTACTAATTGCTTTCTCGTAGAAATAGCGGGTGTTATGCGCTCTTCGTCTGCTAAAGAAATAGCGAAATGTGTGTTAAGAGTAGCGATGCGGCAAATCTCCATAGCTACGTCCAGATTGACGGACTCGAACGAGGCATCTTTGTTCCTAGAGAAGTTCTGCTCGATAATTGAGCTGTTCTAGAGTAATTGCGGTTGCGAAGCTCTATGGAAATTGTGGAGATGCTGGAGAAAGTTAGCCTCTGAAGTATACATTTCCTGCTTGCACAAGCGGTGCTAGTGATAATTCTGAACATGCTTCGCGTGAACCTCGATATACCGCACTCTAAGAGGAACTTTGTCACGGTTTATAGCTCTTACCCTATGAGATGGATAAAGGTACTACGCTTATCTAGGACTAGCGCTGTCTGTGCTTTCGCACCTACAAATTCTGTAGCTTCTAGATAATACAACCTCAGTTCAATCCTCAATTCCATGCGCGTTGCCCACAATCCCCGACAAACTTATATAAAGAGTTGTCCTTAGAAGTCTATGCCCCTTGTGGGTGTTGAAACTTTTGTACGGCGCTTCGTTTGGATAATGCACAACTACAGATAGACTGTCACGATTACAAAACTGCCGAAGAAGAAATGGATCTCGCTAGATAATCGAGTTGAATCTGACAATAAGAAGGCTTTTAGGTGTCTAAGAATGAGCAGCTCTTTCTTGAAAAGCGGAAGGGGGAGCGGAGGGAGGAAGAGCAGTAGTTGAAAGAATATCACTACCGTGTCCGTGCACCTACTGTGCCCGTGCGCACCGTGCCCGGAGTCGGCCCGTGCCCCAAAAACAACATGCTCACCACCACAAACATGAGTTTATTGCAACAGCCACAATAGCTATTATTGCGAGATTTTTGCTAGAGTAATTGAGATGAGGCTTTTGTACAGCTTGTATTATCTATATTTAGATGGAACGTTGATAGCGCGGCCGCGGCTGTTCACTCTGGGTGGAGCAGCTGATGCAGCTTCAGGCGACGCCGCGCGAGCTGCACCACCACCCGTACGTTTCTGACGCTTATCCTTAGGTAAGAATGCTCGTAAAGCTTTGCGCTTGCCTGTTTAAGACGTTTGTAGAGCCTTTTTAGTGTTCTAAGCTTCAATCTTGCGTGCGCGCTCAGCTGCTTTCTTGGCTCTCTCTTTCTCTTTGACTACCTTAGCTGCCTCCCGCGCTACGCGTCTCTTCTTAGCCTTAGTTTTACAGAAGAGTTTAGCTAAAGCTTAAAGCTCCTTTCGGTTAGCTCGCGCAAGCTTCTGCATATGCTTATTTTTCTTTTTGACTTTTTTTCGAGCACGTGCCTTACGGACCTTGCTAAGTAACTACTACTTAGCTTTACTATAATACTCCTTGCGCTGCTGCAAATCTAGAGGTTTGCTATGCTTTTTGTGCTTCTTTTTAGCTAATAAAGCCTCTTTTAAGCTACTGTTTTCGTGGTTAAAAAGCTTGTTCTAGACCTGAAAGTAGTGAACTGTAAAGCCAAGCTTCTTTAATTCTTTTGCGCTTTCATTCTTTACCGCAGACCGTACGAGGCGATCTAAGTAACGCCAATTAGCATTCTTAAAAGCAGATACCTTATCTCTATCTATTTTATCTTTATTTGAAGCTCTTTAGGTAAAGCGTTTGAGTATAACGTCTAGATCTATAGGCCAAATACTAGTAGCTTTAAAAGACTTAAGAACAGTTTCTTTTTTGAACGAAGCTTGCTACGATCTCTAGAACAACAAAAAGAAGTTTTCTTTCTTAATTGGAACTAGCCCTTGGCTGCGCTGGATATAAAACAATAGCTCCTTGCTGTAAAAGTTGAATAAGGGCTTGAACATAACTACGTTAAAAAGTTAGAGCGTGTAAGTTAAGTAAAAGAGAAGTATAGCTAAAAGTATTCAATTGCGGTTACAATAGTTAATAAACTCTATCGTTAGGTAGCTCCTATGGCCGTTAACGATAAGCAATTAGTAAGCTCGTTAAGCTTGCTTCTTCGTACAGCGATTAAACACCTGCTTAAGCTATGCTAATCTAACGTCGTTGTTGCTCTAACTAGAGAAAGTTGAGGTAACAAAGACGTTGTGTTTTCTAGCTTTAATATTAGCTACCTATGTCGATTGTAGTGTCTTTGATGCGCTCTTATAAATAAGGCTAGGCAGCAACAACGTTCTATTTGCGCAAACTGCTGCTACGAGGGTTATCTACTTACGTAAGCTATCCTAGCGGGCTGCCTTTACCTCCTTTTTTTTCTATAAACGTTGGGAGAACACTCGTTTCAAGCGGCCAATTACACTAATTATAAACTTTTTTTCATCTATATTGTACGTTTGCTTAGGCTGAACGTTGTACTCTTTTATCTTTTTATGTAGAAAGTTAAAGTATAGCTTGTACTTATTCCCTAAGTTAGCTGCGTAGCGGTTGAAATCCATAGCAGCTGTCTATTTTGAGATAAAATCGCTCTATTTTCGGTGAAAGAAACGCGTGACCTAGCTGTCAGAGACGAGTAATTTGGCTATCTCAGATTCAAAATTTCGCACTATATCTCTTGTAGGAGGTAGCCTTTGCTTTGTTAAGCCTACGATATACCGCACAAGCTCTAACTCTTGTTGTAGGCTAAGTTTCTAGTGCGACGCGTTCCTAGCGTCCTGGGAAGCTGTCACGCCCTTCCACCTTCGCCCTAGCGTCAAGCGGTTGACGCCATATTGATCAGCAACCTGTTGGAGGGTATATTTTGCGCCTGGTTCGCGCGAGTTCAAATCTTCAATCGCCTTGTCGATCAGATCTATGATGGTTGAGTAGTCGCGTGTTGAAGAAGGTGAGTTGGGACGCGAGTTTGTTGTTGCGGGGCACGGGCCGACTCCGGGCACGGTGCGCACGGGCACAGTAATGCACGGATTCAGCCAATGCACGCCGAACACCATAAACGCTCTATTAGAAATAAGGCTGTAGAGCCACCTACAATTAATATTATCACGAGATATTCTAGTAGAGTACTATATTGATACTTGCGATCAACTTGTGCTACTTATATTTATCTAGAAGCTTGACGTTGCGGCCGCGCCGCCGCGACGCGTTAAGATAGCTAAGGCAGCAGATACGCTCTCTGAGGCCTCTGCAGCATTTCTAGTATCAACGCTACGTTTGTAACGCTTTTTGCTCTGTAGAGATAGCTGCAGAGCTTTTCTCTTACTCTTTTGTAAAGATTGTAGAGCTTTTGTAGCGTCGCGAGCTTCTTTCTAGCGAGCGCGCTCTGGTGGAGTGCCCGTGCGCTACAGTGCCCGTGCGCCGGATGAGCCGGTACAGCCGATGAGCCACCCCGCATCAAAACATATGCATCATCCCAACTTTAACGCGTCGCATCTCTACCAACATGAACTTAATCAAGGCTGCGATTGAAGCAATCGAATCGCGTGAAGCCGGCACATCTTTCTCCTACTGCGAAGTCGCGCAACAGTTTGGTGTTGATCGCACTACACTGTTGCGACGGCATAAGGGCAGAACGCAGTCCTATACAGCCGCATTAGAACAACGGCAACTACTTAACCTACAACAAGAGCAGGAACTTGTGAAGTACATAGAAAGATGCACAGAGCGAGGCTTGCCACTAACAAGAGAGATAGTACGAAATTTCGCTAGCGCAGCCGCGAAACAAGAGGCTTTACATGCGTAGGTTTCGCGCTTGCTGCATCGCCATGAGGCCGAGCTTACCACCAAATAGAGCGCCGAGATTGATCGCAATCGTCACTAAGCTGACTTACATGAGAAATACGACCTATACTTTCAACTACTGCATAGAAAAATGCAGGAGTACGACGTTAAAGCGCGCAACACTTATAATATAGATAAGAAAAGCTTCTTTGTCGGCATCACTACACGCTCAAAACGCGTCTTTTCTAAAGCAGTTTAGCAGGCAAAACTGCGTACGGCGGCTATACAAGATAGTAATAGAGAATGGATAACGCTTTTAGCTTATGTTTGCGCTGATGGTGAGGCGCTGCCGCCTGCTCTTATCTACAAAAGAAAAGCTGGCTTGCAATCAAGCTAGGTTGACGACGTTGAAGCTAGAAAACACTAAGTATTTATAGCCAACTCAACCTTAGGATAGACGAATAACGATATCGAATTGGCTTGGCTTGAGCAGCTGTTTGAGCGCTACACAAAGCAAAAAGCGCGCCGGCAATAGCGCCTCCTCTTTGTTAACGGCCACGGCAGCTACCTTACGCGCGAGTTTATAGACTTTTGCGACGCTAACAAGATCCTACTAGCTGTCTTTTCTCTTTATTTAACTTACACTTTACAGCCGCTTGATGTGGTGTTGTTCTCTCCTCTTTCGAATTACTACTCGCAAGAACTCAACCGCTACCTACACCAATCGCAAGGGCTTATTGGCGTCAAGAAAGGCGACTTTTTTCAATATTCTGGTTAGCGTGGGGCACTACAATGAGGAGAGAGACTATACAGAAGAGTTTTGAAGCTACAGGCGTGTAGCCGATAGATGCAGAGGTTATACTCAAACGCTTTAACACTACCACTTTGGATCAAGATGAGGATATAGAACTGCAGGAGCTTGGTAATAGAGATAGTTGAAATAATATACGAAAAATTCTAGACGCTGCGGTCCCGGATAAGGCAAAAGATAAGGCTAAACGCTTTGCTAGTACATTACACTCTCTACAGGTTCAAAACAAGCTACTCTACCACAAAAACGATGGCCTCCGCGCGGCACTCACCACTAAACGAAAGCATAAGAAAAAGAGTAAAGTCTTAGACCTACAGCAGCGCGAGGAGTACTATAGCGGCGCTGTACTGTAGAGTCCTCGCAAGATCCGAGAAGCTCGAGTGCGCGAGACAGTCAGACAACACGAAGAGGAGCAGAGAAAACTCCAGAAAACTCACTAAAGAGAGCTCAAAGCTGCAGCTACACTATACAAAAAGCAGATAGCAGAGAAAGCAAAGGCGCTGCGACAAATTGCGAAGGAGCGTGCTAATAAGGAGCGGAAAGCGAGGGCTGCAGAGCTAGCCGCCGCGCGCGCGCTCAAAAAGCAACAACGCGACGCTGCAACCTCACAAAAATCTCGCAATATACTAAACAAAGGCAAGCGAGCAGCCTCACAAAGCGCTGCACCAAAATCTACAAAGAAGCGTCGCGTTATGGGTGCTGGAAGTGGTGTTAATGCTGCACCTCCGCTGCCGCAGCCTCCACCCAAAACTACCACGCGCGGCCGCCAAATCAAGGTACCACAAAAGTTCAAATAGTACAAAAGTTGCGCAAGCCTCTATATAGTAATACACAAGAAAATCTCACGATAATTGAATTTGTATGTGGCTGTACAGCCTCATTTTCGCGGTTGCTAATTTTAGTTGAGGTGGCTCATCGGCTGTACCGGCTCATCCAGCGCACGGGCACTGTAGCACTTACCGGTATTACAAAAAAAAGCTTTTTATAGAAACTTCGACGTACAACTTATGCTTTCTTACTACTACTACCTAAAACACGTTCGGCGTAGTAGGCATGCAAACTAACGATACTTTTATTCTTGCAAATAAACGTTTCTCTAAGTTAGAAAAAAACGAATTAACGTTTACAGCGAAGCTAAAGGAGAAGTTAATACCTTGTACTTCATTAATCTTTAACAGCTGCGTTTTTTTAATTAACTAAAACAGCAAGCTCTTACTACAACAAAAAGACTAAGGTAGAGCTTATTAACGCAAGCTCAACTAAGCCTTGTAGCACAAAGGTAGCGACAGCAATATCGAGAGAGCGGGCCGTCAGGCTGCTTGGACCTGCCTAAAGATTAATCTCTTATCAGAAAGCAGTTATTGAAGCTTCTGCGTCTGGGAAAAATGTCGTAGCTTGCCTGTGCAAAGTCAACGTGTATGGAGACTCGAGCAGTAGTCATGGCAGAGTAAAGCGTTACTAACACCACCGCTACACGATCTGTTGCTGCCTAGCCAAAGTCAAAGACCCCTTTGATCGGCAATGCACTGTTGTAACACGAGTGCCAATGTTGGGGAGGTTGCTGACCCGTATGGAGTTATATAGACATCGAGTTGTCAAGAGAAGCAGTTCTTGAGCTTCTGCAGCTGGGTATATCTCATAGCCTTCCTAGAGAAAGTCAACGTGCAATGTCCATGTCCATGTACGCCGATTCATCCCAACCATAACAAAGTAAATCTCGACCGCGCTCTCGAGAACATCTCATTGTTGCCCACTTGTGGCCTTCCACTTCTGCATCCTCTTCCTGATATCGGCCTCGGTCTGCTGCATCGGATTGAGCTTCCGATCCCGACTCATCTTTGCGCAGTCCTCGCCGTATTTGGCTACCATCCTCTCGATCCACTCTGCCTCTCGCTGACTCTGCTTCCGCGGGGCTTTCCTGACGCCGTTCCGCGCTGCCCTTTCTAGCTCGCGTATCACCGGGTTCTCGCTCCCTCCATCGTGCGGCACCATGGCGAACCCATTCCACTCTTCGGCGTCCTCGTCCTCGTCGAACACGTTCAGCGGGTCGTCGAGCGGGTTGTCCACGGGCTCCTCGACGCCGACGACGCGGAGGATGGCGCCGGTTTCGGGGTCGCGCTCGACTTCGATCTCATCTGTCCCTGTGGCTTGGGGTGCGGGCGCGCGGCTGACGATGTTCAGTTTGTTCGCCGTGCTGTTCGCTGAGATGTCGGCGCGGGAGCTGGAGGGGTCGTTGAGGCCCAGTAGTTTTATGGACTTCTCAGTGCCACCCGTGGCGTGGTTCAATCGCGATGTGAGGCCGAGGCGGCGGTAGTTCTGGGAGAGTGTTTCCTTCTGATTCCTACACACGTCATAAAGTTAGAGACGCCTCGCGAGTTGGGAGGAAGGTGCGAGTTACTAACCAGTTCGCGGCAATGATGGGATTTGCCAGGATCTTCTTCTTGGACGGCGCATTGTGTCGTCGCTTCGGCAGCGACGACTTGTTCTTCTTTTTCTGGAGTTCGCGGCCCATATTGCGTAGAGATCGAGTATCTCACGGGTTGTTGGACGGTCGTTGAAGTGGGGTGCAGGATCTCAGTCTCTACGACGGCGGATTTCTCCAAAATTTCGACCGAACTCTTGGCACGCTAGTCTTCACGGACCCGTTCCGCCCGGGCATCCCCAGCTCAGCTCCCCCTGAGCCCCACGGCAAAGCGCCCGTCACCCGTCGCTCGCCGCATCACCCGTCGCTCGCCGCATCACCCGTCACCCACTTCTCCCATATTAGCCAAGCTGCACCCCGCCTCCATCATGGTGTCGCGACGCAACAGGTCGCTCCTCTCGCTCTCCATTTTCCTCGCTGTGTGCGCATGGCAGGTGTCGGCGGCGGCCATAAAGGGGGAGACGGCCGTGCCGGTGGGGCAGTTGAGCGTGTCTGCGATTGAAGAGCAACTACAGGTATGGTTGGGAATCCCGCATCTTCGTACCGTTCAATTGCGGGCTGCCACAATTGATGTCGCGTGCTCAGCCCGTGGAGCCCTTCCACAGCTATCACAGAGCTAACGGCCATGCTCCAGGACTGCCCTCTCGTCCAAGCTCTCAACCAGCACAAAGTCCTCACCAAGCCCGCCACCTCGAGCCTGTCCTCCCAGATCTTCGCCTTCCTCTTCCCCGGCTCGCCCGCCGTGAACGCCCTGCTCGCAACCCTCTACATCTCGGGCCCGCCCAACTTCCTCCTCGCACTATGTCCGCCGAACATCGACCCCGCCTCGCTCTCCGTCATGGTGGCCTTTGCCGTGGGCGGACTGCTGGGCGACACGCTGTTCCACCTGCTGCCGGAGATCTTCCTGGGCGAGGACGAGCATGACAAGGTCAAGTTTGTCATGGTGGAGCCGAACAAGAACCTGTTGCTGGGCGTGGCCATCATGGTTGGCTTCATCACCTTCGTCGCAATGGACAAGGGTCTGAGGATCGCGACGGGCGGCGCAGGCGGACACGATCACTCGCACGGGCACTCCCACGAGACCGTCGATGTCAGCGCCAAAACCTCCGGAGCTGACGTAAAGGGTACTGCTTCTCCCCAGCCTCTTTTCTAACCGAGTCTAACAACCCACAGGCTCAAAGGACTCCCTGCGCTCCCGCAAACAAGCCGCGAACGGCAAGCCCACCGACCCAGCCCCGCCCGAGCACGAAAAGGAGATCAGCGCCAGCGTCAAGCTCGGCGGCTACCTCAACCTAATCGCCGACTTCACCCACAACATCACCGACGGCCTCGCCATGTCGTCCTCGTTCTACGCCTCCCCCACCATCGGCGCCACCACCACCGTCGCCGTCTTCTTCCACGAGATCCCGCACGAAGTCGGCGACTTCGCGCTGCTCATCCAATCGGGCTTCAGCAAGCGCGCCGCCATGGGCGCGCAGTTCCTCACCGCCTTCGGCGCCCTGCTCGGCACCTGCATCGGCATCGCCGTGCAGGAGTACGGCGGCGGCTCGGCGTCTGCGGACGGCGGGCCCGTGGTAGGGCTGTGGGGCACGAGTCTCCAGTGGGGCGATATGCTGCTGCCGTTTACGGCGGGCACGTTCTTGTATGTGGGGACGGTGGCGGTGATTCCCGAGTTGTTGGAGACGGGGCCGGATAGGGGGGTGGAGTTGAGGAAGACGTTGACGCAGTTTGTGGCTATGGCTACGGGTGCGGGGATTATGCTTTAGTGAGTTTCTCCAATGTTTGACGGAGTCGAACTTGGATTTTGCTAACGGGTTTGTAGTATCTCGTGGTCCTGAGTGTTGTTTGCACTTGTTGGGTTGGGTACGAAGGCTGGTTTTGGAATGCTGATATGGTAGTTATAGAGATAGAGCTGTCGGGCACTTGCTAGACTGTGTCAAGATAGACATAGAAGCGAAGCGCATTTGAATACCGATCGATTGAACCTCAAGACTCGGCGTTTTTTACTCGCTTTCAAGCCTCCTGTCCTTGCTCAACGCTTACTGCTGCTCATCAACGCCATGCATGCCATCATGACTATTAGCATCAAATCAAATATTTTTCCTCCCAGCCCGATCGGGGTTTAGAAGCCCGCTTGGATGTGACTTTTTCTGGAGAAAGCTCGTTCGGAATTGTGCGTCCGAGAAGTGACTTACGGCTTCACATGTACATGTATAGTTGGTTAGTTGGTTAGTTATGCGCCGAGGCCATGCGTTCGTGCCGTCGCCGTCGTTGTTGTCAAATGTGGAGGCTCTAGAGGATAGGATCTCTGGAACGGCGAACCATTTAGTCACTCACTCACTCGGTCAGAGCGAATGAACGATCGGGGGTTGAATTCAATTCGGTTTGGTTTGGTTTGTGGTGGGGAGGGAATAAAGACAGGTTAGCAGGCTAAGCAAGTAGGTAGAGTAGGCTGATAGGCTGGCAGCAGAGTAGAGTAGAGTAGAGTAGAGTAGAGCAGATGGATTGAGTCCGCTACAATACCATACGGTACAATACCATACGGTAATCGAACATGTGTGTTTCCCCCCCTTCGAAACGGCGCCTTTTCTCTTTGGATTACATTGCTGGGAGAAACTGAACTAAACTAAATTGAGCTAATCTGAACTGAACTGAACTGAACTGAACTGGGGATGAGACTAGACTATGGCTGGCGATGGCGTGGAGGAGTATGCGAGCGTGCGTGGGTTTGTGGAGAGGTTGCGAGGTATGGGGTGAGGAGGAGAGGAGGGGGAAGAGGGAGAGGGAGAGGGTTGGGATGGGGTTGGTGGGTGGGAGAGGATGGGGGAAGGATAGCTAATGCGGCTGTGACATGCTATGATGAGACGTATAGGTTTGGAGCCAGCTCGGTAAGGCATATAATCCGTCTTCGAGCGCCCAGTATCTTCGGTTTCTAGTCTACCACTCAGGACCTCCAACCCGCTCGCTCCTCTCACGATTGTGCTCAGAGGCTGCAGCATAGACAATCGATCAGATGTCTGTCTCGTCGTTTTTCTCGTTTGTAGCAGATGTCTGTAGAGGATCTTGGAGTTAGCTGTGGCAACGAAGACGTCAAAGCGCATGGCGTATCGTGTAGAGAATAGTAGATTGGCCAACTTCCCTTGCACCTCGCTCCTCGCATCTCGCATCTCGATATTCTGTTTCATAGGGACGTTGGAACTGAGTTGTCCTGTCCAATACACGGAAGCACTAGAAGCGCTGGTCCGTGGGTAAAGCTACAATTTTCCATGGGATGGGGTATAAATCAAAACTGACAAGCGTAGGGGTTGCAATTCTTCGTGCTGATATCTTTCTCTGCGATGACTACGTAGTAGTTAGATGCAGGGAACTGTAGTTCATGACAGTGCTAGTAGATAGTAGTAGAGGCTGAAGAAAGCTCGCGGTCCTCCGAGAGTCGTCTTGACTATTTAGTAAAGAACATAATAACTAAAAGGAAAGACCAATGGGACAACTACTCACTTTAAACTATATTTCACGTATCAAGGAAGAAAGCCGTTACACCAAATACCTTCTTACAGAACATGAATAATCTCTTGCGGGACTGATAGCCTTGCGAGCGCTAGCCAATAGACGAGCACCTTTGTAGTCCGCATCCGTCCGTAGTAACTGTTCCAGTCGTAAAACTGCCTTCTGCGGATCGTGATACCCCTCATATATCCTCTATATCAGTGCCCTATAACGGCCGTACTCGGTACCGCTAGTGCAAACACCGCGCTCGCAACGGTCGACCACGTACGATGATGCACCTCCGGAGTGCCGTGTCAACGGAAAGACAGCGATGCGGTGTTCGATTCTCGAATGTGTACTCGAAGACTGAGAGGATGCGGAGCTACTTCCACATGGATATTTCTGAGACTGTACCTAAGGTCGATGCCCAGCTCGTAGTTTGGCTTTCTGAAGTATGGAGGAGGCGGAGCTCGTCTTCGGGTTCGTCGTTACTCGGGACCACAAGGCATTTACATTACTCGAAGCTTTATGGATCTAGGGTTCTCTATAAGCAGCTGCAATTTCGCGAGATAGGTACGAAAAGAGACGAAACGGATAGAAGTAAGCTGACGGCAAAGGTTGGCGCGGACCCAGCCTCAAGCTCGTATTTGAGGTCCGATTCGCCAGAATTGCTCGCCCGGGAGACAGCTCGGACCAAGCAGGATCTTGGTGTTTTCGCATACGAGGCCATGTTGGCGAAATCTAATGTGTGGGTTAGAGCGGGCAACATCTTTGATAGGCCGTGGTTGTTAGCTTGCCGGCTTCCGTACTGACATTGCAAGGCAACATACATGTTCAGATACTCGGTACTCTCTTGTTGCTGAAACTTACACGCCGAGGTGATGTTGATGTCTGGACTCTGGGTATTTCTTGACCTCAGCCGCACCATTTCCCCGCAGACCCTCTAAAAGCATGCCTCGCCAACACCCATCACCAAAACGCGACAGTCGAAAACTATCCCTCAAGCAACAATCAGCTATCGATTCACATATGTGGACTCGCGACGGAGACATGAAGAGCACGCGCCGACCTGGAGTCGCCATCGTCGCCGTGCTCCTCACAATCATCGCCTTCTACTTCCAAGGGCTACCCTACCTCTCACCAGGAGCAAATCTCCTCACACCACTCGTTCGATCCGGTCTCCGAAAGGCGTTCCCACCGGAGAGCTTCTGCACGAAAGAGATTGGAGAAGGCAACTGCTGTGATCTGTACATGGCAGCTGAGCCTTGCGTGGATGAGTGTCGAAAATCCTTCGTCGACCGACAGACTTTCCAGCTCACGAAAGAGTACGATGTTTGTGCGGACAAATGCCTTGTGCGGTATCGAGCAGCGTGTATGCAGGTGGCCGCATCAAACAAGAACTTGGAAACGAAAGCCGACGAACCCAGGACCCGACGCTGAGACAGGCCCGAAGTTGCAGAAATCGGCAGTCTTTCCGTGATGACACATGAGTCCAAGATACTCTTCGCTTCTCACGTCACCAATAGATTGGTGTCGCTTCGGTCTCCGGCATGTTGAAGCCGTGTCGACGTTCGGATACGTCACCACGAAGCCTCCTCAGATCACCCGAAGTTCCTTTGATCCACAAGGGTATATTGTTTGGACACCGTGGGATCTTTGGGACCGATAATTCAGGAGCGGTCTTGAAGAACTAGACGGACTAAGAAGAGACGGACGAACTGAAGCAGAGCTTAGCGATGCCGCAGTTGAAGGGTGCAGGTTGATGTCGTACACGTGGGATTGATGATATCAAAGCCTCACGTCTTCCCCGAGCTTCTCCGATCCTCTCCGGCTGTCAGAGCTCTAGAGTCCCCTGCGAACAGTGGCATGCTCGTGGCAATCCACCTGGTCCAACCCCCTCGAGGACTGGAAGACGTACGTACGGGGCAAAACATGGTTGATGGGCTGGTCGCGGACCAACCAACATTCATTGCGATACCCAAAATCTCTGTTGCCAACACTCAAAAAATACATGTGAAATCTCAAACTTGCGAACATCTTTCCACTTGTATTTTTCTCTAAAATAGAGGAAGACCTGTTCTTCGGCCAGACCTTCGACAACGCGGATTACATACGCTGTACGAGCACAGTAGCCAATGCGCGAAGATGCGAGAGTTTGTCATCGAATATAAGAGATTGGAGATGCACTAAAAGAGCCGATGTGGATGTGAGTTGATGTTGTTTTAGAGACGTAGTTGAGCTGGGTTGGGTCCCGAGGTGCTGACGTCACGTCGCGTCCCACGTTGGTCCCAATGAGCTTGCTATCAACTACTTCTATGCATCACAACACCATGCGCGGCTTCCTTCCGTACAATGTACCTAACAACTCCCCTATCAAATGCTCAAACCCACCAGCAGTCACGCAAAAAGCACTGCCGCCTCAAAGACTTCGAAAACTCCAACGTATGTCAACGAAGATACTCTCCGCTCGACATACATAACACCCACCCTGATTGTTCGTTCCCCTACCGCGGAGATATTTCGTGGTAGAGACTACGGAGTGCACATCCCACCGACCCACACACCTCAAACAAAACCATGCCATAAAGTTTCAGCACACAGTCGGGCGATGGCCGCCCAGGGTAGGTAGCCAGACACAATCTGTGTCACGCGCACTGGCCGCGTTCCTCCCGCGCGTCACAGATTGGCGATGATTTGAGAACACTGAGGGCTTGGTAAATGGTTGTGTGTGCTGTCCGTTCGATCGATATCTAGGTACTCACTTAGGTCTATGAATGCGAATGCGAAGACGTAGTCGTAACACCGAGCGATCGAACAAAAAGGACAGCCCCCGTCAACAACCAACGACTCCTATTATTGTATCCAGCCCGCCCTGTGCTCTTTCTCCTGCTTGCGCCTCGCCAATACCTGCCGCGCACCCCTAAAAGCTTCTTCCGCCTCGGCGCCGCCTCCGCACTCCCCGCGCTCGCTTATGCAGTTTCCCGTTTCATGTTCCGCGACCCCATCCCAACCCCCTGAGGGCGCTGAGACTATGGGCGGGCTTGGCGGACAGGGGGTGTGGAGCTTGAATGGATGTAGAGGGGAGGGGTGAGGTGGAAGAGGAAACGTCGAGTTGGTATGTGGTGATTTGTCAGTGCGGGATGCTTGGATGGATGAAATATTGTGAGTGGGAGAAAAGAGGACGAGAGATGCAATGGGTTGGGTGATATGAACGGACTGGAACACGTCGCAGCTGGGAACAGAGTGCAAGTGATGCAGATCTTGAATGAAGGTATTGATCACATAGACATTTCATTGGTAGTATATTCCTCTTTCCACCGTCTCGACGCCAATCATTGGCTGCTCATCTATTCCAACCCCACATAGCATCGTACATCCACACCGAACCCGTCCCAGAAAGGAAATACTTGTGCACCATCCCCACAAGCGCACATGCCCCGGGGATGTTGGTTAACTTTTGCAAGGGTATCAAGCCCACTCCCATTCCACGTTGCGCTTAGACTTCGGTGATGGCAACGAGAGTCATCTTGGGTGCATCGGACTCCTCAGCGACGACTTCCTGGCGCTTGGCTTTCCGCTCGGCAGCGGGCTCGCCGTTCGCAGCAGAGTCGGCGGGGACGTTGAGACCGGCGTTGACGATGATGCCGACGCCGGAGTGCTCGGTGCCGAGCTCGATCTTGGGCGTGTTCTGCATGGCCTCGCGGGCGTAGGTGAGGGCGGCTTCGAAGCCGGGGAGATCGCGCTTGATCCAGTCCATGGCGCCCTCGACGGCGGCCATCTTCTGGTCGGCACGCTTGCCGAGAATGTTGTCGATGGATCGGCGAAGGTTGGGGGCTCGTTTAGCTGCGTTTTCCTCAGCTGGTTGTTCGCCTTCAGCGGCGGGGGCCTCTTCGGCCGGGGCCTCCGCCGGGACTTCTGCGGGTTGCTGACCTGGTGGTGCCTCGGCTTCTCCCGCTGCGACGGCGCCTGTTTGCAGCGTTGACATCAGCTCTGAGGCTGATTCCGACGTTCCCAGTGTGATCTCGCCATCACCGACTACCAGGGCAGGTGAATAGGCGCCCAAGTTGATGTTTAGGGGAACGGCAGAGACAGCCGCAACGAGGGCAACGAGAACGTATTGAGAAAGCATTCTGTCGGTTGGTTGGAAGTAATTATTCGGATGAAATGGAAAGAGGGTGAGGTATAGATTGCCGAAAGGAATATGTGATCTGAAAATAAATAATAAAACAAAGACTATCGCACGGCGACAGCTGTGGGGATTATGTTTAAAGGATGAAGAAGTGAAGTGAGTGGCCGGACTGAAGAGCAGAAGAAGTGGGCTGATTCGCATCTCTTATATCGATCCGCAGCCTCGTGGTCGGGACCATCAGGTATCCCTCGCCAAGGTGTTCCCGCCGTTTGATTGTGAGCTTGAAACTTCTGTGAAGCCAGGCCAAGAGTTCGCCAACCTAACATGGCAAAGACCCTAGCACGACGCAGTCCTACCTCACTGCCAAGGCCATCCCGCTGTTTGAAGCGAGCGCAAAACTTTTGGGATGCCCCGCCAAGCCCTGCTAAGTGCGGAATAGCTGAGGCAAAACTCTAGAGCGGGATCGGTCCCCGAAGTCCAGGCTCAAAAGAAGTGAGTGTGCTCTTGTAGCAGCCAAGACTTCATACCGAATCAGGCTCTGTCAGATACATACGTTCCGCGGGGAGGAAGAAGCGAGGTGCGGACCTCGGTCGATGCACTGTCGGGACTCGGGATTTAGGACTCAACAAAGATTGTTTACCGCTGATCAGAGCGGCGAATTGCCGGAAAGGGATAATGCCAGTCCCGGAGAAATTTATGAACGACACGACCTTTGTTGTGTTTTCCATGGAGTGCCAGGTTCGGAGTGCAGATACAACGAGGTCTGCTCGCTTAACTTCAAGGGCAAGAATAAGCTGGATTCGACAGCAGCTGCATATGCATGAACGCGGGCATACAAGCTTGAAGGCGCAAACGTTAACTTCGTATGCGAAGTCAAGATGCCAAGCACGAATCTTCAGAGAAGAATCGCCTCGACTCGCCTTGGAACCGGTTAAGGAGTCGCTAGGCGCCTGAGGCATGCTAGCGGCGTGAGGCTCGATAGCGCTCTTGGCAGTGTTTCTCCACTGCGTTCGTCCTGGGAAGCGATCGTCGGTGGTCAACCTCCCTCGGCACTAGAGCTCGGCCCGTCGAAGCTTCCGCTGAGACAATTGGCGTGTTGGCACGGTGGGGCCGCGAGATGCTTCATCGATGGTGGCCGGGGGTTTTGAGTTTGAGCCCGACTTCTTCGCACCTCTTGGCATGCCTCCAAAAAGAAAACGCCTCTGGCAGAGGTGCGACGGTCTGTTTCTTGGCCCGCCGCGCACGTCGGTGGAGCCGCTGTTCAATCGAGCATCATGGTGAGCCGCGAGCGGACGGCATGTGTTGTGCGCTCCGCGGGCACGGACTCGGGGCCTGCGTTAGGCTGTCTTAGAAATCGATGACAACCTTTCTGAGTTTTCGATAGCGGCGGCCTGGGGTCAGTCGGGGCGCGTAAGTACCGCGAAGAAGTTGATATAAGGGGTAATGTGGGGGTCGTGAATGATGATGGGGGATAGGGGATGGGACGAAAAGGTCGTGAAGGAGAGCGCGGGGAGGGAAAATCACGGTCGCTTACATAATCCGAGCTACTAGCGACATCGACGTCCTTCCTCATCACAACTTCCACAACAACGCCTTTCACACGTGTTGACATCGAATAACGGCCTTTAGGCATGCTGTCCAACCCCGTCGAGAAGTTCACGGCCAGCTGTGGTGGCGAACGTCAAGCTGTCCTTAGCAAGCACCCGCTTTTGGCCCACACATGCAAGGCAGCTTCTGTCAGAATCGTGGATTGCCTGCGTTGCTTGTAGCTGAGACAAGGCTGCTGAGGCATGAGAAACTACAAAGGAGGTGGCACAAGCTCGTCGCGAAGAACTGTCTCGATCAACTCTCCTCCGCTCTTGTCCCGCCATCGTCCGATACCTCCGTTCACTGCACACCTGAGCGCTCATTCTCTCTCCCTCTCTCTTTCTTTGACTCTCTACTCACACTTCTCCCAGTCATACGTCAAAACCTGCATGATCCTATTATTGAAATCGTCTTCATTTGCGCCCCAAACATCTCCAGCCTGCTCGCCCCCAATGGTGAGCACTGAGCTCAGTCTCCATCTTGATGACCGGCTCGTTTGCATTGTAGCCCGTTTTGTACGACTTCGCCCGTGCAACGGACGGCAAAAATCCCGGATAGACGCGCTGGTTAGAGGTCGGCAAGACGTAGCTCGGAGCCATCTGGAAGGTAGAAAGTGACCTTCCGCACGGCGGATACGCCTGCGTCCGTCTGTACCGAGCGAAGATCGCAGTCCCATCCTTGTTTACGTTTAGGCGGTATGTATCCGTCTGAGTTCTTAGCCTGCCATTCGTGGTTCACTAGCGATAGGCATCCTTAGCCGGGTCACCCCGGGCTCGAGGCGGCGGATGGCCATGTGGTTGGGAGATTCAGGGCCGTTTGAAAGGTGAGGTCGGTCTCGTCGTCCACGTTGTCAGTACTACGCCACATGTAGTCTTGTGCAAGTTCAGAGTTAGCCGTTGTCTGAAGCAAAGGCGATCGACATAGCTGATCCCAACTGATGTGTGTACAGTCGACCACGAGTCCCTTGTGTTTACGTACCTACAACCGAAATACGGCCGTGTTTGTTTCTACCCGGGCAGCCAGGGCCATTGCTCTTTATAGCGACAAGGTCTTCGTCCTCTGGTGGGTAGGTGTAGTCTCGTTTAGAAGGCCTAACAAGATGACGGTATTCATGGTGACGATAAGTAGGATAGGAACAACTGATATCTTGTTTCGCAATGGACTGCATGCTGATATATTTTGAGCAGACGTGTTGACCATAGAACATGAACCCCTTTCTACTTTTCAAGTTGTCCCTATGGACATTGTGCTACCCAATTAACCGATCCTCGGAGACTCGTCGTTCGAATGGCCTACCGTATAAATCCGTCAACCTTTGGAGTCATATGCATCTCGCGCGGGTAAGATGGCGGCTATGGCTCCATGTGCTCGGATTGGGTGGTATGCAATACAAGGTGATTGAGTGGTTTTGTCGTTGCTGAAAGCTGTGGTGGATATACTTGCCCAGCGTGATGGATGGCTGATGCCCCTGAAAAGATTGCTCAAATCGAAAGCCGAGCACAGATGCCGGAAGAAGCACTCCATCATTTCCTGACTGATGGATCGTAACCGGAGATATTATATCGTGAGATTGGACATGCGTTGGTAGCTGCGAGTGGCGATGTCGATAAACCCGGGGTTAAAAATGCAGTCAGGGAAGCGAAAAACGCTTCTCGGTATAGCAAAGAGTCTTGTTCTTAGATCCTACCTCAAGGTACGGACCAGAAAACGAAATGTAAGGAAAGAAAGGGAGGAGAGAGAAGACCCCTCATCCAGATTGTCAAATGAAGCTCGTCGTAGCCGCGAACGTCTACAGTACGTACCTAGACTACCTTACCTTCCTTGGAGCCACCTAAGCCCTGCACGCAGCATTGCGACCGTCATGTTCTGCGCCGCGGGAGAACGACACGGCGTCACGAAGAAATAAGACTGAACGCGCTTTGGTAGAGTGTGAGTGGTGGTGTACAAAGAGTGATGCAGTGCAGGGCAGGGATCGCGGCGGAGAAACCCCGCATCGCCGTAACGTTATCACCGCAACCGCCTGGCTGGCGGAAATCTGCGATGGTAGTCTAACGATAACGATTGGACTCGCGGTGATCTTATTAACAGTTTGAGAGTTTCTAGACGTAGGTCAGTATTTAACCTTCATCTTTGCACAGCGCTATTGTATTGTATCGAGTATACCACGTACAGCGTTGTCGAGGCAAGTGGGTAGGAACGTACCAGAAAATAATTACCGTACTTGGGTTACTCGCGCAAACTTTCCCTATACTCAAGCCCAAGCTTGCTCCAAAAAAAATCCTTCCAAAGGCTTGTGTGCGCGCGCCGTTGGTGTTCGCTTGTGCATGTTAGTCAAGCTCGAGTAGAACTTTTCGTAGCTGTCTGTCTATGAACAATGCAAAGGAGGTTTCGACACCCAATATTGTTATAGACCAAGATGCGAAGCGCACGAGAATGCTCAAAAATAAATAATAGACATATCGTGCCTATACCTTCCTATACCTATCAGGTGCCTATGCTCTCATACCTCTAGTATGCAAAACCCCCCTGTCGTAACGCACCGTGCAAACTCGGCCCGTAGTCCCAATCCAGTAACCCACCCACTCTACCCCGTCCCGTCCCACAAACAATTATTCACCCAATTACCACTCACCTTTCACCTTTCACCCCTCACCAGCCCTCACTTCATCCTATCTTCCCAGCACCCAATATATACCAACAAAACCCCCAAAACACTATATTCAAATGGTTCGATGGTGTAGTTGGTTATCACGTCAGTCTAACAATTTCACACTTGTTGGGTCACTGAAGGTCGGGAGATCGAGCCTCCCTCGAATCAAATCATTTAATTTTTTTGGAGTTTTTTTTGGGCCTTGGTAGGTGTATGGTAGGTAGCGTGAGGGGGTTTTCTTTTTTTTGTAGGTGTGTTGTTGTTGTTGTGGTGGTGGTGGTGTGAGAAGGGTAGCATCTGAACATATTATGTGTTGTCTAGCTTGGTCAAATAATATTCTGGGTAGTGTGTCTTGTCTTAGCGCTTGATTCTTTGTAAAATAGTTATATTCGTTATTACGGCTTTTCACAGTGCTTGGCTGATAATTGAGGATGTGTTGGCAGTTACGGTGTTGAGCGGGATGCTAGTATCTATCTAGGACGAGGACGACAAGCCGAGCACTCTGTAGAAAGCCTCCTAATCATTGATCGCGAAACAGCAAGTATAGATCTCGTACATTTCCTGCCTGCATCAAGAGTAGCCGATATAACCGCTGCCTCCCCAAGCCTCAACAATACTACACGAAGCGCTCGAGCGACGCGCGAAGTCGCTCCTCTGCGGTGCGGAACCATGCGTCTTCCTCTCCCTCTCCGAGCGACCCCCGTCGCGCGATATAGCGCAGTGCCGCGCGCACAACATAGCGGTAGCCCGGGGTGACAGCACGGAAAGTGCGCGTGTCGGTCTTGTCGAGCGTTTCGACGATGTCCACCACCATTCTCAGGCCTGTGACGAGCGCTGTATGCGAGGTGGCGATGCACTCGTCGAGAGGCCGGTCCAGCATGGAAGCGGGCTGCAGCTGCAAATCGAGAATGTGCAAGTGGAGGGCGAAGAAGGTCCTGGAGCGCAGTTGAGCAGATGACCGTGGGGATGGAATGCGATATGGGGCGTCGCAAGGTACTCACCTGAGGGCGATGGTCATGGCCTCGCAGAATACATGCGTTGTGCTGTTGCATTGGAGCACGAGAATGCCTAGGAATTGCTGTAGGGCAATGTCGATGGATTGCAATTGGTCGAGTCTGGTGTCGAGGTCGGGTATTTGGAAGCTTTGGAGAATTCGATCTAGATACCAGGTGGCTTGGGCGGCGCGACCGAATCCTTTGGCGTAGGAGGCCTCCATGGAGTGGACAGGCGCATACGGGATATGGCCGATGATCGAAGGGTCGGCATGCTCCAGCATTTCGGGCTCGGTTGGGAGTTGGGCGTCTGCGCTTATGAACATGGTGATGAGCGGCTGCTCAGAAACCGACGCATCACATATGTATCTCCTGCCAATTGAGAATATTAGCATCTAAAATATAGCGTCAAAGTGCTAGGCACAGCGGAAGATTTAGGTTTACCGCTCGCAGATCACAATGGCCCACCAAGTGTTCGCGGCTTCTTCAGCTTGGAGCCAGCTATCTGCATTTGCAACTGCGGAGGTGTCCGATTCCGAGTTGGTACCCGGCGTGTTCGGTGGTGCGAAGGGCGAAGACGAGTGGTCGCGTATATGAATGCGGGCAGTGTATGCCATTCGAGCACAACCTGCAATGGATGCCAGCGCATCGTCTGGCCTCCCTTCCATATACTCGTGGAGAGACAAGAGAAGTGCCGCTTGTATCAAGTGCACAGAGACCGGGGAAGAGCCCTGGACTTGGGCGAGCAGAGACTTGGCAGTGAGATAGAGCTGCTGCCGGTCAACTGCTTGAGAAGTACTGGATGCATCCTCGCGTACCCGCCCGACTGTGGGAACCGGGGATACCACGCATATGGCTAACAGAAGCACAGAGAACCCTGCAGATGGTGCTGCGCCCGAAGTGACGAGGTTGTCGTGGAAGCGTGTCCGTGAGATGACTGGTAGATAGCGGTGGATGCCTTGAAAGTATTGGGCGCTGATATCGTCGACGAACTGTCCAGTCGATCGTATCAGGCGGTTAACTTGGAGGTTCAGACTGGTCGCTAATTCTAGGGGGTTGAGCGGAACTGTTGGCGATAGAACGTACGGTGACGGCGAGGGCTGAACGGTGTCTGACTCTGACGGAGATAGTGAAGGATAGCTCCGGAGTTGTGCTCGAGATAGGAACTGTGTCTGCGGCGTCGAGTAAGCACATTGTAACTTCTTCCTGATGCAATAATTGCAAGAGGGCAAAGCTTTGTCGCACTTCTTCTTCCGCGCCTTGCAGATCAGGCAGACCTGCGCAGCGTGCGACACGAGCGTCTCGTCGGAACCTGCATCCGCCATGTCGGGTCCCAGACAGGACGTAGCGTTCTAGATTTATATTGCTGCGTTAGCATGATTGTTTTGGAGGCGCGTGGATCCTACCATCTCCTTAGTCCCAGCCTTGCGGAGTTCCTGTGGCCCTCCTGTCCATTGGTAAGCTGCCCAACCAACCAATCAACGCCTTCGCCGCTGTCGGCACTTGCAGCCGCCACTAAGTGCGGCCTTGAACGTCAACTGCTCCGTACTATCTTCACAACTTTACGGATATAATGGACCAGTTTGCTTTACGCCTTGTTGTCTGTTCGATTAACAAGCACAGTAGCTGCGCGGATCTCCTCAACAGCACTGCTGTTCCCGCATCGTACCTTAAAAGACCGCCTCTTTCGGTAGAAATGCGGAAACCACCACAACAATCGCATCGTTTTCCGCCATGACCGACACGACAATGCTGGAAGCCAGCAGAGAAGCTTCAATGCTCGAAGTCGACAAGGAATCTCAGGTGCCGAAGCCTGCGCCTGCAGTCCCAGGACTGGCACCCGAAGAAGGCGTCCGCGGCTGGCTCTGTGTGCTCGGCGGCTTCATCTTATTGTTCTGCACCTTTGGATTTCTGAACGCGTACGTGAACGGCTCACGTCTCTCTTGCCCATGTACTAACGGTTTACTCGCAGCATGGGCGTCTTCCAGACCACATATCAGCAGACCTATCTTCGCGACTACACGCCGTCCGATATATCGTGGATCTTCGCGTTGCAACTGGCGCTCATGTGGCTCCCAGGGCCGCTCTTTGGCCGCGTCATTGACACGTGGGGCCCAGCGCCTGTGCTCTACCCAAGCTGTGTCTTGTGCGTCCTGGCACTTTGCATGGCCAGTCTGGCGGAGAACTATTACAGCATCTTCCTTGCGCAAGGACTCGCGTTCGGCATCGGCTCGGGCGGCATCTTCACAACGGCTCTCGTTTGCGTAGGGCAGTGGTTTGTACGCCGCCGAGGTCTCGCCATTGGTCTCGCGGCTGCGGGAAGTAGTCTTGGCGGGGTCATCTTCCCGATCTTCTTTGACCGCGTGCAGAAACAAGTCGGCTTCAAGGGTGCAGTTCGGTATACCGCCTTGTTCATCGGCATTCTCCTCGCGGTCTCGTGTGCCATGGTAACGTCGCGCATGCCGCGTAAGAAATGGAACCCGGAACTGAAGTGGATTGACCTCGCCATGTTCAAGCAGAAGGAATTTGCCGTGTATACCGTGGGAGCTTTCCTAGTCATGTGAGTGGGCCCGATTGCCACCGACCAAGTGTACATTTGCTGAACGCGATACCAGGTGGGGTCTATGGGCGCCATTCAACTTCATCTCAAGTATGGCCATGGAGAGGGCCAACTTTTCACCTACACTAGCTCTTTACCTTATCTCCATCATCAAGTAAGCATCTTCCAATATGGCCAATCCTCTCTGTAGATTAAACTGACAGAACAGCGCGACTTCCATACCCGGCCGTATTTTACCCCCGTACTTGGGTGACCGTTTCGGCCATTTCAATGTCATCACACTCTGCTCTTTGTTCACCGGCGGATCCATTCTCGCACTCTGGCTCCCTTTCAACTACCACCCTTCGCATGCAGGCATCATCGTTTTCGGGCTAATATACGGCTTTGCCAGCGGCGCATTCGTCTCACTGCTCATGCCTTGCGCCGCTAAGACGGGTACTTTGGAGACTCTCGGTGTGAGATTCGGCACGTTCCAGACGATTATTGGTCTTAGGTTAGTGACGTCTACCTCTTGGTATCCTGCTGCTCGCGATACTTGCGCGATGCTGACTTCTGATACAGCAGTCTGACCGGTCTCCCCATCATGGGCGCAATCCTTCATCGCCAACACGACACTGACTTCATGGGTCTGCAAGTCTTCGCTGGTGTATCGTGCTTGCTTGGTGCAGGTCTGCTAGCAGTTTCGACCCTTTTCCTCTCGAGGACGCAGAAGACCTGGAAGGTGTAGAACGAGCAGTCAATTTAGGTTTTGGGCGTGGTGAAGAGATGTACAAGAAATACGAACGGTGAATATGTGAATGTATATAATGGGGCGATGTGCGGGTGGTGGACACGAGAATGCATGTAATAGAGTGGAAGTGCGACGGATAGAACTAGAGGTTGCGTTTCGGGTGACGTCACCCTTGGCTTGATTACCTCATCCAAACCCAACTCGTGCTCGCATTTGACGACATCCTCAGTTCTTAATACATGTAGAGAAAAAGATCAAACGCCACTATCCAAGCAATTCACATGCCATGCCATATCATACAGTCACTCACTACACACGAACCCGCACAATCAATCAATCAATCAATCAATCATCAAAACCACCCATACTCTCCCGTCCCGTCTACATACACATAAAAAATCAAGAATCTACATAATAAGAATCCCCAAGCGAATGGCTCCTTATTTTCCAAACCAAGTAAAGAACTAACTACCCTAACAAACAACTAATGTCCTACAAGTCTCTCTATATGCATCTAACGTAGAGCTGAAGTGTGGGGTAATGCAGCACACTCGTCCTCGCATCTAGTTCTTCGCCTTCGTCGCGGCCTGGGCTTTGGTGGAGCGCTTCTTTGCGGCGCAGGCGTTGCCGTTGGCATTCGCGGCATTTGCGTTGGCGTTAGCATTCGCGTTCGCAGCGTTTCCTAGTTGCGCATTTGCATTCCCATTGGCGTTGGCGTTTCCATTGGCATTCGAATTTCCGTTGGCGTTGGCATTTGCATCGGCGGCGTTGGCATTGGCATTCGCATTGGCGTTTCCAGCCGCAGCTCTTTGAGCAGCAGCTCCTTGACCAGCGCCAGTAGCTCCCTGACCAGCACCAGCTCCCTGCGCCGCACCAGCAGCTCCTTGCGCAGCACCAGCCCCCAGCCCCGCCACACCACACTCATCCCCCCCACCCACCATCCCCTTCCCCATCCCCTTCCCGACCCGCCCCTAAAACCCACCCTGCTGCACCTCGCACGCCTTAACATCCACATCGCCCGCTCCCCCATTCGCCGCATCCGCACAAGCATTGAACTGCTGGTCACCGTTCAGCTCCTCTGCACCGCAGCAGCTCGGTTCACAAACGTGTCGGCCCCGACCTGGAACGGAACGCAACGGGCGGTCTGCATTGTCCGAGTCTGCGATGGGCGTGGCTGCGACGCCGGCGCTGGTGAAGCGTTGTAAGTTGTTTTGGCGCTTGGGGGTGGTAGAGGGTGGTAGGGGCGCTGAGGGAGGGGAGGAGGAGGGTGGTTTTCATTTTGGTGGGTGGGTGGTGTGGTGGTGAGTGTAATCTGTATGAGGGTATAAAAAATAGGAAGTTGGAGAGAATGGATGGAAGAAGGCAAGCAATTCGTTAAGAGTGACCAGACCCGTGAAGAATATGAGTAAGACAACGACGAAAAGGCGCGAAACTGATGATTGATTGAATGACCTGAGTGGATGAAGAAAGAAAGAAAACGTTTAGCTGCAGGAGCATTATATGTATCTTATACCCACTCTCCTTCGCATCGACATTCTCCACCTCGACGGACCACCCACCGCCTCTCCGTCACGACCCCGTCGTACCGCCGCATCTGAGACTATCGCCAGCCCGCGCAGCGCCCTGGCTCTTGCAGTATCCCCGCATACCCTAGGTGTAATCTCGAACCGATGGGGGGGCTGTTAAAGTTAAGCTTTTGGCGGCTGCAAAGCTTGAACGGCAGTGTCGAATAAGAGTATGCCTGCTAGGACGTGGATGGAATGGGTAGACGCTGCGTTTGTGAGAGAGAGATGCTGGAACATGCACGGACAAGCACTGCAAGAAATGATGAAGCGTACTTGTAGAAGCATTGAGCAATGAACGAGTCTTCCACTGCAATTGTTATTATTCAAATGGCAGGATGAGCATACTAACTAGAGAAAGCGTGTTTGCGAGATCGTGTTGATTTCCGCGACCCATTAGAGAACGACCCCTGTCGCCGATAAGGCACAATCTGAAGCATACCGCGAAGGGGAAAGAAAGCAACCCCAAACAATGCGGACATGATCCCGCCAATCTAGAAGGCCTGTCAGGCGCTGTTCCGTGCTCTTGACAGTCGTCCAGCATCGCAAAGGTTTGAGTGAAACGCATGACTAAACGTGCTGAAGAACGATGACAGAGGTAATCTCGGCTGCGGTCGTTGTCCTGCGGATAGGAGACGAAGGAGCCGGGAATGTAGAAATCCAAGTGTGTTTTCTGTTCATTTGAAGTAATGAGTGCCGTGTGAAGAGGAATGAAAGGTTGAGGATGATATTGATGCCGGAAAGCGATTGCTAGGAATGTGTGGCCAAAGGCAGCGTCCTGGTACAGGCTTAGTACAATGCTTTCTCGTCAGAATCTAGAGGAGAGGTAGGCAAGACTTTACATAATTTCGTACGCGCAACCATCAGCCGCCTGTAAATGACTCTGTGTCTCCTGGCTTCCTTGACAGATGCTCAACCGGCTTCCATTTCGATTTGGAATATCGCTACATTTCGTAGAACCAAGCATCCTGCATAATTGAAAGGGCCGCAGTTTCGTCGCCGAGCTTGCTGCACGTCATTGCCGCTTGGGCGTACAAATCGGCCTTGATCGCATTGGTCTCGTCGATATCGGACTGGGGATATTCCTCCAGATCTTCGGGAAAGGCGCTTCGATCGGCTCTATCTACATAGTCAAGAGCTTCTTCGGCGACCTCATGAGCCCTAAGGTAGCCAGTGCTCGCCCGAGCTGGGTATACGTCGGCGAGCTGGGAATATGTCCGGATTAACTGCCGATAAAGGTCCACCACTTCTGCATATTGGTCTCGATGGCGTCCTGCACATTCATGCTCAAGCTCGTCCACCATGAACTCTTGACAGTCCCACCTGATGTCGAATATATCTAGCATGATCCGGGGCTGATTGTCCATCTTGTATTCCAATAACCCAAAATGAATGCCGACACTCTCGCTTGCTCGGCTCGGTCTAGGGCGTAATGGTTTAAACTCACGAGGATCACGTCCATACAGCTTCGCTATCAGTCTCCATTGGTGCCAAGGCATCTTTTCATAGGACACAAATTTCCTGACCATCGCACGATAGCAGTCCATAGACACTGGGCCTTTGATCCGGAGTGCGCCCAGGTCGTGATAAACTGGGCCGCCAGTCAAGCGGCCGAACAGAAGCTCGGAAAGCTGAGTAATAGTCTGGTAGTGGAAAGTGTTCTCCACGCTGAAGTCTATGGCTCCGTACACCATTTCGCACGGGAGCGATCGAACGAAGAAGTGCAGCATCCGCGCCGATACCACAAACATTGCTGGACGATAAGGATGAAGTGGGGTGGGGCTGATAACATCCATCGTCATAGCGAAGCGCGTGCACTGGGCGATAGTTCTGGGTCGCGGAATCTTCCACAAGGTGACCCCTCTCGTTAGGGTTCCTTCTTCATCTCCGCTGCATGGCTTTGGGAATACGAAAGTGGTCTTCGTCCATAAGTGTGCGTACACATTCGTGGAAACGGCAGTGAAGAGATTTCTCGAGTAGAATGTGTCGCTACTTTCGGCATAGATCTGTCTGTTGGTGTAGAGTATATCGGTAGACGGACGACGCTGCTCGACCAATCCATTCAGAACGAAGGTAGGAGGAACAAGAAGCTCACGGTAGATCTGCTTGCGAACCACGCTCGGAAGGTCCAGAAATCGAAAGTTCATCATGACAACGGGCAAGTATCCAGGAAGTTCAACGAAGGTTAGATTGTACGTTCGTGTGCTGATTAATGTAAGGTTAAAGCTGTGTCGTGGTGTTTCGGTTCCGGCCTGGTGAGACGTGATCCATCTGCATTACCGGAGGCTCATAGAAGAGGAAGTTTCGATAGGTTCCATGGCACTTGCTGGAAGGATAGGCGAAAGTAGGGCCGATGAGACTAACCACAAGAGCTTGTTTGGAGCTCATGACGAGTCCTTCCTGCTGGCATTTGGTCAACATTGCAAGTTTACACGGTACAGAGGTCCAAGAAACAGAAACCACTCAGCGCACGCTGGAACCAATTGATGCTCATCACAGAAAGCTGCGAAAACGTTTCAGATTGGTAGAACAATGCCGTTCGTCCGGTAGGGAATTCAACAGTCATTGTTGCATCGCCAAAGAGACCACCTGTTATTGTGTATTGATGGAGACGGCGGGGGAGGCCCGATCTACCTATACCCTATGAACTTTCAGTTGGTAGCGCGAGCAGTCGTCTGAGAGGCTCTCGGGCGGAGGAGAGGACACGAGGCTGAAGCGAAATTAGATGCTTTGTTGGGAGATATTTCCCACGGCCATGCCTGTCGAGTACGATGGAGCAGTGCATGTGGCTGACGTACGTGCGGCTTCGTGGATGGATGAGATATTGATGGCGTGAAGTTTCTCGGATGACAACGATGACGATGGCGCGCTTACTAATCTTCGGCACAATTTCCTACAACAACCCTTATTGACTCCTCCCCTCAGACACACTGAAGCCATACTGCCGTTATCTCAAGTTTCTGAAATATTGTTCCAAGGTTGCCTCAGACCGCGTGATCCAGCCACGACGATAATGGATGGCCATGTTGATCTTCCCAAAAACCCCAAACAGGCAACTATGAAACCCGTCGATCGCAGGCCACGTTTTTTTTGGCGGAAAACCCTTAAAGCTCTTCGACTTGAGTCGGCCTTCTGATTGGCCAGCCACGGAACTACCCCAAAGAGCAACTATGAAACCCGTTGATTGCAGGCCACGTTTTTTTTGCGAGAAACCTTTGAAGCTCTTCGACTTGAGTTAGCCTTCTGATTGGCCAGCCACGCAACTACCCCAAAGGGCAACTATGAAACCCGTCGAACGCTGCGGTTTCCAGGAAGCTCTTCGACTTAACCCGGCCCTCTGATTGGTCGGCAAAGACGGCAAGTATCCGCGCGAAATTGTTGTCGCGCGGGGTCGAGACCGCTTCCATCGGCGTGCAACTGCCAACTGTGCCCAGATGCATCAAGGAAAAGGAGTTGGGAACAGGATATCCAGGACGTGGAGTGTTTAGATGTCCCTGAGACCTCTTGAAGCCTTGTTTTGGTTTCGTGCAACTCCAAGTACCATCTCTGAGAAGAGCGGACGATACGCTAGCACGCGATGGAACGACGACGAGAACCAACTCCAACTCCAACAGTAACTTGGTGCCTTTTTCTGCATGTAAACCCATGGTTTGTTTTGCAGATGCTCCGGGGCCAACAGAGTGGAAAAGTGTAGCGCGTTAGCGCGTGTGAATAGCGTGGCTGGGTTCCCCACCTGGCGGAAGACGCCGGCATCTCGACATCGCAGAGACGGCTCCCACAATTCATCGAAAAAATCCAGACTGCCATCAGCCGATTCTCGCGGGCCACGACATGCCCTGCCAGTATGCATATGGAAGGCCGTCTGCAGGCACCTCTTTTCGTCCTACCCGAGGAACGCCATGCAGAACCGTCCCACCAAGCGCGCTGGCACCGCTGCCATGGACCTCACCCGTTCGCGCCTAGTCGGAGGGAAAGGCTTGCCTCCCGCGTCTAAAGCGGTGAGCTAACGAGGGATTTCTGTATGGCGGGAGAGCCTCGAACCGTCTCTTATCAGCGGCCGCCAATACCAGCTGGGCAATGGCATTCAGCGCTGGTCGCTGCATGCATGGCGGCAACCGAAGCGAAGCGCGTCTTCTTCGTCTGCGTCTGCCGCCCACATCACCTCGAGCCGGGTCCCGCCGTTGTCCACCACCGAGAAGTTTTCGAACAAGATATCGCGGCGCAGTGTTGCCATAGAGTTTGGCTTGCATATACAGGTAAAATAACACGTGGTGTACGTCGGCAAGGCTCAAGACGCCTTCACTACTACGGAGTAACCGAAGCACCCTACTGGAGTAGTCGACTTAAATACGCGCCGGCCTTTACCTGGACCTTTCTTACTAGTATACCGGGCACTACTACACCACTACTACACACCAATTCCCCGCTGCCGTCCGTCCACGAGGCCCGTTCCGGATCTGCAGCACCTTTCGGGGCCCACTCACTCTTCTCGAGACCACACACTCTCGGACACCATCGGCTGAACTGCGCTCCATACCGCACAGCTAGCTGCCCACCATGTCCGAGAAATTCGTCGTCGAGACCGTGGCAAACGGCTCCAGTGACAAAGAAGTCGAGGGAGTATGCGCACCACCGCCCAAGTATATCACGAAGCTTGATCTGAAACTGATCCCGCTTCTGGGATGCACGTATACGATCCTCTTCCTTGACCGCACGAACAGTAAGACTTCTTTTACTTGACACGCAGAACAACCGACTGATCTCACATAGTCGCCAATGCTCGAATCGAGGGTCTGGAGAAGGGTCTCAGAATGCCGCCGAACGGTTTCAATACCTGCATTTGGATCTTCTTCATTCCGTTCGTCTTGATCGAAATCCCTTCCAACATGATCTTGGGCCTGCCGCGTGTTAAGCCCAATCTCTTCCTTGGCATCAACATGCTCATTCTCGGTATCATCTCGACATGCCAGGGGCTTACGCACTCGTACGGTGGACTACTTGCGTTGCGATTCCTGATGGGTATATTCGAGGCCACGCTTCCAGCCGGTAAGTGCGACCTGTCACTAGGTGGAAACCGTTTCTAACTCATACAGGTGCTGCATTCCTGATTGGAGAGTACTATACCCGTAAAGAAGCTTCTCTTCGGTTCGCCATGTTCTTCACCTTCGGTGTTCTCGGACCCTGTATCAGTGGTGTCAGTACCCATATTATATCCCACTCAAAAACCCTACTGATAGTTCCAGCTCCTCGCATATGGTATCCGCAATATGCACGGTGTGAACGGAAAGGAAGGTTGGAGATGGTAAGCTGCACTCTCACAAATCATAAAATGTCCGGCTAATAGCGTCAGGATCTTCATACTGGAAGGCCTCCTCACAATCTTCATCTCGTTCTTCGTTTTCGTCTTTGTACCCGACTTCCCTGAGCGCACGAAGATTCTCAACCCGGCTGAAAAAGCCCATTTACTTGAGAAGCTGCGCCGTGACAAAGGCGACCAAAAACTCGACCTCAAGTCCGTGAACTGGTTCAAAGTCCTCACCGACTACAAGATCTGGTTCCCGTAAGCTGCTTACCTACCTTCTCACCTACATCAGAGCTTCCGATCTAACAGTTCTAGCACCCTCATGTTCTTCTGCTGCGACATGACAGCCGCTTCCATGTCCGCCTTCATCCCCACCATCCTCACCGAGCTCGGCTGGACAGCCGCCCGAGCCCAGGTCATGTCGATCCCCATCTGGGCGACAGGCATCGTGTTCCAGCTCTCGGGCTGCTGGCTCTCCGGCCGCGTCGGCTGGCGCTTCCCCTTCGTGCTGCTCGGCATCGCCGTCGCCATGCTCGGCTGGATCATCCAGATCGTCTACTCGGAGCGCAAAGGCCTCGGCGCCGGCATCCGCTACTTCTCGCTCTTCGCCATGAGCGGCGGCACGTTCTTGCAAATGGCCATGACGACTGCGTGGATGTCGAACAACCTGCGCGGCCGAGCTAGCACTGCAGTGGGAACCGCGATGATCCTCGGTCTGGGCAACTGTGCGAACTTCGTCGCTGCGAATGTCTTCATTAAGATTGAATCGCCATTCTACCCCTCGGGGTTTCGGACGGGTCTGGGCGTTACGGTTGCGGGGGCGGTGGTTTGCATGGTGTTTGTTGGGCTGCTGTGGTGGCACAACCGGAAGTTGGACGCGAAGAGGAAGGAGTTTGGGGGTGAGGATGACCAGAAGGAGTATAGGTACCAGTATTAGACTTTCAGAGAGGGGGCGAGTCTCAGGGCGAGAAGCTACTAGAAGTAGGAGACGTCGGAAAGTCCACACGCAGGTACCTGATTAGCGACCATATGGAGATGGCAACTGGGCTCATATAAGAAACGTTGATGTCCTCAGTACGGATCACCCAACAGCCCTCGAGTACTGCTGGGTACCACGTCCAACGGACCACCTAGGGTTTATTATTCGTGTCAATACATCCTCTACGAAACGTAGTAGAGACCTAATTAAAGCTGTGTCAAAGAAACAATTTATACCTTAATAGGCAGCATTGACACACGAGTAATAGACCTGGGTGCTCCGTTGAACGTGGTAACCAGCAGTAACGTTGAGGCGACCTCGGGAACAGTGAACCTGCGTGGTGCCCGTGCCTGCCCCCACTTGCGCGCACGTGCCCTGTGTCGTTTCGCCAAGGAATCCGTCTTTACTAGCTCGAGCCGCAACCACCGTTCATCCTTCGACAACATCACTCTCACATCTTCGTCTTAGACTACAACCTCACTCGTAACTGATTGTGCGCAATTGATCGCTGTCATGTCTGCTCTCTTGGTCAGAGTGGGCGCAGGGACTGGCGTGGCCATGCACAGCCGCAGCCACAGCCCCCGCAGCCTCAACACCTGGAGCACTCGACTTCCAAACTTCCCCGCGGCATGATCTAGAGCACCGCACTCATGTCGCAAACGACCACCACCACACTGCAGAGCTACGCCTCTGCGCGACCGTCTTCCACCGTCCTATCTCCCGTCGTCCATATTTCGCCACAAAGTCCAACCCAGACCCCGTCGTCGCCATCGCCATCGCCATCGTCGAATCCGCAGCCTAGCAGCCAATCGAACGCGTCCAGTGCGAGTGCAGGCCAAAGCCAGCAACATGTCCACGCCTCGGTGTGGAAGAAAGTCAAAGCATGCGCATTCACAAATGCTCGGATGACCGTATTCGGATCACTATTAGCCATCCTCAGCCTGGCTGCGGCGTTCCAGGGACTGCAATATGGGAAGGTGTCTGCCCAGCTGGCGGAACAGGCTCTTAGGAAAGACGACTGGCAAGCCAAGGCTACGTTCAGAGCTTGGTGTCGGGACGAAAGAGTATGTTCACCACGTCTTCACACGTGAATGACTTCGGGAGTCGCTGACAACTGCGTGTCATAGGAAGCCGGCAGAGCCCTCACCGCCGACTGCGAAAATATTCTCAAGAGCCCGCTGCTACCTCCTCCCCGTACAAAGCGATCCATCTTGGAAGCGCTCCTCGGAGCGATACGCCGGCGAGGACGAGCCACTGCTCAACCCATGCCCCAGGAGACAACGATAAATTACGCATACATAGGCATCACCATCATAATGATAACGTTGACTGGAGTGCTCATCCGCATGCGTTATCCAGGACTTCTTCGCGAAGCTTCTCTGCGGGCATCAGATCTCCGGGACAATGTCGAGGTTCTGCCCATCTTCGTTCGACGGCACTATGAGTCGTTGGACCTGTCCTGGTCAACTCAGAGGCTGGCGAAACAACATAGTCCACCGCCTCGACGCAACAAGGCAGAGACTCTGCACGAATTCGTGCCTCCGGATGTGTCCTCCATTGATTTTACTTTCAAACCCAACTCGGAGGACTCGAGACGGAGAAAACCTCCGAGAAGGCGAAAGCGGGCTCCTGCTGCTGCGCAACCTGCGCTGGTTTCTGTACAGCCTAAGGGTTATGCGAGATCCCCTTTGTCGAATCCACCTATGGTGATCAAGGAGGGGGCGTCATCTCGAACGCTTCCTAGACGAGTAATAATCGAGAACGCGCCGGTCGTAACGGCGCGCAGATCTATTAGATCTAGGCCAGACTATTCGAAAGACATTATTGTACCTATGAATGAAGCCTCATTTCGGACCCGCTGGTGGCTACCAAGGCCGCAGATACCTGAAGGAGACAGGCGAATAGATCCCGAACTATAGTAACATGTGGTATGTGAAATAGAGCTTTAACCTTTTGCCGGGTACTAACAAAAGATACAGGAATTTGCCGGCGACGGAAAGAGCCATGCTCACCTGCAGGTGATTTTCCAGGTCGCTGTGTGAATTGCATCTTACTCGAGAAAGATTGCAGCGTCTTCTTTCGAGATCAAGATGAAGAAAATGCTTTTCAGATGACGATTACGCACGACGTTCTGCAAGGTCTGAGGGGTACATCAAGTGCGCACGCCTTAAATGAGGACTACGATTCCAATCCTCAAATTTAGATTTTTCGCGCCAACTTCCCCCGCTACTTGCTTCTTCAACCAAATTGAAGACTTGCCCGTGCCCATCATCGGAGTAAGAAGTCGGGAAACTTTGGAAAGCCTACAACCCTCAGTTTCGATTGCTGATGCTGGGCGGGCATTCCTCTCCGCATCTATCTGTATCTGTGCCTCACTCTTACATGCGTGGCTGACTCTCTACCAAACCTTATCCAAACTTCTAGTCTCTCTCTTTTCCAACCTCATACGGCTCTTCAACGAGAAGAATTACCCCCTGACTCCACGGTCGTGCACCAATACCCACATGTCATCGCCGCAGAAGATGCCCATGTAGTTCGTCTCCCTCCACGGCTTCTCGGGTGTGGCGAGAGACCAGTCGAAATGGCGCAGAAACTACATCATGTTCAACACACTGCAAAGGGCTCGAAAGCCAACAACGTACCTCAAACAAAGTCTTGGTGATTTCCATCCACGCCACCGGTTTCCCAAGACATTGGTACTTTCCATACCCAAATATGAGCTCCGTGGTGCGCTTCATAGCAGCCAGCCGCTCCCGATCATGCTCGTCTTCCTCGTTCAAAAGCCAGCGCTCAGGTAAAAACTGGTCGGCATCGTCGCCGAACACCTGCTTGTTGCGATGGACGCCCCAGGCGCAGTAGCTGATGTTAGTCCCGCCGGGCAAGAACACAGTCTCTCCATCGATCACGACAGTGTCCCCGCCCTTGGGTACAAGTTTTGGGACTGCATCTGTCACGGGCGGACGGATACGCAAGCCTTCTCGGACAACGGCCTGGAGGTACGGCATATTTCGCAGAGTGGCTTCGGAGACTACTGAAGAAGCTGAAGAGGCACCTGAAGACACAACGTCGTCGATCTCTGCCTGGAGCTTCGCGTAGACGCGCGGGTTCGCCAACACGTAGAGCATGATGCCGCGGAGGGCGGTCGCCGTTGTGTCAGAGCCTGCTAGTATCTGCAGAAGCGCCTCGGTGAACAGCTCCTCCCTGCTGAGGCCGTGGCGCATGAACGACGCGAGCATGTCGGAGCGCTTGTCCGTCGGCTGGTCGAGTCGAGCGTCGATCAGCTTGCGCGCAGTGCCCATCATCCTACCGAAACCGCTCTTGTCCTTTTCCGACGGACCGAGTAGGCGCGCGACTGGCGGCCATTGGAGGATAGGCGTCAGGCCAAGGGCTCCCGAGAGGGTGACGATGGCGAGGCCTTGCTCGCTGGACACGATGTAGTCGTTGAGATCGGCGTCGGCTTTCAGGTCGCCGAAGGCTTGGCCAAAGCCAATGGTGCTGATAACGTCCAGCGCGAAATACTGGATCTTGCGCGCGAGGTCCATAGGCGTCGCTTTGGTGCTTGTGGATAGGTATTTGCTCCGGATCAAATCCAGCAGCTCCTCCACCCGGCCATCAATCGCCGACTCGAGTGCGTGGTTCTCTTTCCCGGAGTACTTGGCTCCACGATCAGTTTCGACTCGTTTGTTTGCATAGTAATGGCTATCAACTCAACTCAACTCACCCCAGACGCCATCTGCTGCCGCCGCTTGGCGTGCCTCCCCTCGTCCAGCTGGCTGAACACGTGATCCTGCCCCGGCTGCATGCGCGTCGCGCGGTTGAACCACGCGCCGCGCGTGTAGCCTGAGCGCACGGCGCTCATGTGCGTGAGTAGCGGGGCTGAGGAGGTGAGGAGTTCGTTGGGGCCGATGCGGGCGATGGGTCCTTCGCCACGTTAATACAATCAATCAGCCAACTACCCACTAAGCGCACAACTGCAACTGTATAATGCGATGCGCAGAATCGCAACTGTATGACGCACCGTACTTGTCCGTAACCTCTTTATACCGGACATGTGAGCGCATGCTGAGAATCGCGCGCGTGTGCCATATTTCGGACCACCCGGTGCTGAAGGGGCCGGGGAAGGCGCGCAGGCGCGCGTATTGAAGGTATTTGAGGGTGGTGTAGAGGAGGAGGAGGAGGAGGAAGGGTAGGAGGAGGAGAGGGAGGGGCGCGGGGAGAAGCATGGGGGTGGGATGGGATGGAGGTAGGTGCGTTTGCAGATGTTCTACGGTAGGTGGTACGGACAGCCAGCACTGGACGGGCACGCGACGACTGGGGAGGCACGATGGAGCTGGAGACCCCGTCTCACCTCCCAAGACAGCTCATCGCATGCGGGGCACTGCGAAAACGCTGCAGGTTGTGCGCAAAATTCAGCTTTGCAGCGAAGGACTTAGGGTGGGGTCAGCACGTGCATTGCGTTTGCATTGCGTTAGCAAGGCCGGGGGAAGCGGTACTTAGGGTCCTAGGAGTGTGGACTGCGGACTGCGGATACGGGATGGCTTCCACAAGCCCGTTCTGTTCCGGCTTGTTTCCCCTCACTCAGGGTTCCCAAATCGGTGGGCTTTGTTGAACTGTTTTACAACGCTCTTTAGGACTTCATTTATGGGTGTTAGCTTGTCGTTTGATTGAGCTGGGGAAGCTGTGGTGGTGCGGTTCCGGACGGACAGAAAGCTGCCTGTATCTTTACCGCCCGCGCGTAACGCGTTCCTCCGGGTCGCTGCATCAGGCTAGACGAGTAGAGGGGGGACGGGCTGGGCGATGCTATCTTTCCAGCTAGTCTGATCTAGGCACCTAGGGGCGGGCGGCTACCTGCAAAGGAAGACGTGCATAACAGCGCACAGCGGGCGGGAAGACGAGGCGGGGCGGGGTTGCTGGTGCTGGGTCGTTTATTGCGGCGTTGGTGCTGTGCTGTGCTGTGCTGTGCTGTGCTGTGCTGCCCGCGTCGTCGCTCTTCCAAGGTTCGGTCGCGTCGCATACACCTACATCTCTTCGAGCCGATCTTCGCTACGCACGCTACGCTACGTCTTTTTTTTTTGGCGCGAGCTGTAGATTTCCTGGAACATATTTATTCGGTTTTCATCCGTGGAGTGTACACAGCGATATGGCCGAGGCGCAAGAAATTACTGTTGGTGTGGATGTACGTTCAACCCTACTCCCCTCCTCTTCTCTCCACTCCCCGTCCGCTTCGAAATCCACAGTCAGTCAGTCCAGTGGACTTCGAGCGGCGGGAATAGAAAAGTGCACACTGGACGGAAGCTAACCGACGCGCAGAACCGCGACGAGGATTCGTCGTACGGCGACGACGAAGTGTAAGCGCGGCCCGATGGCTCGATAAACTGTGAATTGAACGGGGACGGAGCTTACCAGTCGCAGACGTAGCTACACCACGTCGCTGTCGAGCAGCGTGGAGCGGTACACGTGGGAAAATGGACGGCGGTATCATAGTTTCCGCGAGGGAGGTAAGCACTTGCCGTCCTCTCCCCACCGCTGAACTGGGCACCGCTAACCCACAACCACCCAGCCTACAACTTCCCCAACGACGAAGGCGAGCAGGACCGCCTGGACCTGGTCCACCACGTCACGCTGATGCTGCTCGACGACAAACTGCACCTGGCGCCGCTGCCGACGGACGGCAGGCCGCTCCGCATTCTGGACGTTGCGTGCGGCACGGGGATTTGGACTATGGATCTCGCGGATAAGTTGCCGAACAGTGTTGTGGTACGTCTGCGGATATTTTCCCGGCGAAGATGAGGGAGGAGAGTTGAATCGAGGGCTGGGCTGACGTGTGCAGATTGGAAACGATTTGAGTCCGATACAGCCGAAATGGTAAGAGTCGTTTTATGTTCGTTGTTTGGGAGAAGGCTACGGAGAATTCGGGTTGGATTTTTTGGCCGGATGTGAACTGAGCTGTGCTGACTGCTGGGTTTGGCTTGCTGTAGGGTGCCGCCGAACGTACACTTCGAAGTCGACGATATCGAGGACCAGTGGCCGCCGCGCGAGCCGTTCGATCTGATCCACATGCGGTATCTGCTGGCGAGTATCAAGGACTGGCCGAGGTTGTTGAAGCAGGCGTACGAGTAAGTTGTCTCTCTCCCTCCGCATCCCCCATACCCTATCTCACCTCCCAGCCAACTCAAGCCGGGCGCCTACATCGAATTGCAAGACTACAACACCGACGCCTACACCGAAGACGGCTCCGCGACGTCGGAAAACCACGCGTTCATCAAATTCTGCGACGTCTTCAACGCCGCGTGCGACAAGATCGGCCGCAACGGCTCGCCGGGCAAGCACCTCAAGGGCTGGGCCGAAGACGCGGGGTTCGTCAACGTGCAGCATCGCTGCTTTCCCATTCCCTTGGGGCCGTGGGCGCGGGACCCGAAGTTGAAACAGATCGGCGGCATCCATCTCGTTTCCATGCGCGACGCGCTCGAGGCCGTGCTGCTTGGCCTGTTGACGCGCGTGGAGGGCTGGTCGCCGGAGGAGGTTAGCGTGTTTGTGGCGCAGATTAAGAACGATATGAAGAAAAAGGGGCCGCATATTCTGCAGGAACTGTGAGTTCTCTTTTTCTCTGGGTTTGGAGTTCTTGAGGTGGCTGGGAAGACGTGGCTAATGAGGCGTGTGTGTAGGCATGTTGTTTGGGCGCAGAAACCGGAGGCGCCGACAGGGACCGCTGCGACTTGAGCTGACTTGAGTTGGGTATGCGGGTCAGTGGGATTGAATCGAGGGGAGCCGTGGAAGAGGTTGTTAGGCGGGGTGTATAAAGAGATGGAGATGAGTGGGGTGTTGTAAAGAAGAAAAGCAAAGAAGAAAGAGGTGTTGTAGATTTGTGTGGACCTATGGAGTACGTTTCGGCTTACGTTTATGCGATGTGCGGTGTGCGGTGTTTATGTTCCGTGTGGTGCTACAACCCCTTTTGGCTGTGCGTGCGGTCTTGTCTTGAAAGAATCGATGATAAAACCATGGCATCCATATCATTCGCGTCTCCGATCGGGGCGGCGAGGCACCGAGTCGGTGGGGTTCAGGGTCAAGAGTTAGACGCGGAGTGCGAGCGCCCTGACTGTGCGCTGCGGTGATCTGAGGATTGGCCTTGGTGATTCGCTGTGGTGGTGTTCGATCGTGTGACTGGTGTTGCTGCTACCGAGTGGTGCGTCCGCAACGCTAGGATGATCAGATCTCTCGAGCCGGGCACCCGGGCCACTCTCATCGGCCCCAGAACCTTCTCGAAAGACCGCACTCCCCATCTGTGCGTTCGTTGAGAAGGCGTGTGCTTTGCTCTCCCGCAAAGTTTGGTAGAACAAGAGCTAGTCGCTTTTGGTACTAGCTAGGCAAGACGTCATCGATCGCACTACATCACCAGCATCACGGCCTCGAGATATCCCATCGCCACCAGCGATTCATACTGCTCCGCACTTCGGAAGCTCTATCAAGGCATCTATTAATGCGAAGAACACAATAGAGCTTCGTTGAGGTAAAGCTCAGCTCAACCTCGTCGCTTTTGCTAAACTGTCCCTCAGACTGCAAAAGCATTGACTGATGCCGGCAACGTCTTACCATATACGCCGGCCAATCCTCAATCATGGTATAAGAAAGAGATGAGCGTATTAGAGGACTCAATAGAGTGGTCAGAGAAACGGTGGTGTCGGGAGAGTCGGGTGTTTCGAGCAAAGAGGAAGAACAGTCATATCTACGCCAGGCCAGTGTCTGATCAAGGCTTCGTGGTGGTAGCGTTCGTTCGGTGCCTCTTACCTAAATCCGACTTACATCACTATAGGAAAATCGAGCTTTGTTCGATGGTGAGTGCGGATTGCACAGGCTTCGACTCCCTTGGTATCAGCAAGCGTCCTCACCTTCACCCCAAACTCTCACGAACATCATGCAGATGGGCGCACTCTGCATGTCGCTTAGTAAGAGACTCTTGTATAGCCCTCTCACGGTTATGGTTTCTCTCAATGTTTACACCGATCGAACTTTTACCTCATGCGGGGGGGTCTACAAACCGCAGAGCACTCCCCCCACTCCGCTGGGTCCGTCAAAGCTCACTAGGTCAATGGCGTGCAGCAGATGCATCGCCGCAGCAAGGACCTCATCTCAACTTATAGACAATCCGAAGCTAATGTTTGACTCATAGAGACACCTTTATAAGATGCGTCAACGTAGCTAGACCTCTATACTTTCGACACGATCGGCTCACTCACTCATTCTGAACTCTGACTGGCAAACCTTTTCATTCATTCCAGACTTCGACACTACGGATAGTGCTTTAAGATCTCGATACTACGGACTGTGTTTCAAGAAGGTGTCACTACTGAGTCACTTGTGAAGACACGATGAAGATCTTCCTCTTGCTGCTCGTGGCGGCGGCGTGGACTGCGGAGGTTGTGGCTGTTGCTGTGCCTGCGGTTCCGTTCAATGTCTCTAGCACAGGTATGGAGCTCAAGCTCTGTGGGCCATTATTGCAAATCCACTTACGTTGACGCAGACCTCAAATCGTTCGACAATACTCTTGTCGCGAAGCGTGGTTTGAAACGCGTTTCGGTCACTATGGGCAATGCTCACGTAAACGTTGGCGAGATAACGGGCAGGCCGCTGTTCGATGGAATCAAAGCCTGCCTTGTGGAAATCTGCCCCCAACACGTGAACGAGTGCGGCAACAAAGCTACTAAATTCAAACATAAAGACGGATGCCCAATGAAAGGAGATATCACCTATATTGCCAAAGGCGAGGTATTGGACACCGGAGGCATTCTAGACGTCAGAGTCGCAAGTGCCAAATGGCCACTAGGGCACTATGCTCTCCGCGAAGCACTAATCGACCAAGTCGCCGGAACCTTCCAGGTCATGTCCGAGGACATGAAGAACTGCTTTAAAATCAATGTCCGGTTCAGAAACTCGAACAAATACGACGACAGAACCAAATGCTGTATCGGAGAATATGTCGATGTCGTGGTCGAGGGTTGGGGCGAGGATGTTTACATGAGAGCCTTTGTCCGCTTGCGCCAGAGGAATTGGTCCGGTGGTGTCTTCGACTGCGTCGCTATCAAGGGGGCAACGGCCAAGTACTGGCGGGAAAATACTCACATCCGGTTCGCTGACGCTCTCGGGGTAGACTTCGATGTTGACCCGATTTGCCCCAACACGCAAGTCACCTGGGGGGATGACCCGAGACTTTATTGAGTGGGCCTATGTTGATGGGGCTTCAACCTTTCTTGTGTTTCTCTATTTCACAAGGCACTATATTCATCGACTGAGCGGCTTCACAGCCCTCCACCGATCATGTACACTAGTCTCTACGGAGTATGATAGGACTCCATCCCCTTAGCCAAATACCAGTTCATTTCTGGCACATATGCACCCGCAGGCCGCAACGGCTCCACACGCTCCAGCCTCAATTCCACCTCCACCTCCTTCCCCTCAAACCGGTCCTCGGTCCACTCCAGCCACAGGCGCTGCGAAACCCACATAGTCAGCCCATAGCTAACATTCGCATACCGCACGTACTGAATGGAAACCTCAGGACACGCTTTCGACGTGCGCTCCGCCGCGGCGGTGGTGACGGCGTGTGATATCAGGGCATCTGACTCGCCCTGTATAAGTAGCATCGGGCCTGCAACAGGCATCCCCCCCGTGGACGTCAGTGACTGGAAGCGCTGCATGTACGCGTTGTCTTCCCAGCCCGGCTTGAAGAGATCGGCGCTGAAGAAGAGCGCTGCGGTGATGGCGACGTTGCCGCCTACGTCCTTGTCGGGTTGCAAGCGCGCGACGCCCTCAGGCGTCAATATGGAGTTTATCTTGAAGTCGGGGAATATGTTCTCCATGCCTGGCAGAGCGCCCGCCGCAAGCACGGGCTTCATGTGATCTAATTCGTGTGGCAAGTGCTATAGGCACTGCGCCGAGGTAGCCGTCCATGGGGTGGTCGCGCATGCGCGCCGCGAAGCTCCACGTCACGGCACCGCCTTGCAAGTGCCCGATAACGACGAACTTGGGGCCCGCAAAGGGGAACGCCTCTCGAGTAGCTTTGAAGCTGTACTCCAAGTCCTTCGCCGCGGCGGGACTCGCTAGATACTCGTGTACGATGGGATGGCCCCGCCCATCGACACTGACGCCCAGCCCCGCGTAGTCGGGCATGACGACAACGTAGCCCTGCAGAACCAACGGGAACGGCGCCATGTAATACTGCCACATGTTGCGCAGGTGCGAGGGCGCGGCGTTGGCGTACAATCCAGACGTGCCGTGTGCCCATACCACTACGGGGACGGTGCCGTCGGCCAGTCTGCGCGGCGCGTACGGGAACAGCACGACGGCCGACGTGGGCGTGGCATCGCTATTAAAGTTGGCACTCTGGTACAAGATGCGGGAGCCCGCGATGGCGGGCGGCAGCGTGTAGTTGGCGAGTGGGATGCAGGCTAAGCTGTGAGGTTGCTGCGTGGTGTGGTTCCACGAGCCATATTAATACTACGGCGTATGCGGCGAAGCTCCAAGTTTTTTCAACCACGGCAGAGGAGCCAGTAGAACTGCGAAGTCTGTCATTACCCATGGCACCGGTGTGGCCTGGTTAAGTGCCGTCCGATCCATACACGTCCCGGGCACAGTAGGGTCCCAATTCGCATTAATCGGCTTGCAAAGGAATATGGTCATGAAGATGATGATGATATGTCATACGAGGATGATGGCTATGAGGACGTAGTTGACGATTCGGAAGCTAGTCACCGAGAACAGGCGGTTGTAAAGAATAAGAAGAGAGAGTTTGGTAACGACAAGGAGGGTCTGGGCTTGGAGCAGGCGGGCATCAAGGTACGTCTTTTGTCTCCATGTCAGTCGGGGCATGTGGGCGCTGGAGCCGTGACGTCGGTGGGTGCTTCGCTAGAACTACCTGTAAGCAAGAGGTGCAAATACACGACGTCTATTCCCAGCTTCTAGAAAATGACCGATCTCGAAGCCTTGGTAATGCTTTCTAGCTGTGTTTCCATAGTCGGTGGCGAGGGACAGGCCAACTGCAGCGCAGGCAACGGCTACATTGACTCGCCCGCTCACAAAGTCTTCGGCAATAAGACACGATTTGTCTCGTTGAATCTGGGCATGATCGACGACACTAATCACACTACGGACTTCTCTTCTCGGCAAAGACTCTCGTTGCGCTTCTCAATATCAGCGACGTTATCAAGATGGTCCGATACGTGCTGAGTCCGGAATACGCTCAGCAAGGACCCAAGCAATTGGTCTACGGCCTGGATACAAAGCAGATCCCCCCCTGGATCCTAACTCTATCAACCGGAAACGCTTTGTTCAGCCGTACCCTCCACACCACCGGTTCGGTCTCCGAGTCCGCCGACGCAGATCCCGATGTCTATCTCAAGGACACGGCACGCGCATTCCGCGACCCGTCGACAGCGCGGCCACCCGTTGCAAAAGCGACCACGATGAAGATTGCCTCTCTTGTCCCACTGCCGGTCCAGGACCTCCATGCTCATTCGCTGGTCGCCGAGCTGGGGCTCGATTCGCTCGTCACCATGCAGCTGCGCAACTGGATCCGAGCGGCCTTGGAGGCTTTTCTGCAGCCCAGCGATATTATCAACGCTGGCACTCTTGATGCGCTGTTTGTGCGGAGTTACGAGGCCTCTGGTGTGGTGAAGCGGTTAGGGGATGGTAATAAGTAGGATCTGTAGGTGGCTTAGAGGGGCTTTCACATGATTGCTAGTATTTGTCGTTCCTTGGCCTGGGGGCGGTTGGCTGGTCGCTGCTAGACGTACGCAGCTATCTCAAATGTACGCGGCTAACAATCATTTCTAGGACCTCATAAGGCAAGGTATATTGACTGTAGGTGCAGCAATAGCAAGGTGCAGCGACAGGAAGGTGTAGCGATAGGAAGGCCTTACAAAAGTTTGAATACTGTACAGGAGATACCGGCAAGAATTAATCCGGCGTGCGTACAGTAAGATCCATGAGATTGCCCGTGCGTAGCACGGGCCTATCCCCCCAATTCAAATGTTCCCCCCAATGCAAACGGTGGACTGCAGTCTCAATTTGTTAGCTAGCCACGCTTAATTCAGACATTGTAAACCCGTAGAATTAATCTATACACCTTATTGCAGGCCCCAGTCATTTTGCGCATTATCAGGATCTGCAAGGTTGGCGTCGCTGGCCTCGTCGTCGCGAGAGCGCCCATCAGCGGCACCATCTGGCAACTCTGTATAGGTGGGTTGTGACTCGTTTTTGACGCTTTGTGAACGAGATAGGTAAGCAGGCAGTGAGGAGTTTTCCTCTGCTATCATCTCGCTGTCCTGCTCGTCCTGTAGGCGCTTTTCCTGTAGCTTTGTGATGATGAGCTTGTTGTACGGGTCAACTAGGCAACGCACCTGGCCAGCTACGTCGGCTGCCGGCGTCAACTCGTTAGTTGTTTTGCGCCTATATTTGAGGCTGCTTGGCTGCTGTATACGCTCTAATTTGCTTGCTGCCTTATCGTTGAAGCGGGTATTGTTGAGAAGGTGTACCCAGCGGTTCATTTCGCGGTATACGACGACGCCTGCCGCTGCTCGTTTGACGTACTTTGTGCCCCAGTTCCTGACTGTAGGCAATATCTTGAGGTGTTTGTTAAGCAAAACAGTAACCTGACGAAGCTGTTTGGCGGTGACGTCTCTCACAGCGCGAGCGGCGTCGTCAGTTTGCCGCTGCTGTACCATCGCGCGCGCGTCTTGAGCGTATATAGGGCCGCCTTTGACGCCGAGCGCACGCCGTTTTCGACGACAGCGCTCATCTTTAGCGTTGACTGCTGCCTCTGTTTTACGTAGCTCTCGCTGTAAGCCCTCAGCCGTTCGAGCGAGCGCAGAGACGCCTATCTGGTGTTTGATAACGCTGGCGGCAACCTCTCGAGGGAGGTGCTGACGCAGCACAGCCTGAACGAAAGGCTCCTGCGCCTGTATTTGGCGTATAGTCTTTGGCGTGTGCCAGGCGGCGTCACCTGGCTCTAGCTCTGCCGGCTCTGGCGTTGTGGGCGTGTAGGCTCGGCGTACAAGCTGCGCTTGCTGGAGGTCGATTTTGACGTGGTTATAGCGTCGGATAGGCGCCCGAGATGGTGACGAGGCAAGCCGCGGCGGCGAGGAGATAATTATAGGCGTTGTAGAGCGTACAGGCGGCGGAGGCGTGCGCTCGTCGTCGTCGCTGGATTGGCAACCTTCTAGTAGCTTCAATTGATCAAGTACGATCTCTGGCTTAAACGGGGCGAGTCCTGTACGTTTCCAGCCGCTCAAAATGGTGCTGCGGGTAAACGTGAGACGTCGGATCTCTGCGATAGTTGATAGAAAGTCAGCTTTGCTTATATCTTTTGACCCAGAGCGAGCAGCCCAGTCTAGCTGGCGACCGTGATACCATTTCAGTAGCTGAAAACAGCCAACGTTAAGTGGCTGCAGCAGATGAGTCGTATGAGGTGGCAGCGCAAACAAAAGTATACGGTTATCCTCTGCGTATTGAGCAAACTCTCTCGTCTCGTGAGATCCATGGCCATCAACGAGTAGCAGCCGCCATACGCCTAGCCTCCGCTTCTCCGTCATCTTGTTAAAGTGTATGAGCCAGTCAAGAGCTATCTGATCGTTGCTGTAACCGCTGTCGCTAACGTGTATAAGGTAATCTTCAGGCAGGTCAGGTATCCAGTGCTCTATAACTGTAGCTGCTTTGACAATGACCATAGGCGCGATCGCCTCGCCGTCAGCGCTTACGCACTCCACGAGAGTCATCAGCTCACGGTTGTTGGCGTTGGGTATGAAAATCTGCCGCCCATATCGGCTGTATACGTACTGGCTGGTTGCGACGCCAATCCGGCAGCCAGTCTCGTCCATATTGTACGTATCGCGAGGCAAAACGCCTAGCTGTTGAATGAGGCTCTCAAGTTTCGTGAACCAGGCGCGCAGCGCCTCCGGTTGCTGGGCGAGTTTTCTCTGTATCTCCATCGGCCTTGCCTTGACGCGCTTGTATTTTGGGTGCCTCTGCAGCCAGCGGCGCGCCCAATTCGTACCTAGCGGTGGAGGCGCCTCGTCAACACCCAAATATGACTCTGCTAGCAGCGCCGTTGCCTGCTGCTCCACCTGGCTGCGGCGTATCCCTAAACCGATGGCGTCAATGGAGTCGAGATAGCGCACGAGAGCAAGCTCTTGGGCAGGCGATAATAGCTGATTTGAAGCCTCACGATCTGATCGCGTTGGGAGCTTGAGATAGGCGCGGCGGAGGCGATCGTAAGGCAGTTTGTGGATTGTAGCGTAAGATTTGAGGTTGGGCGCGCTGTACGCTCGCAGGCGCGACGCGTGCATCTGCAGCTCAGATACCTCTCTAGCGTATTTCTTCGCGGCGGATGGATTGCGAGGCATGGCTTTAAGAGTTCTATCGCGTCAGAAATTAATTATATAGCGTTGTGGCGGAGATTGATTTATATGAGGATATTTTGTTTGCATTAGGGGGAACATTTGAATTGGGGGGATACCGAGGCGCCCGGCGTGACTATCCACCCGGCGTGACCATCCACCCGAACACCAAAATCGACACCACAACATGAAGCTATTGAGCCACGCGCGATAGCTATAATCGCGATATTTTCTAGGCTTAGTTCTACAGGCCTCAATTAATATATATAGCTATCTATATTTTGCTGGGAGCTTGATAGCTCGGCCGTGTCGTGATTGAGATGGTGGTGGGCCTGCTGCAGCACCTGAGGCTTCACTACCACCCTGAGGCTGCGCAGCTACTCTCTTTTTTGAGCCTGCCTTCGTAGCTACCTTAAGGCGTCTCCTCTGAGCTCTTTGGGCAGTTTTTTGAGCTTGTTGGAGTCGTTGTTGAGTCCTACGAGCTGCCTGTCGTGAGGCTCGATCAGCAGCCTCACGAGCCTTCTCCTCCTGCCTCATCAATTGCGCTGCTGTTCTCGCTGCACGCCTTGCCTCAACAGCCTTGAGCTTCTCCTGCCTCTGCTCCTCACGTACGCGAGATATCTCTGCTTTTTGGAGTTGTTGTTGCTCCGCCTCAGCCTCCTGCTGCCGCAGGCGATCACGTGCCCTATCCACCTTGCTTGGAGTCCAGAATACAGCCCCACCGTGATACTCCTCAGCTGCCTCTAGAGGCAGAGCCTTGCCTCGCTTCCTACGCTGCCTCTCATTGATGAGAGCCTCCTTGAGTCTCACATTCTCATGCTCAGCTAGTACTGATCTAATCGAGAGTCGGTGGATCGTTTGGTTGAGCTTTGAGATCTTTTTCTGGTCTCTATTAGCTACAGCGTGATCGACTAGCCGTCTGATCTTCCTCCAATCTGATGCGCTTAGGGCTAAGAAGTCGCTATCGCTTGAATGGCCTAATAGAGCTAGCTAATTGAATCGTTTGAGTATTACCTCTAGCTCGAAAGGTAAGAGGCCAGTTGCTTTAAAAGCCTTGAGTATAGTATCCTTCTTGAACGAGGCCTCCTAGGCAGCCATAAACATAGGATAGAAGTCTCGTTTGCTTATAGATGTGAGCCCTTGGCACCTCTCCATGAACGCAGCTACCTAGTTTGAGTAGGCTGATGAGAATGGCTTAAACATGACGACGTCAAGCGGCTGGAGAGTGTAAGTTGAATAAGAGGAGTATACTGCAAGGAAGATTCTATTCCGATCGCAGTACTCGATGAAATCCATCGTGAGGTGAGATCCATGGCTGTCTAGGACAAGTAATCGATAGCTCCGCCCTGCTTTCTCCTTCGTAGATCGATCAAACACTTGTTTGAGCCAGGCTAGTCCTATATCGTTGTTCGTTCAGCTAGAAAGTAAAGAGGATATATATACTTGGTCCTTAGGCCTTAGGGCTTGTAGCTAGGTGTCCTGTATCGAGCCTAAGTTTAATTGATATATTAGCGCAGGCGCAAGGGCTGTTCCATTAGCGCATATGCAGGCTAGCAGCGTTATCCACTCCCGATTGCTATTCTAGATGTAAGCCTTGATTTTCCCCTCCTCATATAGCCTCTTGCTAAACACCCGCTTTGAGCGAGTAAGTATTCCTAGCATGCAGCTTTTCTTATTCATGTTGTACATATTGCAAGGCTCTATATCGTATTGGCTAATCTTACTGCGTAGAAGCTCGAAGTAGAGGGTATACTTCAACTAAGAATCAGCCTGGTGCCGTGAGCGATCGATGCCGGTAGCCCAGCGTGAGATTAGATCAACCTGGTGTCGCTTGATATATCGATCAACCCAGCCTTTTCCAACCTCTTTTTTCGCGATATCCGAGGCAAAGCGTCGTATCATAGGCCGTGTAGGAGGTAGGCCTTGCCTTGTAAAGCGCTCTATATAGCGTAAGAGCTCCAGCTCCTGCTGAGGGTGGAGCGCTTGCTGGTTTTGAGCCTTGGTGCTGCATGAGGTTGAGACGCTTCGGTGTCTTCGGCTGAGCGCTGCGTGGCTGCAGCCATAGATGGCTGCTATTTTCCTATATGAAAAAGGTTCTCCTGGCTCGCGCGATTCAATCGCTTCAATCGCATCCTCAATTGCTCCCATATTGGTGGAGTTGTGTCGTGTTGAAGTTATGTAGTTGTCAGGGTTCGGTGTTCGGCTGGATGGTCACGCCGGGTGGATGGTCACGCCGGGCGCCTCGGTACTGTGCCCGTGCGCACCGTGCCCGGAGTCGGCCCGTGCCCCGCAACAATAAACTCGCGTCCCAACTCACCTTCTTCAACACGCGACTACTCAACCACCATGGATCTAATCGACAAGGCGATTAAAGACTTGAACTTGCGCGAACCAGGCGCAAAATATACTCTCCAACAGGTTGCTAATCAATATAGCGTCAACCGCTCGACGCTAGGGCGAAGGTGGAAAGGCGTGACAGCTTCCCAGGACACCAGGAACGCGTCGCACTAGAAACTCAGCCCACAACAAGAGTTAGAGCTTGTGCGGTATATTGTAGGCTTAACAAAGCAAGGGCTACCTCCTACAAAAGATATAGTGCGAAATTTTGAGTCTGAGATAGCCAAATCACCTGTCTCTAACAGCTAGGTCACGCGCTTCTTTCACCGAAACCAAGGCGATCTCATCTCAAAATAAACAGCCGCTATGGACTCCAACCGCTACGCAGCTAACTTAAGAGATAAGTACAAGCTATACTTTGACCTCTTGCATAAGAAAATAAAAGAGTACAACGTTCAGCCTAAGCAAATGTACAATATAGATGAAAAGAAGTTTATAATTAGTGTAATTAGCTGCTTAAAACAAGTGCTCTCTCGACGTTCATAGGAAAAAAAGGAGGTAAAGGCAGCCCGCTAGGATAGCTTACGTAAGTAGATAACTTTCGTAGCAGCAGTTTGCGCAAATAGGACGTTGTTGCTGCCTAGCCTTATTTATAAAAGCGCATTAAAGACACTACAATCGACATAAGTAGCCGATATTAAAGCTAGAAAACACGACGTCTTTGTTACCTCAACTCTCTCTAGTTAGAGCAACAACGACGTTAGATTGGCATAGCTTAAGCAGGTGTTTGATTGCTGTACGAAGAAGCAAGCTTGACGAGCCTACTAATTGCTTATCGTTGACAGCCATAGGAGCCACCTAACGATGGAGTTTATTAACTATTGTAACCGCAATCAGATACTTTTAGCTATACTTCCTTTTTACTCAACTCACACGCTCTAACTTCTCGACGTTGTTATGTTTAAGCCCCTATTTAACTCTTACGGCAAAGAGCTATCGTCTTATATCCAGCGCAGCCAAGGGCTAGTTCTAATCAAGAAAGGAAACTTTTTCCTGTTGTTCTAGAGATCGTGGCAAGCTTCGTTTAAAAAAGAGACTGTTCTTAAGTCTTTTGAAGCTACTAGTATTTGGCCTATAGATCTAGACGTTATATTTGAACGCTTCACCCAAAGAGCTTCAAATAAAGATGAGATAGATAGAGGTGAGGTATCTGCCTTTAGAAATGCTAATTAGCGTTACCTAGATCGCCTCGTACGGTTTGCGGTGAAAAATAAAAGCGCAAAGAAGCTTAGCCTCACAGTTCACCACTTTTAGGTCTAAAACGAGCTTTTTAACTACGAAAACGGTGGCTTAAAAGAGGCTCTATTAGCTAAGAAAAAGCACAAAAAGCATAGCAAACCTCTAGATTTGCAGCAGCGCAAGGAGTATTATAGTAGAGCTAAGTAGTAGTTACCTAGCAAGGTCCGTAAGGCACGTGCTCGAGAGAAAGTTAAAAAAAAGAATGAGCATATGCAGAAGCTTGCGCGAGCTAACTAAAAAGAGCTTCAAGCTTTAGCTAAACTCCTTTGTGAAACTGAGGCCAAGGAGAAACGCGTAGCGCGGAAGGCAGCTAAAGTAGTTAAGGAGAAAGAAAAAGCCGAGAAAGCAGCTAAGCGCGCACGCAAGATTGAAGCTTAGAACACTAAAAAGGCTCTACAGACGTCTTAAACAGGCAAGCGCAAAGCCTTACGAGCATTCTTACCTAAGGATAAGCGTTAGAAACGTACGGGTGGTGGTGCAGCTCGCGCGGCGTCGCCTGAAGCTGCATCAGCTGCTCCACCCAGAGTGAACAGCCGCGGCCGCGCCATCAACGTTCCATCTAAATATAGATAATACAAGCTGTACAAAAGCCTCATCTCAATTACTCTAGCAAAAAATCTCGCAATAATAGCTATTGTGGCTGTTGCAATAAACTCATGTTTGTGGTGGTGAGCATGTTGTTTTTGGGGCACGGGCACAGTAGGCCCGTGCTACGCACGGGCAATCTCATGAGATTTTTCGGAGAAACCTTGGGCCCGAGTAACGATTTAGTGGGTTAGATGTAACACGTCGCGTTTGTTGGTCTTGCTAGTTAAGCTTCTAGGGTTCGCGCGAGACTGTGCTGTTGTGCCGACTGTATAGTGCTGCTGTGCCGACCGTACGGTAGAGTGCCCGTGCGCTACCTACGCGAGCCATTACAGTACACGAGCCACCCCAACTTCCAAACATATGATCTATCCCAACTTTGACACGTCGTTACTCTACCAATATAGATCTAATCAACGCTGCAATTAAAGCAATCAACTCGCGCGAACCTGGCGCATCTTTCTCGTACCGCCAAGTTGCCAAACAGTTCGGCGTTGATCGCACGACGCTGTCGCGAAGACACCAAGGCACATCGCAGTTTCAAACAGAGTACTACGAACACCGGCAATTACTTGACTTACAACAAAAGGCAGAACTCGTTATATACATAGAAAGATGCACTGAGCGAAGCTTGCTACCTACACAAGAGATAGTACGAAATTTCGCAAGTGCAGTTGCAAAATAGAAAGCTTTAGATGCGTAGGTTTCGCGCTTTTTGCATCGACACAAGGATAAGCTTACAGTCAAATAGAGCGCCGGGCTTGATCGCAATCGTTACCAAGCTAATTCATATAAGAAATACGACCTATACTTTCAACTACTCTATAGGAAAATGCGGGAGTACGATGTAGAGCCAGGCAATACCTACAATATGAATAAGAAAAGCTTCTTCGTTGGCATAACTACACGCACCAAACGCGTCTTTTCTAAAGCAATCTAGCTAGCAAAACTGCGTACGGCGGCTATACAAGATGGCAATAGAGAATGGATCACGCTTCTAGCTTGCGTTTGTGGCGATAGGAGCTCACTGCCGCCCGCTCTTATCTACGAAAGAAAAGCTAGGTTGCAATCGAGCTAGGTTGACTCTATTAAAGCTAAAAAACACGAGGTTTTTGTTACTAACTCAACCTTAGGATAGACGAATAACGATATTAGATTAGCATAGCTTGAGCAGTTGTTTGAGCGCTATACTGCAACAAAAGCGCGTCAGCAATAGCGCTTTTTTATTGTTAACAGCCACAGCAGCCACATTACGCGCGAGTTTATCGACTACTGCGACGCTAAAAAGATCCTCCTTGCTGTCTTTTCTTCTCATTCAACCTACACCTTACAGCCGCTCGATGTGGTAATGTTCTCGCCGCTTTCGAAGCACTATACTCAAGAACTCAACCGCTATCTACACCGATCGCAAGGGCTTATTAGCGTCAAGAAAGGCGACTTTTTTCCGATATTTTGGTTAGCGTGGGGCAGTACAATGAAGCCGGAGCTTATTTTGAAAAGTTTTCAAGCTACAGGCGTGTGGCCGATGGATGCGGAGGTTATACTAAAACGCTTTAACACTACCACCTCTAATCAAGATAGGAATACAGAACTGCGAGAGCTAGGTAATAGAGATAGTTAGAGAGACCTGCGAAAAAATTTAGACACTGCGGTTGCAGATAAGGGAAAAGCTAAAGGCAAACGCGTCGCTGCTGCATTACACTCTCTACAGGTTCAAAACGAGCTCTTCCACCACGAAAACGAGGGCCTGCGCGCTGCGATCACCACTAAACAGAAGCATAAGAAGAAGAGTAAGGTCCTTGACCTGCAGCAGCGCGAAGAGTTTCACGGCGGTGCTATACTATAGAGTCCTCGCAAGGTTCGAGAAGCTCATGCGCGCGAGACGGTCAGACAGCGCGAAGAAGAGCAGGAAAAACTCCAGAAAACTCACAATCGCGAGCTCAAAGCTGCAGCTACACTATACAAGAAAAAGATGGCGGAGGAGGCAAAGGCGCTGCGGCAAATCGCGAGAGAGCGCGCGGCAGAGGAGCGTAAGGCAAGGGCTGCAGAACTAGCCGCAGCGCGCGCGCTCAAAAAGCAGCAACGCGACGCTGCAACCTCACAAAAATCTCGCGATACACTAAACAAAGGCAAGCGAAAAGCCTCACGAAGCGCTGCTTTAAAATCTACAAAAAAGCGTCGTGTTGTAGGTGCTAAAAGTGGTGTTGATGCTGCACCTCCGCCGCCATTGCTTCCACCTAAAACCACCACGCGCGGCCGCCAAATTAAGGTACCACAAAAATTTAAGTAGTACAAAAGCTGCGCAAGGCTCTATATAGTACTACACTAGAAAATCTTATAATAAAACAATTTGTATGTGGCTCTACAGCTTCATTTTTGCGCGCGCTGATTTTAGACGGGGTGGCTCGTGTACTGTAATGGCTCGTGTAGCGCACGGGCACTCTACGGTACCGGTACGGTGATACTGCGGCGTATGCGGCGTCGCTATCGCATAGATGGTACTGAAAATCAAACTTCTCGTACGGATTCGCCCGTCAAGATGTTGCGCTTCTGGTATTCTTGCATGGTCCGATCTTCCCCATTCCGGATCATGCTGGCGATTAATTGGTATTTGGACGCTGGATACAAAATCTGCACACCCTGACTCTATTAGCGGAGTTTCCGCGGATTACTGAGGCTCGGGTCGGGGAAGAGGGTGAATCATGGTTTATAGGCAAACTAAAGAAAGTCCCTCACATGATTGCCACTCGTTGTTTTGCTTGGAGGTCGCTAGCGGTTGGTTCAATAAGCTGAAGGAGAAAAGGAGACGAAAATACTACTGGCCGAACCTTGCTCTGGTAGCTAAGTAATTTTGTTCTGTAAATATTGTGTTAAAACATCCTGTTTATCGTGTTAACGCTAGACCGTTCATATTTCCATACGGACGATGATGATGTAGTGTCCGTACAGGTCCGTACGGAGTATCGCTCATGCGGTCGGAAGAGTATGCGAAACCTTAGTAATCCACGACAAAACTTGGCGCATGCAATGTGGGGAATGCGCAGCGTCCCATCTGTCTTTCAAACTGAACTCTCCTGGTGATGTTCACAATTCGCCTTTGCCCACTGCACCATGTCCTCTCGCACCCGATCCATTGTCTCATACCGCGGCAGTATTTGCCGAGATATCGGCCTCTCGCCACGTCCGCAAAATCTGCGCAGGCCGTTCGTGTTGACCATGCCGAAGACGGTGGGAACCAGACCGTTGCCGCTATGGGGCGCACGACATCGGGCAGAGCGCTGAAGATACGCAAGTATCCGATATTTGTGAGGCTAGAAGACGAGCGGTTGTATAGGAAACAACATCTGGCAGCGGCATTTAGGATCTTCGCGGCGAGGGGCTTCGACGAGGGGGTTGCGGGGCATATCAGCGTCAGGGACCCGATCTTGACGGATCATTTCTGTATGCCAGAAGTTCCACGTATCTGATGGAGATGGACTCGGAGAAGAGCACGAAGATCCTCAATTGCTGATGTTTGTAGGGCTCAACCCACTCAGCACGCACTTCTCGCTCATCCGCGTCTCCGACCTGATCCTCGTAAACGAAGCCGGTGAAGTCGTCGTAGGCAGCGAGCCCATCAATGCCGCAGCATTCGCTATACACTCCGCGATCCACAAAGCGCGGCCCGACGTCCACGCAGCTTGCCATGCGCATTCGACGTACGGCAAAGCGTTCAGCGCGTTCGGGCGGGGACTAGACATGATCACCCAAGACAGCTTGCGCTTCTACAAAAGCCACGGCGTATACAAACAGTTTGGAGGCGTGGTGTTAGCTAGCGAGGAAGGAGAGCGGATCGCACAAGCGTTAGGTGAATACATAGAAACACTGGTCCATGGCTGTGGCATTGATCCTTCTGCACAGGGACTGGCAAAGCCGCAATTCTACAGAACCACGGCATCCTCACTGTCGGGCAATCCGTCGACGAAGCGGCCTTCTGGTTCATCTCTCTCGACAAAACGTGCCATGCGCAGCTTCTTGTAGATGCCGCCGCCAACGGAAGCGGCCACGAGAAGAAGATCATTCCCGATGCTGAAGCCGCAGAGAGCTACAAGCAGGTTGGTACGCCGGAGAAGGGCTGGCTGGCTTTCCAAGGGTATTATGATGAGATTCTTACGAAGACTGGGGGGAACTTCCTGAATTAGATCAAGGTACCTGTATGCCTACCTCCCCAAACTACAGCGCCTACAGGAAGCATATCCCTGCATAAACGTGTGCTTGTCAGCTCGCGTATTGTTTCTCTTCGAATAAGGATAACTATCTCCTTTCGTCGGGCGCCTAAGGCGGGGTCTTGATTGGGGGCGATGTTCGATATACGAACACCCGTTCGGGCACCCAGTAAAGACCTGAGTGTTGCGAAATATAGACGGATCTACACCGTAAGCATGGCTTGATAATGCTCGAGCCCTGTCGGGTGTGTGGTTCGCGGTACTGAGTGATTGATGATTACTCAGGCTACTCCGTAGTATATTAATACTCCAGAGTAAGACTGGTGGTCAGCTGCTAGTAAGCTGAACAGCGACACGAAAGCTTCGCGTAATTTCTCGAAGTGCATATCTCCGACTATCTCAATGTCTGGCCAACTGCGCTCGCTCGTTAGAGGTTTCTTGATCCGTTTGGCTACGCTGTTGAGACGCTCTAGCTTAACGGTACCGGGAAACTTCCAGGGTGGGGATCGGCGCGGAGCTAGTATGGACCAATCATGCGTCCTTGTCATACCGGAAAAGAGTGTAGGCTACGGAGTACAGCCCTATCGTAAGGCTTGATTAGTCGTTTCTTCCCTCCGCTCTTGTCATACTCACCGATTCGCATCATGCAGCACTCGAGCTGTATACTGGGTACGAAACATGGCGTCCAATCTTGCATAACACATGGCATCCTTCTCTCGTGCGGCCGATGAGAGAGGCGTGGAAGAATGCTTTTTATCGAATTTATGGCATTTATTGGCTGGATGGAGACATACGGAGGCCGAAGGTAGCATGACATTGAAGGACGTTTCATATTTGCGCTACCGCTGCAAGGATATTTTTGGCGAGGAGCGACATTCACATCACTGCTACAAAACGGAGGACTGCCCCATCCCATTTCCAACCGTGTTTCTATTCGTTTCTATTCGTTTCTATTCGTTTCCATCTTCTTGTCGCTCTTTTGCACTGCATTTCCTCCCATCATGCTTGAGTCACTGCAGGCTCTGAACCCCTTCTGTAAACATGGTTACGTGCCGCTCACAGCAGTACCTGCTTCTTATCGAGTCCAAACACACGTAAAGATAACCATCGCCGTCATTGTCCTTATCTCAGTTGCTGCTCTGCTCCATCCGCTCGGTGCCGCTCAGCAATATGTCTTCAACAGCTCGGCCGACAACGGGCCCATACCGAGCATTGTCCATTACGTGTATATCAAGAAAGATGACGACTCAGTGTTGAACTTCCACTTCGCCCACTTCCTGACGCTCTTTGCTTCCGTCATGTACATCAACCCATCGCGCATCTACATCCACACCGACTACAGCGACACCGATATCGCCTCAGCTGTCCAGAACGGCAACACGTGGACCCGGAAGGTGCTCACGACCTTTCCGGAAATAGTCGTCTTCAACCCAGTTGTCGCTCCCCAGTTCGCAGGTCCGAACGAAGGCAGAAAGATCGATGCCATCCAGCACAAGTCCGACTTCATCCGCTGGGACGAGATTGCCAAAACCGGCGGCATCTACCTCGACTGGGACGTCGTCGTACTACAGCCCCTAACACCTCTCCTCAACGCCGGCTTCGCATTCGTTGCCGGCCGCCAGTACGGCGGAGCCGCCGAGGACGGCAGAATCAACGGCACCATCAACAACGGCGCCTTTATGACCAAGCCCAACAGCGCCATGGCACGCATCATGCTGCGCGAGCAAACCGCCGGCTTCAACGGCGCGTGGGAGTACAACCTGCAGTTCCTAACGTCGGTAGCCGAGCGCCTCGTGCACATCCCCAACCAAGCCCTCATCTGCGACCGGCACGCCTTCGCGCCCACGCACTGGTTCGCCGAGTCCAAGGACGCGCTCTTCCTGGCCAACGACGGCCGCCCGTCGCCCGAGCCCTCGCTCACGAACTCAACCGACGTCATGGATATCTACGATAACATGGTGGCGAATAGGCGCCGGCGCCTCGACTGGGAGATGGATCTGTCGGCGACGTATATGCTGCATGCGTTTGGGCAAGGCCAGCATAATAACGACATTACGCCGAAGCGGATTTTGGCGCGGACGAGTAACTATGGGGTTGCGACGTGGGCGATTGTCAAGAGGATGAAGGAGGAGGGGCATGTTAAAGGGCATGAGGAGGAGGGTTGACAGCGGGCTCTGTGGGTGGTGGCTTGACGTCAGGAGTTTGGCTGGCATATCGTGGCTCGTTTAGATACCAATATCGCATTGTTTCCGTTCAAGACTCTCTCTCTTTCTCTCTTTCTCCCATGCGACGAACTCTTTTCCTGCGAATATGAGCTGTTGGTACCATATCCATCGCGCTCCAGGCGCCTACCTACCGATCCCTCGCTTGATCACACCATTATCTAGCCATCGTTTCATATCGTCGGAGTCGAGCTTACCGTTGCTTGTCAGCAGATCGAACCCGGGTACGAAGGCTTGGCTGCGTTTTCGGCACTGCCGCGTGGATTCGGAGAATTTCCACGTCCGGTATCTGTAAGTGTGACTGTGCAGAGTTCGGACCGTGGCTATTTATGGCGCAACCTGCTTCGTAGGCAACGCCCGCAATGAGAATAGACATCAGTCCGTACGTGAGTCCCTTAATGAGCAGAACTGTTGGTCGCGTTTCGACTCCTGCATCAGCGTTTGTTCACTGCTTCTTAAAATCGTCTCTTATTGTATGGATTCTGCCCTTATCGACTCGTTCAACGAGCCACTATATCGGATGAGGATTACCCATGCGCTTGGTGATCGCCTTCTAGATAGGCAGGTGGTTGTTGGAGATGGAGGGAGTCGTTGAGGGAGCTGCGGTGATTAATCGAGGTTAGTGCGAATTTGCTAGTGTGTACGCTAACGCCAGATGCGGTATACACCCGATCTTCGGGGCGTTACACCTCACAGTCCGCCCACCGAAGCTTGCCCCCGGTATCTGACTTTTATTTTTGTATGCTTGCTGAGCAAACCAATGCGGGCGTATTCTTACATCCGGGAAAATATCAACACTACGCCTTGGAGACCATCCGAGGTGCCCTGCCGCGCATATGAATTTCCGAAGTCCCTCACTAGTGTCTATCTCGGACAGCTGATCCCTCGTGATGGAAAAAGTTGATTTCCAGACAACTAGACAGAAGTACGCGTAAAGAGCAGCCGCATGAAATCGGGGCGGGACGGATGGCCCCTCAATCAGCGCATCCTGTTGATCGCGACGTCAAATGTTCATGAATAGTGATCGAACACGCGGTGAACTATATCAACACCGCTGCCGACTTGTCCATGGCTCCAAGATTAAACGGCTGTCTCCACTGCATGAAGCATTGCCTACTTACACGCTTCCGGACCAGATAGACATGACACTGGTTGATGATGTTTTAGCAGGGAATATGGTCTTCGAACTGTAAACGCACCTACAATCGTACATCTCTAGCACAAGTCCTTTGCTTTTCAGACTTAGAGAGTGTTTCTAGCCGGGACATAGCAGGCCAGTCTTAAGAATTTAATATTATACTAGGAAAAAGGAAAGCACATCCGGATGAAGGACGACGTACTTTAATCCTACTTTCAAGAGATAATGTGGAAGTCTAGAAAAGAGTGTAAAAGTGAGGTGGTTATAGGCCGGGATATGCGCTGACTATGCATGGCAATAGATCACGTGTAGGTTGCGACAGAGACTACCAGGGTTGGTTTAGAGTCCGAGGTTATCGATAGTCCACGTGGGAGTGGGGACAAAGAACGGCAGGTGACGCTTCATTTCACCCGAGGCGCCCGAGCCTTCCGACGCTGGAACATGACACAGAATTAACACCGCGGGCAAGCACATGCAGTTCATCGTTAGCATCTTTTGATTCCAAACTCCGGAAGCGCGACACATGCAGAAGATGCACGGCTTTTTTTTAGAGGACGGGAAGATGCATTGGTGTAGTTAGAGGAAAGGAAAAAGTGTGAGTCTATATAGCAAGTTGAAGTAGCTGACAACTACGCATACCTTCCGATGAAGATCTTCATCATCTCTCGGTTCTTCTAAGCTCCAACATCTTCGGAAGTCTACCAATCTTCGCGCGATCGTCCATGCAACACTTAAGCTCATGTTTAGCGACAAGCTCACGACTACATCCACCCGCGGGTTCTTGCTACTTTAATATCCTTGCTGCTGGGCGGGGCACATAGCAGCGTCGGTCTGAAGTTTCTTGAACAGGTTTCTGAGGATTGAGAATCGTAAAGATTAGAGCAAGAAGACGCACAAAGGATGTTTATACCCGTACTAAGTCCTTGCAATGCCAGCCTGTCGCTCGAATTAATGTAAGTACGCCGCTGCACAGCGTCATCACTTCCCACTTCCTATCCTGCTTACTCTCTACTCGCGTGTATTGCAGCGCTCATCGCTTTACAATTTCGTAGTCTACCTCTCCAGCGGCCAGCACTATAAGATGATCCCAGCCTGATTCTATAGTCAGACGTAAGAGAATAATTCACGTTAATACTCCTAAGAGCTCATCATCTCCATCTTTCCACTACTTCCAAAGCACCTTTCAGGAACCCGATATCCGAGTCGATTCCGCAACTCCAGTCGTGGTTCAACACACATTATTTTCTCTCTTCCAAATTTCTATTCATACGCTCGTCAGAGCAAGACGGGCTATATGAAACGTTAGCTAGAGCTTTTTTAGTTGCAAGCCTGCTAGATCTGTAGTTGTAAAGACTTCGTAGGCAGACACGAGGTACTTTATACCCGCGGCAAAGGCTTGCACATCGGACGACTGAGAACCAACGAGCATGGTCCGAAGGTGATCATCGTCATCATCATTTTTTTCCAAACATCCTTCTTCTCCGGTTACGCCCCGCGTGTAGGAAGCATAAGATGTATTCAGCTATATCTGCAGTGCACACAGTCCCCAGTCTACACAAGCACGCCAGAGAGGTTTCTGCTTTTAATCACAGGTTGCTGGACGTCGACCGAGGACATTTAGAATGCTGTTTTTGGGTTTACCATGGCTACAAGGGGCAGAAGAACATCGTTTGGTACGGTGTCTGTTTATAATATAGAACACTCGTAAAGATAGCGCATTTCGAAGAATAGAAGAGTGAGAGAAGGTTGGCCATTTATACCCGTGGCGACTTTCTAGAGAAGCAACAAATGTATGCGTAGTCGCAGTTTCGAATCTTCCATGAACTCTGACTAGTATCTTTTTCGAGTGGAAAGTACTCATGACACTTGCTTGTATGTTTTTCCAGATCATGACATGGATCTAACAATCTTTTTCGCGAGCCAAACAACATATAGTATATCGTCTTGAGCTTTTTAAGCTTTTCTGCGTCAGGGCATACGCATAATATTTGCGAGATGTAGGCTTTTTAAATACTAAGCAGCCTGATCCAACAGCGAACATAATCGCTTCGGTTGAGAATTTTAGATAGCCCCATGAAAGAAGAACGATCGTGTTGAGTGAACGAAGTAGAAAACGAGTCCTATATAGTCGTAGGACGGGCTAGCTCGTACAACGCATATTCACTCTTTCCTATCTTCGGAGGAGGCAGAGAGAAGATCCATTTATCGATCACAGAGCAGATTTCTCTCAAAACACCTTGCACCTCAGCTTTTCAACCAGAAACACACCATGACAGCGTGTCCAGATAGTTTTAATATCTCGATACAGACTTTGGAGCGAACCACACATGTTCCAAGTCTCTGGCTCTGTTTTAGTTACTGCTTCGCAAAGCCGCAGCACATAGCGCAATTTCTCGGTTGGTTTTTATACGAAGATTAACGTCAACGTCGCAAGTGTAGGAGAGATGGCGACAGATAGTATAAGGGGCTTATATATGCGTGGAAAAGGGGAAAGAGGACCGGGTCAAGATGGAGATGGCGCACATCATCCACAGCACCTCGTTTTGCAGTTCACGGCTGCCAGTACCGGGAACCATACTGTCATCCGTTTTCTGTAAATTCTTTTCACTTTTCTTCTAGCGGAGTTACATATGTCGACCATGTGTATCTTCTACAAGTATCTTGTCCCAATCGGACGCACACATGCTGCCTCTTAATAATGTTTTAGAGTACCCCAAGGCGGGAGCAGACATACGCTAGGACATCTGCGGTTTTTAGAGCGAAGGCTCTGGGTGTGAAGTTGTGGGGAATATAATAGAGAAGAGAGGAGGGATCTTTATACCTGCAGCTCAGGATCCAGCAGTTGCGCATTACCCGTCATCACCATGGAACACGAAGATGCTCAACATTGCCATTACTACTCCGTCGAGGCGTATCGTATAGTCCCGACACCCACTCCCATGAGTTTCTGTTGCATCTCTTTTGAGAGACACTCCGCCAGTCACCACATGGTCAAGCCCCGCTTCTTTTTCGATAATGTGTATCCCTCAGAAGAAGAAGCACACATATAATCTCGGTAAAGTAATTTTTAGAGGGAGCACCGAGTGCTTGCGGCTGTGAGGCAAGAAGAAGTTACGGAAGAGATGGGTCTTTATACTCCCCATTGCGCTGCACAAAGCTATTTCCAAGCCCATCACCAGTAGCTGTACTCGGGGATAATCGTCATGGCTGTATTCTCTTCTTTTGTGCCACCGGATGTTGTTGTCGCGATAGCTTGAGGTACAAAGGTACCTCAGCCAGTTGAAACACCATCGCTAGCCCCACGTTTCGTTTTTAGTGCTGTACCGCTCAGAGCAAGAGGCACACATACAACGTCGGACAGATGAATTTTTTAGAGAAGCCTCTGCAAGTGGCAGGTGTGAGGAAAACAATATAGGGAAGAGGCGGATCTTTATACCCGTCGGTTCCGAGAATGGAGCTTCGGCACCGCCCGGCTTCTGGACATCATCACCACCACCTACACCCTGTACTGCTCACCGTCACTATGCCTGTTGATGCCTGTCTATATCTCGAAAAACTGTGCTTGCAGACCCGTCGAAATTGCTCATGATGGTACTTGAATCGCATCCGCTAGTCCACACACCATGCTTGTCCCTGCGTGTGGCATTTAGTGTTCGCCTTCCACGAAAAGAAACACTCATCCAGATTGGCGCTCATTGATTTTAGAGCGCGCCCGACGTTGGTAGTTGTGAGGAGCGAAAAGAGCGTGAGAAGACGGATCTTTATACGCTTTCCTCCGCTGCATCATCACTATTCCCGTCAGCCACCATCTTCGCTCAGAGCTGCTCATCACCACTTCCTTATCTCTACGCTCCACACCCCTCAATCCACATGCACACGCTCCTTCTTTTCCCATTTCAATTCCCAGCACACATTCTCCGCCGCCACCGATCCAACACGCATTCTGCCAGGCGTACTAGTCTTTTGATGTAGTACCCACGCAGAAGCAGACATATCCCGCTGACAAGAATGTTTTTAGTACGTCGTACAAGCGGAAGTATGTGAGGAAAGAAAGAGGTACGAGAAGGGTAGGATTTTATACCTCGCTCGTACGCCTTGGCCGCCACTCCTAGGAATCCCACGACGAAGAAGACCACCACAATCCGCTCATCATCATCATCACCACTAACCCCTCCCTCCCCACAACCCCGCCCTACAAGCCCATGTCTTTTCTTTCTCTTTCTTTCCCCTTTCCAAACCACTCACCCCACAAAACCAACCTCTTCCGCCCCCGCCCGCCGGCCAAAACACACATTCGTTGAGATAGCTCCCCTTTCTGGTCGAGGATGCGTCTCCGAGACATCAATTGCTAGATGTTTGTTTTTAGACCAGGATCTAGAGACGGGGAGTTGTGAGGAGGAGAGGAGAGGAGAGCAGGGCGGCGGGGGTATTTATACATGCTGTCTGGATGTCGCTTGATAAGATCAGTATTAGAATTACATCATCACTATTATCACGTCCCTTCTCTACTATTCGCAGGCTCTTACACACACAGCCCTCCACCTTTTTATCTCCTAACCCCTTAAGCTATGCACCTCGCCGAGCTATGCCCTTCGCTCCCGCAAACCAGAACGAACATGAAGCATTCTCATTCCAGTTTTTAGTCACGGACTTCTCCAAGACATGTAATTCATGTATATTTTTTTTAGATCCAGAAACTGGAGACTAGGAACTGTGAAGAAGAGAGGAGAGGAGAACAGAAGGGGGATCTTTATACTTGCGCGTTGCATGGTTTGGGCGTTGTGCATGGGAATGGAAAGGAGGGTATCTTCATCATCGAAATTCAAACACACGATCCTCACCACCACCACACCACACCTCCTGTCTACAGATCTTCTCTCTCTCACAACCTCACACCCTCACGCACACACACCCGGAAACATAACCCTTCGCCATACACAATTCAGTCTCTCTCCCATGCATCAGCAGCCGAGTCCCTCCGCACATCGCACGAACTGGTCAAATTTTTTATTGCTCCAGACAACAGGCGAGCCACCCCATTGCATGCTTGGTGCAAATTTTATAGCAAACCTATGCTGGGAATGAATCTGTAGAGAGTTAAAAGAGCAGAGAGACCTATATACCTCACAGGACTGCTGAAATAATGATGAGCAGCAGCAGTATTACTAGTCCATCCCCCTCCCCCTCCGCCTTCCCCACCCCATCGCGCTATTCCCCGACTCCCAGCTCGTAGAATCCCAACATGATGTTTTTGCACTCGACTTTTATTTTTCGCCCAGTCGACCCATCATGCCATCTTTTCTCTAGAGTTTTACTCGCTGCTCAAGAGCCCAGAGACACGAGACATCCTTGTCTTGGTTCATGTTTTGTTTTTTGATGTTGCGGTGCTGCGGAGGTAGGGAAAGAAGTTGGGAGAGGGACGGTGAGAGAGAGTTTATAGGTGTTGGGCAGGGTTGTGGAATCGGATCGGTGTGTGACTGCGTTTGGTTCAGCCAGACCTTGGGGTTTGGTAATGCGCAAGGCGGCTGGAGCATGGAAGTTGAGAAGGGATAAAGTATAGCAGACGACGACCTACGTAAGTGTAGAGAGATCTTGATTGCATTGGCTACCTGCCTCATCTTGATATCATGCCAGAACGCCATTACCGTGACCGTGGCCCCATCCAAAGTCCGCGGGTTGGCAGTGTCCAGAACCTGTTCCGACTCCGTATCCAAGCTGTAGCCACAGCCATTACCAATCCAAGCCTCTGTTATCCGTGTGCCATGAAGTGAAGCGCCCCTGCCAAAGAAATGCCGAGAAGAGTGTACGCATGCAACGCAATGCCGTAGCATCAAAGAAGAGTTATATCCCATTCTATGAGGCATATCGCCGTCAATGCAATCGAACACGGTGCCAATGTGTGTGAGCGCTGGATCGGTAGGGAAGAAGCGATGCAGGAGGAGAGAAATCAGACGATGAGGAGCTGTGTTGCATTAGCCAGATTCATAGCGGCGAGATGACGCAAAGAGACGTACCTTCTCAACATTGTTCCCAGCACTCTTCTCATCGATCCGGTTCCAGGCCGTGTAGATGAGTGCGCCAGAGATGAGCCACATGATAGGGATGGTGGCTTCAAGAGGGCCTGTTTACGCGTTAGCACGGCTATCCTCCTCTCTGAAAAGCTCGTCGCCCCCTGCGACACCAGATAGAGGCAGTAGCGAAAACAGGCCACATACTGGGCTTCTCCGCTTGTGTCGCCATCTCTATGACCCTTGCAGCCCGGCTGGAGCTCGAGCTCGAGTTGTACCGGAAAGCGACCGGCGCGCGCTTGGTGGCGAACGACGCGGTTATGGCGAAGCGCTTGGGGAGAGCGAATCGAGGAGCCATTGCGATTGTGGGAGGGTTCGGAATTGAGGTAGAGTGGTCGGTATTCGGTGTTCACGATCGGGTGAGTCTGCGCGCAGCAATGGAGGGCGACAGGAGGCTTATATAGGAGGCTGTGGTGGCGGTGAGTCGACACGTAAACAGCAACAAGTCGGTTCGATCGTCGGTTCGTCGCTCGTTCGCTCTGTCTCCTCTGTGAACGAGAGTCGTAGGAAAAAGAAGTGAAGTGAAAGTGAGCTGGTGAATTGCGGGGAAGCGAGGGTGTGTTTTATGCAACAGTGGGTCTGGCAGAGGCGAAAAGGAAAGGGGCGGCATGCACAATTTTCGCGATGAGGTGAGACGCACGGATTTCCGCGTTCTAGCAGGGTGCGCATGCGCTTGCCCATTGGGGAAGCTACGGGCTTGGCGTCGCTTAGCGGGCTTGTGCACGGCCCGCACTTTCCCTTTCACTTTCACTTTTACCTTCACTTCGATTTTGACCCCCGCACGTATATTCACTACCAATATCACTTTCATCTCCTGTTTACGTCTCTCAGAACAATCATCTATGACGGATACGGCGCAGCGTGATATCGTAATCACTGCGAGCCACTTTCTCCCGCCTTCTGTATCACTCTGGACCCTGCACTTTTTGGATGCTAATGTCTCCAAAAACTATCTATTGAGGCATCGCCGTGCACCAATTTTTTTGCTGATCTAGATTGGATTGACAGTATGCTCTTATTGACATCACAAACATCACGTGTCTAGCACGCTCCCGGAGACAACTTACCGATGAAACAGCGTTATTTGCACCCCAACTTTAGGTGCTATGTTAAGAGGCCTGCCTTCGCAAAGGAAGCTGTTTCAGGCAGACAGCTATGATTGCATCTGCGTTAACACCTACAACGGGAGATCATTTTGCTAATGGGGCTCAGCTGGCGGTCATCTTCCTTGGCGACTATGCACAGCCCTACTGCTCAGCCTTGCTTCAGTCAGATATCTCGACTTCTCATCAGTACAGTCAAGTATTTCAACTTCCCATAAGTTCAGTCAGATATCTTGACTTCCCATAAGTCCTCCGCCATACACGCTTCAGCCATAGTCGCTAAAATGGCCATAACTTTCGGGTCGTTCGGCGATATCATCGCAGCAGTACAGGTTGCGTACAAGCTTGTGGAGATCCTGAGCGCCCAACGAGGCGCAAAGCGGGAGTTCTCTGAGCTGATCGTGGATCTCAGATTATTCCATCGGTTCTTGGACCACGTAGGTTCCCGAGACCACTAGACATATTGATACTGGCTTAACGACTGCAGCTATCATCCTTTTGGCAAACACGCGAACGGGGTCCGCAGCTAGACAGCCTTTTCGATATTTTACAACCCGTCATCTGCGACGCGAAGGGAGAGATAAACACGCTGCTCGAGAAGATTATATCCAAGTACGGAAAGAGTCTCACCGCTCCCTCCAAACATAATCCCAAGGATGTGGCGAAGATGCTGCAGTGGCATATGGCAGAGCGCGATGGGATCGCTCGGTTGCAGGATAAGCTCCGCAAGAGCAAGGAGGTTATATTGATGGTACAAAGCCAGGCCAATACGTACGGCTACAGTCTTCGTCGTCCAGAAGAACCAAACCAGGCTAATGACTGCTGTCTATAGAATCCTGGAAGAAAAGAACAAAGCTCTCATACATGAGAAGTTTCAGGCACTGATGGATGCAGAAGCTGAGGCAACGACATACCTTGACACGCGGCTCGATGCCCTAGAAGATGAATTCTACAAGCAAACTGCGATACTCAACCGCATATACGATGGGATAGGAAGTGTCAGCACGGCGCTGTGAGTATGCTTCTAGTTTACGAAGGTCGATTCTAATACCTCTTACACCCAGTGCCCCTATTGCCCGCGCCGCAATCGACATTCCAACCATGCTCGGCAACATATATACAGAACTGCTGGCCCAAAGAGCCTTGCATCGTACTCTCAACCCTTACGCTCAGAATTCCGCGGTCATTGAAGACGCGCTCGGATGGAAGTTTGAAATCCCCCTCGACTTGATCGTATCCTGGGATGTGAGCTGTCCCGAAGCAGCACGACCTTCATTCAAGATCTAACCAATCGCAGACATTACATTCCATCTTTCTGGACAAATTCAAGGAGCGGCCTGGTTACCAACTGATACAAGCACGCCGTTATGTTATGCGAGACGATCTCAATGGGTTGGAACTCCGTCGCAGCGTCGCGCTCAACTCGGCAGTTCGTCCTGGTCAAAAGGTCAACATGGTCATGGTATTTTTCAAGTCCGAATCGCAAATAACGGTTTGCCCGAGATGCAAGAAATCGAGCCTTCAGACGAACGACACCGATATTACATGGTTAGTTGCGGCCTATTACCCGATTTCGTCAAGCGTTGGGATATTGTTAACAATCGCATTTTTATAGCTTGACTCTTGGATGTAACATGGAAATACAGCGATTCGAAGATGTCACAGACACTGAACACCTCGAAAACTCGATAAAAGAGGGGAAAGTCTCGATTGTTTCTAAACGGGACGGCACTCTTCATCGCAATGTCGACGACATCGAAGACAATCCCGACATCGATTTTGACGCAAAAATACTTAAAGATTTCGTGCATCTACCCCCCACCGAAGATAGCGTAGAGGTCTTCAAAAGGATACGCTACATTTCGCGCTGGGAAGACCGAAGCGAATCCAGGGGATCTGTACAGTACCGAACCGGACAGTATAAATGGTGGGATTGTCAAAAGAGTGCCGAATCGCACACGATTATGAACGTTTCATTAAGTTACCTGCAAACTACTATGCCAAAAGATCTGCTCCCCTCTACCCTTGAGAGTTGGCGGGACCATTTATTTGTGTATCTCAAGTTTATTGGCACATCCGTCGAGCAATCTAGGCCAATGCTCATGCTATTCTCAACGAAGAAATGGTACCGGAAAGAAGCATGGAAGTGCCTAAGAAATATTCTTTGGATAAAAGCGCACCCTTCTCTGATTCTTATCACGTCTGGTAGTCGGCTATTTTATCCAGACGCAGAGATGCTGTTTGAAGAACACACCGGTGTTAAAGAGTCTGGTGAATAATATGATCGAGGATATAAGCATGGAGGAGAGTCTGATGAAGATCCTGGATACGAGAGAGAGTTTGTAAGTGAGGCAGAGGACAGGGTTGAAGAAAAGTCGGATGAAGAGCTTGATGAAGAGTGTGATCACGAGGGAGACTCTTGAACTCGGTGAAGAGTCGGAGCTCGATGTAGAGCATGAGTAAGAGAGAGTTGAACAGCCGCAACACAGGAGATCGACTTCAAACGAGATGCTTTTGTGCAGACACGCACATCAACACGCTTTCGGTCGGTTGAATCTGTTCTCGGCTTGCAACCCAGTAATATTGGCCTGGAAAATTCACTCGAGATTCCCGCACATTCGGGATTCCTTTCTGTCGCTCGGATAATTTCCTCAATGCACTTATTGTTGAGGAATACATCTAAGGAAACGTTGCCCGCGGATGGTTCCTCCAAAACACTTCACGCTGCGACTTTGCATTAGCATGCCGGCTTCATATAGTTGCTCTTCTGGCTCGTAGATCAATACTGAAGGAACAAGAACATCACTATACGGTCTAGTTCTTACATAGACTAGATGCAAGAACGGTATAGCTGCGGAATCATTGCCGACCAGCTAAGCGAGGTAGTTAATACTCCCTCGGCTAACAACACAGCCACGACAGCTGGGCCTATTCCCGTAGTCGCTCGTGAACATTCGAGGTACCCACGGATCTCACAGTGGCCAGGATTTTGTACGCCCCGCCTTAGCTTGGGCCAACACTGCAGGAAGTTGCACGATTCACACGCTAACGATAACCTAGTCTAACCTGCCTCAAAGGTAACTATAAAAACCAGCTCTCGCTCTCTGACTTTATTATCGACCTCGTAGTCCAATCTCACATCTTTCTAGAGCATCTCTCATTCAGAAATACCACCACGTCCTCACCATGGCCAACCCAACCGTCGTCCTCGTCCCCGGTGCATGGCACTCCCCCATCCACTACGCCCCACTAACCCAACTCCTCGAAGCGGCCAACCACACTGTCGTCACCGCCCGCCTCCCCAGCGTCGGCTCCTCAACACCCAAAGACCAGTCCGTCGCAAACGACGCATCCTTCATCGAGAACAAGCTGCTGCGCCCGCTCATGGAGCAGGGAAAAGACGTGCTGCTGCTGATGCACTCGTACGGCGGCTGCCCCGGCGCTGTCGCGGCCAAGGGACACAGTAAGAAGGAGAGAATGGATGCGGGCCAGAAAGGCGGGATTGTCGGTCTAGTGTTTCTGTGCGCGTTTCTGGCTGGCGAGGGCGATTCTCTGAAGAGCAAGTTGCCGAATCAGGAGCATTTTCCTTGGGTCATGGAGAATGTACGTCCCGTCCCGTCTCTCTCTGTGCATGCACGAAGAAGCAGCCCAGCTTAGCCCAGCTAAACTGACCCTCTCCCCCAGAGCCAAACATCCCAACTCAGCGTCTCCGACCCCGGCACCGTCTTCTACAACGACGTGCCCTCTGCCGCCGCCGCAACTGCCATCTCGCACCTAGCACTACACGCCGAGCCCGCGCTGTCGTCCCCGAGCGGGCCGCCCGCCTGGCTGGACGCCGCGTATGACGGCAAGCGCGCGTACCTGCAGACGCAGTCGGACAACACGATTCCGTTTGTGGCGCAGGATGCCATGGTCAAGTACTCGGGCGTGCAGTGGGATGTGGAGGTGTGGGAGACGGGGCATAGTCCGTTTTTGGTGAGGCCGGAGGCGCTGGCGGAGTGGGTTGTGGGGAGGGTGAGGGCTTATGGGGTTTAGGCGGAGGGATTGAGGAGGGTGGTGCGAGCGCGTTAGATGGGGGTGTGATTGTGTCTTTGCACGAAGCAAGCATGTATCAAAGCCCGCTCTTGCCCACCGGTTCCTCAACACATAGCTAGGACTCGTTGCTTTATAATCTCGGCTGTCAAAGATCTGATGAAAAGAATAAAAGAGGTTAGCTGAATCCATACATCTACCTGCGAGCGAGACGCTGCACCTTTCTGATTCGCTCGTAAGTCATGTGACTCCTGTCCGTGATGAGTCATTTCGCGCACAATACGAAAAGTCTGGTCGCACCTCTTAAATGACTTCGCGAGGCTTATCGTTTCCAGCATTTTTGTTTTCGGCGTAAGCTGAGTGGATGTTCTGATTTGCGGAGCGCGCTAAAATCTAGCAGAACCATGGTTTGTCAAGAAGGCTACTATAAAACTTTTGCTTCTTACTTATATTTGATTCCAACACTTACACCACACACAATATACAGACATCACACAAACAACTACAAGACACTCACACTGCGCCAAACATGACCTCTGGGTACTGTTGTATCGGGAAAGGCTGCTGCGGCAGTGTTTGGGCTCGCGAGGATTCCCTAGATGGGCACGCGAAGATGGTTCACCAGGGCGATCAATTACAAACGATATGTATCGCAATGTTGTCAAAAGCTACATGGATCACTCTCCTCTGGTGCCTATATCAGTACCTCGGGTGCCTATATCAATACCTCGATACTCCGACCTCATCCAAGCGACCGACCCATTTTGGCGAGACAATCTCCGTTGGTTCCCCGCTGGCTTCTCGGCATGCAGAGCACTCGTCTCAGAGCGAATTCCTAAGGTCCCCAGGGCTATAAGCGATAAGATTGTGAATCTGTTCTGCGCCGGCAATGAATCGGTCTCTGAAATCGTCAAACACAACGACGACGATGACGCCTGTCTGATACGGGTATATCTTGGTCGACGTCGACGACGGGCAGTGACAAATTCGTCGCGCCTCTAGCGCTTTAGTCTCCGGAACGTCCCTCTCCACATCAATCAAATGGAAGAAGTCGGCCTCGACGTCAAGGCATATGCACAGACGATGGCGGACGCCCTCGCGATGATGCATTGGGGTGCACAGATCGATGCGAATGACGTCGAGTTCGTGTTAGCACCTCCACGCGTGAATGCTAAGTTAAGGATAACGTAGATACTACCATGCAGGTCGGGCTTGTGCCCCACTCGGGCTCGTGCCCCACTCTCACCAAAACAACACACCCATCCTATCTTCTTTAGCACTTGATAACTCAACAACTATAGCACCAATTGATAAGGCAATTGCAGATTTAAGATTGCACGAACAAGACGAAGATTTTAGTATCCAAAGTATCGCGAAAAAACATGGTGTCGAGTACTCAACGCTGCGGCGGAGGTGGACGGGCCAGACAGGCCCTCAGGCAGCTGGGTACGCCTCGCAACAAATACTCAGCCCACAACAAGAAGAAAAACTCGTACAGTATATTAGAGAGCTAACGGCTCGTAAGCTACCTCCTACAAGGGCGATAATACAAAATTTTGCGTCGAATATATTAAAACAACACGTTAGCAATAGCTAGGTTACGCGCTTTATCAACCGCAACCGCGACTATTTTATCTTTAAATAGAGCGCTGGCATAGACGTTGTACGCTACTAAGCTAACTTACGACGCAAGTACGAGTTGTACTTTAACTTTTTACATTACAAAATTGTTTAGTATAAAGTAGAGCCTTGTAATACTTACAATATAGATAAAAAAAGCTTTATAATTAGTGTTACAGGACGCTCAAAACGAGTGTTCAGTTAGCTTTAATAGAAGTAAAAGAAAGTCTAAGCAGCGCTTTAAGATAGCTCTCAAGAGTAAGTAACAGTCGTAGCAACTATTGAAGCAGATAAAAGTGTTTTGTCGCTAGCTTTTATATACTCGTTAGCTAACTGCACACTCTAAGCTTTATGAGTAGCTTAAATTAAAGCAGAAAAGCACAGCGTGTTTGTGAGCTCCTTACCAACAGAATAGACAAATAATAACATTAGATTGGCCTAGTTAAAGCAGGTTTTTAACTGTGAAACGAAGCAGAAAGCACGTTTTAGCCAAGATTAGCGTCTTCTTATACTCGACGGCCACGGCAGCTACTTCTTAATAGACTTTATCGAATACTGCGAGGCTTACAAAATACTGCTAGCTATGTTTCTCTCTTACTCGACCTATACGCTGCAGCTTCTTGACGTAGTTTGCTTCAAACCTCTTAGCAGCAACTACTCCGCTAAGCTCACCAATTACTTCTTTAAAACGCAAAAGTTGCTAGCCGTCTAAAAAAGAGACTTCTTCTTGCTGTTTTAGAGTGCCTAAGAGTTAACGTTTACAACAAAACTAGTCCTTAAAGCGTTTAAAGCTACTAGTATTGCCTCTATGAAAGCTAACGTTGTACTCGAGCGTTTCTGCAAACAGAACGACGATAAGAGTAAAGCACAGCTATTAGCTCTCTTTCTTAAGGACTAGAGGCAGATAGATCGTCTTATACGTGCTGCAGTGAAGAATACCTTAGCAGAAACCTCGCAGAAGCTCTCTCAAACGCTACACCAACTTTAGGTTCAAAACGAGGTACTACACTATAAGAACAGCGGCCTAAAGGATGCTCTTACTACCAAAAAGCAGCGCAAGAACGCTAGCAAACTTCTCAATTTGCAGCGTAAAGAGGAGTACTACGGTGGTGCTACTTTCTAGTTGCTCTCCAAGTTCAAGCGAGCACGTGAGCGTGAAGCAAAAAAGCAACACTAAAAAAAGCAAGAGAAGCTAGCAAAGTCAAACAGAAAAGAGCTTTAAGCTGCTGCCAAGCTCTTTAAGGAGCAAAAGAAAGAGGAGCGTCGTGTTGCAAGAGAGAGAGCCAAGAAAGTGCGAGATTAGATAAAGGCAGAACAAGTAGTTACTTAGAAAGCTAAAAAAGCTACTTAAAACACTAGGCAAGCTTTTATAATTTCTTTTAAAAGCAAGCGTAAAGCTTTAGAAGCACCTCTAGCAAAGTGCAAGCTAAAACGAGCTAAAGGCGGTGCTGCAGCTCGTTCGTTGTCTTTAGAAGCTGCACCAGCACCTCTACCCAAAGTTAGCTCTCAGGGCCGCGCGATCACTCTCTTGCGAAAACTTAGATAGTAAAACTTATTCGTACGCTTCTACAGAGTAATAAAAACAATAAATCTTGCGATAATAGCTTGTACTGCTGTTGTAATAACCGCATTCTTGTAGTAGTAAGCATGTTGTTTGGTGAGGCACAAGCCCGACCTGCATGGTACCGTGCCCGTGCGCGCAGCGATCCACGAGGTTATTGAGCCACCCACAATAGCTATAATTATAAGATTTTTTAGTAGAGCAACTGTATACATGCTCGTGATTAACTTGTATTAATTATATTTACGCGAAAGCTTAATTGTGCGGCCGCAGGAGTTGACTTTGGGTGGAGCAGCTAGTGCAGCTTCTAAGGACACTGCGACAGCTGCAGAACCGCTACCGCGTCTCTAGCGCTTGGGCTTTGATAGAAGCGCTCTTGAGGCTTTGCGCTTGCCTGCTTGGGCAGTTGTAGAGGCTTTTTCAGTGTTTTAAGCTGCGATTCGAGCAGCGCGCGCGGCCTCTTTGCCAGCCTTCTCTATAGCACGCACTGCCTTGGCTTTCTCTCTCGCCACACGCTTCTCCTCTGCCTCCTTCTCTTTAAGTAGCTTGGCAGCAGCTTGAAGCTCCTTCTTGTTCGCCTTTGCAAGCTGCTCTTTATGCTCTTTTTGTTGTTTCAATTTCTCTCGTGCACGTGCCTCTCTAATCTTGCGCGAAGACTAGAAGACAGCGCTACCGTAGTACTCCTTGCGCTGCTGCAAATCGAGACGTTTGCCGCGCTTTTTGTCCTTCTTTTTAGTCGTAAACGCCTCTTTCAGACTGTTATTTTCGTGGTGTAGCAGCTCGTTTTGAACTGAGAGTAAGTAGAGCGTCTGAGAGAGCGTCTTTGACTTCTCTGCAGCAGTATCCTTTACTGCAGAGCGTGCTAGACGATTCATCTAACGCCAGTCGCTCTCTTTGAGAGCTAAAAAACCTGCTTTACTTTCTTCCTGCTCTTTGCTTCTTACTTTGTCGAATCGTTTGAGTATAGCCTCTAGCTCTATAGGCCATATGCCAGTAGCTTTAAAGGACTTAAGAATTGTCTCTGTCTTAAAGGAGGACACCTACGCTCTCTAGAATAGTAGGAAGAAGTTTCTTTTTGAGACAGCAATAAGCCCTTGGCTCCTCTAGAGGTAGGTAGAGAGCTGCGCTAAGTAAGAGCTAGAAAGAAGTTTAAAGCAAACTACATCGAGTAGCTGAAAAGTGTAAGTAGAGTGAGAAAAAAACACTGCTAAGAGTATGCGATAGGAGTCGCAGTAGTTGATAAAATTCTAGGTAAAGTAACTGCCATAGCCGTTAAGTATAAAGAAACGCTAGTTTCTTTTACGACGCGCTTTCTGCTTTGTACAGTAATCAAATACCTGCTCTAGCTATGCCAAACCAATGTCGTTATTCGTCCATCTAGATAGAGATGAAGCCACGAAGACGTCGTGTTTCCTAGCTTTAATAGCAGCCACCTATGAGGCCTGCAGTGAGCTGTTCGCTGACTAGTAGATAATGCCAGGCAGCAGAGCACTCTCATCAGCGCAGACAGCCGCGAGAAGGGTAATCCAGTTACGAGAGCTATCTTGGAGAGCCGCAGTTACTTCTTTTTGCTCCTACATCTGACGGCTCAACACTCGTTTAGAGCAGCTAAGTACACTAATCATAAAGCCTTTCTCATTTATATTGTACATGTGACGCGGCTCTAAGCTATACTAAGTAATTTTTAAGTGCAGCAGCTTAAAGTACGCTTTATACTTCTCTTTAGAGTTAGCTTTGTAGCGTGTAGCGTCCATCCCGGTAGTGTATTTAGAGATAAGATGCTCATGGATTCGGCTTAAGAAGCGCGTAACCTAGGCATCTGACGCGCTCTCGTGAGCGATCTTAGTAGCGAAATCTCGTAGCATCTCTCTCGTAGGTGGTAGCTCTCGCTTTGTCAAGCCTTTAATATACTCTATAAGCTCATACTCTTGTTGCTGGCTGAGTAATTGTTGATCGCGATCCTTAACCTCCTGTGGGCGCTGACGACCTTGGTGTCTTCGGCTTAGCGTAGCATGCGATACACCAAACTGGCGAGCAATTGCGCGGTATGTAAAATGTTCTCCTAGTTCTAGCGATTCGATTTCTGCAACTGCGTCATCAATTGGTGCCATAGTGGTAGAGTTACGACGCGTCAATGTTGGTGGCTTGTCTGGTGTTTTGGTGTTCGTGGATCGCTGCGCGCACGGGCACGGTACGTTAACTACTGTCTCTTTCCAGTCTGGATATCTCGGCGAACACTCGATGTGGCTTCTCGATTTCGATTGCTGTCGGTACATGTCCATGGACGAAGCAGGCATCGAGCAGGCGTGTGCCGCCTTCTTCAGAAACGACCCGTACTACCCGCGCCCGTGCGGTGCAGACGCCGCTGATCGCATTCTATGGGTAGAGTTCAAAGAGAGGTTCCTGACCGCTAGCCGGGCGATACTTTTGGAGAAGAGGAACGTCTATGAGGTGGATGCATCTCTCCCGGAGAGACTGATGTCGAAGATTGAGGAGAAAGGGCTCGTGTTACAGAAGAAGAAAGATGATCTCGCAGCGGGATCATTCGGCGATGGGCCGGAGATTTGATTGCTAGATCCGAGGTTTACCCGGCGGGTCTCGGATAAGCGGATCTCAGGGCGGCGCATCCGCATCATAGAAATTCATCGTGTTTCCCTTCCACCATGCTTGCAAGCTTCTACCACCTAGCAAGCTGACGATATGTCGCGTGCTCCATGACAATTGATTAAACTTCGATTATGATGCTGCTGCCCAGAGCGTAAAATCTCATCATCCTCCTGGTTTATCGCTAGCAAGGGTTCACCCCTTTCCAAAGCTCACGTTCTCACGTACGGGAACAGACTAAATAATCAACATGGCCATACATGTCGAATTCAAGTTCTCTCGGCTCTTGACTTGCGAGCCTGAGAGTCGCTCAAATGTTTTCCCAGGCAAGCTTCCCACAGGCTAACATGTTAGGAAACGGGCTTGCCTCAAGCAATTGATTGCTGGTTGACTACTCGGTAGGCCCAGCATCAAGTATATCAACTAGACCCTGTTACTACCGTATTTTTTTCGCTACGATTTGATCAGCTGTTGTCCAAGTGCACTTCATCGGAAGCTCCAGGCATGTCTTCTAATCGAAAAGGGGCCAGCGGTTCCCGCCCCGACCCAGAGCGAGCTCGTTCGCCTCGTCGTGGTTCTAGATATGACCATGATGATCGGCGTAGTGATTCTCCAAGAGGCGAACATCAGGACCCTCGGCGACGCGATCCACGAAGCCGGTCGAGGCATGAGCAGCGGGACAACGAGCATCACGACCGTCGAGACTCTAGAGCTTATCTACCACCACCACCGGAAGACACTTTCCGGCATGAATCTAGGGGCCGTCGTCGTGGTGATCGTCGTAGTGATTCTCCTGATGACAAGAACTACGACTCTCAACGGGCGCGACCGGGGTAGTCGCTCGAGGTATAGACACCCCGACGAGCACCAATCGTATCTGGATCGTCGGGCCTCCAGAGATCATCCACCAGCGCACCGTGAAGAGCGCCGGGGGTCCACGCATAGAGACCGCCCTCCACCGTATGGCCGCTACCGTCCTCATGGAGAAAATGGACAATCGCAAGGCTATGAGCGGGACAATCGATTTGATCAACCAGCTGTTCGAGGCGCTGCTAGACCGTATGATGATCTAGACCTCGCGCAGAATCCTACTGACCGTCTTCCTAACACCGGAAATACTCAGTTCACGAAACATCATATGGACCTGGGAACCCATATCTCCCCGGCACGTCACGAGATGATCGTGGCCACTTTTCTTCCTTCCGCGGAGTACACCCACCCCGTGGGAGGGGGTTCGAGAATAGACTACATATGCAGAGTCGAGGATCTGGTTCGCAGCATTCCGCATCACCATCCACCGCAGACCATCGTGAGCAAACTCAGCCAACTGTGTCTGATTTTCCCACCCAGCGGGATTCTATACCACCGGAAGCTGACTATCGATATCAAGATCACCTACAAAGACCCTTTAAGCAGTTGCCTCAGGACCGGAGAGGCCTGTGGAAACCATCTACCACACGTCTAGGAACGTCACAAGACCTGTGGGTGGTGACAAACTTTGTCCAAATCAAGAAGACTCCGGATAGACTGTTTGTGGATTCCATCAGCAATTCGTACAAACGCCAACTGCCGAACGGCACAGAAGCAGATGCGAACTTCAGTCGCCGGTCTGAGCTTAAGAGTCTATTTCAAGCGGTTAGAGGTCAGTTTCTAGATGAATTCATCGAGTCCAAAGTATGGGCCACCGACTTCCGTAGCCTGTGGACGGATGAACCGCTATTCGATCATTCCGCCAGCCTGGAACGCACCTTCGCCTACGACACTGAGAATGGCCGTACTGTTAACCCACTGACTGTTCAAATCAAACTCGTGAAGGAGTTGTCGGACCTGACACAGTACACTGGGCCACAGAATACGGTGCAACATGTCTCCGAGAAGCTTACAGCACTCAATGCTATTGTATCTCGGCCCGTCAATGAGCTAATCACGTCAGAAATTACCCAAGTTGGTCCAAACCGCTTTTTCATCAATGATGCCTTCACGGAAATGAAGAATTGCTAGCTGTCCGCGGCTACTATAGCTCCGTACGGCCTGGTAAAGACGGCACTCTCCTCAATATTAATACAGCTACGGGCGTCTTCTTCCCCCCCTGTGGCGTCTCTGACTTCCTGTACGGGCTTAAGACTTTGGCATCCGAGATCAGCATCTCGGACGTAGAAAGATGGCTGAAAGGAGTTTCGCTAAGAGTATCGTACGTCAGACCACAGCTGAAGGGCCGAGAGGGCGATATCAACTCTGAAGGGAGCCGACGCAAGACGTTCAAGAATTTCGGCGAGAGCCTTGCGACGCAGCGATTCTACAGGCAAGGGGATACAAGTGCGAACGGGACGACGGTATTGCAGTATTATACTCAAGGTAGGTCATATGTTAACACTGGGTTGTCGACTCATCTAACGTTCTACTAGAGTTGGGTATCTCAAATCTGAATCCTACAGGAAGATGCGTCAATGTTGGCAAAAAGCTCGACCCGCTTCACACTGCTAAGCAGCAAAGTGCAAATGGTGCCATTTGGATTCCCGCTCAGCTCCTCGAAATCGAGCCCAACCAGCCCATGAAATCGCAGCTTTGCCCACAGCATACATCGCATTTGATCACACATGCCAAGCGCAACCCTAACATGAACCTTGGATTGATAGATGGGGAAGGAATGGACACGCTACAGATCCGGAATCATGGTTGTTGGGTGAGGGTACTAGTTCCTTCCATCTAGCATCCCGCTGACATGTTTTAGCAAAACCTGAGCCTCGAGATAGATACCAAATTAATCGATATCCCCGCATCTCTACTAGCCGCACCAGCATTACAATATCAACGGTCTCACAACAACAGACTAGTTCCTTATCGTGTTACGCCACAAAGAGCATCTTGGAACTTTCGGCAAAACGTAGCGTTCCTTCAGGCGGGCACAATATCCGCGTTGAATTTGTTCTCATTGGACCATCGTACAAGGTCGGACGAGCTCTGTAAGAACATGGTGTCCCGACTCAGTTTTCATGGAATGATTGTTACGCAAGGACATGTCGAGACTGGATCAATTGACGGACTCGACAAATTCTGGACCAATAGGGCCAAGGGCGATCGTACAACCTTTGTCGTCATTGAGTCCAAGGGCCCTGATAATCACGCAAAGATTAAACGGAAAGCTGACCTTACGCACGGTGTGCGAACGGTGTGCGCCGTGGGAGATAACATCCCATACTATCGTCACCGGAATAATCACCAAGATGCCGGGTACCAAGTCCAACATCTCGACAACATCGCCATGAAGTTCAACTCCAAAAGCGGTGGTTCGAATCACAACCTTTCATCAACTTCCTTGGATCTTCTCAGAGAGTATCGGGATGTGACGATTATCCTAGGAGCGGATGTAACTCATCCTGGTGTAGGTTCACCATTTGGGTATCCGAGCGTCGCATGCGTAGTTGGAAGCGATGATAAGCAGTTCCAGAATTATCCCGGGTCTATGCGCTTACAGGCTGGTGGTCAAGAGGTAAGCTACATTAATCTAGAGCAACATGCAAACACGTCTCTTGCTCGAACGAACAGGAAATTGAGGAGATGGAGGGAATGGTTTTAGAACGACTAGAAGCATGGTACATACGCAACCACCAGCAATTCCCGCGAGCCATGCTGTTCTACCGCGACGGCATCAGCGAGTCCATGTTCGACAATTGCAAAAGAATAGAGATAAGAGCTGTCCGCAACGCCTTTGACACTTTCAAGGAACGGCACGAGCAACCGGACGCGGAACTCAAACTCACCTTTGTAATCGTCAGCAAACGCCATCACACTCGCTTCTTCCCAACAACCAGCAACGACCGTCTCGATAACGGCAATCTGAAACCCGGTCTTCTCGTAGACCAGATAGTCACCAGTCCGCGGGAGTACAACTTCTACCTGCAGTCCCACGCCGCCCTCCAAGGGACCGCTCGCTCAGCTCATTACAGCGCCCTCCTCGACGAGATGGGCTTCGGCTCCTCCAACAACCGGCTAGCTGAGTTCACACACCATCTCTGTTACTGCTTCCCACGCGCTACGAAAGGTGTGTCGTACGCAGCTCCAGCCTACATCGCCGATCGCATGTGCGAACGCGGCCGGCAATACTTGAGGCCCTGGGTTCCGACGGATGAGTACAAGACGCCGCTGGATGCCCAAGGCAACAGGCTTCAGACCAAGGAAGCTATCCGGCGGTGGAAGAGGGACATGACTTCGCAGCTGGCGCGGAACGCCCAACTGCCATCGAACGACAATGAGCGGGTGTGGGGTAATTACACCGACATGCCCGCGCCAGGCGGGCAAATAAGACTGAACCCATGGCACCCCAATCTGGACAATACAATGTTTTGGATGTAAGTGGGAAGAAGGATGAGGTGGCCTCCGGGTCAGAGTCGACTGCATGACAGCAGAGGAGTGTGCTAGTTTCGAGCCGTTCTCTTTCATCGTTCTTTTTTGTCTTCTACGGCCAGCTTCCTAGTACTTGTAACATAACTGTAACACCAGGTTTCGGCAATAATGGCAATGCATGTTTATTTTGAGGGTTGATCAATTAATTTGGAGTATCCGAATATCTTCCCCCAGCGTCTCTGTTCGGTTGCCTAGCGGAGTCAACATCTGGGTAAGAAGAGCAACATTTCCGAGGCAGCGAATTCACGAGCATATACCGGGGAGCTCGGGCAATAAGTCTCACTCCAACCTAGATTCCAACCATTTGTTTGTGACATCCCGTCCAACCCCCGAAGGCATCCTCAATCCATGTCCTCATGATTGTTCTCCGTATATGGCGCAGGATCTGTCTAGATCTGTAGTCGTTCGACCTTGTTCTTCAAGCTCGTAATCTGGGTCATGAGATCGGAGGATTCATTCGTCGTTATGCTCGCGCTGATAACCGGGCGAGAGACGCCGCACTAGTCGTCGTTAGCTGCAAGTACAGTGGTAAAATATGAGTACTTGTTAGCATCCGACGCCAAAAATCTCGAGGGGTATCCGCCGTGTGGTTGGATTTAACGGGAGGCGGAGACGCTGAAGTTGATGTTAAGAGCACCACAGAGCTCTTGAATATCGAACGCCTGACTAGACATCGAATGTCGAAGGCGATATCGTGGATGCTGTGGGGCATATGCATGAAGGAGGTAAACTTACGGCGCGACCGAGGGCCATTTTCGAGGGTACGTAGACCTGTTCGATGGTCAGCAGATTTTCAAGTTTTGGAAGACGCCGAGTAAACCGAGGGTGAAAAGCGTAGACAGAGCTAGAACTTACATAGGGAACATTCTTGTCTTCGCAGAGCAATGGGAGATGTCTGCGGGGTTGTTAGAGATTACCGATTTCTCGGCTGGCAGCGGCATGAGGCATACAGAAGGATTGCGAGGGGAGACCTAGATGTTCATTAGTCTTGCCTGTGGAGAGGACTGGAGCTGGCTTACGTGTCTGCCGCGAGGATCACTATTTCGGCTACACCGCGGTCTGCATTCTGTCAGCGTCAGTTCGACAGAGAGGGACCCTTTGTAAACCCACTCAACGTCTTGGTCGCTTCGTTGGCCCCCTTCTTCAGCTGGCGGTAGTCTGGCGAGCGCGTTAGCTCAAGTGTCAGAGAGAGTGGGCGAGGCGATGCGACGTACGAGACGCTTGCTGGACGAGGTCAAGGATCTCTGTCGAGAGAGCTTGGTCGGCCTGCGGCCACGCGGCGGAGGTGTCTTGGGACATGGCGGAGGTGGAAGTAAGGTAGAGGTGGGTATGGAAGGGTGATCGTTGGGTTCACTGCTTAGCTCGCCCGCGTCAGGGTTCCTAGATTTCTACGTTAACTGGAGAAATACGAAGCGACGAGGAAAAACACGTACACTGCTTTGCTCGCCCGTGGATAGCGTGGTGGTGGTGAGTGTGGGGTGGTGGTGGAAGGATGGTCGCATCTCTGCTCTGTGCGATAAAACTTTCTGGATGTCCAGGGTCGGGCTTGGCGTGCATGAGCCCCGATATCACGTGGCGGGCTAGGGTGGTCTTGGCGGCGAAGACTGCGGATGCGTCTCCAGCGTCCAGCCATCGTCACCACCTCCCACACGTCAACCACAGCCACCCGCCGACCTCCATCCACACCGCCATCCATCTCACTCGAGATTCCCCGATCCATCTAGAAGACTCGATCGTACCCATCCAACCGCCATCATGACTGACTACTGGTGAGTGCCTCCGCGTAGCTCGCTCTCTCGCGAAAGCAGGACAGCTCCAGCTTGCGTCTGCGCGACCCGCTGGAGCTTGCAAGCCCCTTGAAAACACCACGAATAGGCTCCTTGCCCCTCACTTCAACGGACCAATGCTAACTCCTGTCTGCAACAGCCCCGTCTATGCTGTAAGTCGCCGCCGCACTCCCGCTTCGCCTCCCTAGAAGTCAGCACCGCAACAGGCATCGTGACTGCCACGGCCACCATCACAACACTCCTTACACGTCCAAGGCCATACAGGAGCGATTGCTGACAAGCGGACTAGCCCTTCTTCGGCGCGATGGGCTGCACATCCGCCATCGTCTTCACGTGTTTCGGGGCTGCCTACGGAACCGCCAAGGCCGGCGTGGGTGTTTCCGCTATGGGTGTCCTGCGCCCGGATTTGATCGTGAAGAGTGCGTATCCTCCGCCGCATTTCCGTGCTCGAGCGCGAGCGGCTCACGGGGTGCTACTGTCCAAGATCGCAACCCGCTAATGTTTCCCCAGACATTATCCCCGTTGTCATGGCTGGTATCATCGGTATCTACGGCCTCGTCGTGTCCGTCCTGATCTCCAACGACCTGAAGCAAAACTCGTCGCTCTTCACCAACTTCATCCAGCTTGGTGCCGGTCTCTCTGTCGGTCTCGCGGGTATGGCTGCTGGTTTTGCTATCGGAATTGTCGGTGATGCCGGTGTGCGCGGAACGGCCCAGCAGCCCAGGCTGTTCGTCGGAATGATCTTGATTCTTATTTTCGCTGAAGTCTTGGGTATGTCATCTCTTCCGGCTACGGAACCATCGCTAATGACGTCTAGGTCTGTACGGTCTTATCGTTGCTCTTCTGATGAACTCCCGCGGTAGCAGCGCCGAGCCCTGCTAAGTGCACACATCCATCCGGTTGCAGCGCCCGTCAAACTACATCTGCAGTCGGTGAACGTACCCCGGAATTATCGCATGTCTCGCGTACCCTCCAACATCTCTCACATGGCGCTCATGGATGAACATAGGCGCTATGTTGTATGTCTAGATTTGTGTATTTCTTTTGGTAGTGGATAAGCCTCGCAGGGGGCTTGGTGGCAGCTGAGCAGTGGGCTGGGGGGAGCGGTAGATAATGGAATCAGTCCACGGCAAAATGCGATCCATTTGATAGCGTGTATTGTAAGGTCTCCTCAAATTTCCATTGATCGATTGCGCTTAAGAACGAATTGCATTGATTTCCTTGCTACCTGTGCTAGTCAAACAACGGTCTAGTCTTCAATTATGCAACAAACACTCTCATCCGGGGTTGGATACGAATGTTATCCAGTCGCCTTGCCTCATCTCATCGGTACGCAGCGACGTTCGAAAGACTCAACCATGCATGTTCCGAGGCTAGCCAGCACGTAACCCAGGCTGTTGTATCACCTTGCATGCGAATATGCACACCACTTGCACCGTTCCTCAACGGCCGATCGGTATTGGACTCGGTGGACCCCAGCATGAAAGCGCCAGACGTACGTGGCAAAGAACGCTACCAGAGCGGTTTAGTGGGAGCATAGTTGTAGGCAACAAGTTCATGAAGCTTTCTTTCCCAGTTTGTGGATCAAGTACTATCTATCTCAAACGAGCTGCATTTGTGCAAGATTGCAGCATCTCTCTCCAAACTCCTCCGATCCTCGCAACCGTCTGAAACATCCTAAACCCACACCGACCGTCTCTCCCGCTTCTTGTTCGAAAATTCTGTTTCCAGCATGTCCAGCAATGTCCACCCCGGCAAATCTCTTCGCCTAAACACGAGGGGTGGTTTGGATCGAGAGAACGGGAAGGTCGTCTTGATATGTTATATGGTTGATGGCCACGGGTGTGCTTGAGTGGGTTGTTCGAGTGGGCGTTCGAGCGTGCTTTGCTGGCTAGATGGGTGATTGGGGATGGTATGATATGTTGTGTGTACATGGGTCGTACGTGGAATCAAGGCTAGTGGGAGGAGAGACAAGCAGACCAATAGGGGAGACTAGGTAGTTGAAAGGGGGATCTGATAACTCTAGTCTCTGGTTGTCGTCCTCGATATCTGATCTTCTCGGTCGTTCTCTTTCTCTCCTTGTCTTTTCACTGTCTCCTGAGGACTCAGGAGTCAACCGCGGTCTCGTCTTCGAAGTCCGGCCCAAAGCAATCCGGACACCGTCTACGATGACACGCCTCGCAATATTTCGATGAGTTATAGCACAGCTTGAAGCACTTGCAGCAGACCCAGTCATTCCAACCACCGGGTGGCTCGTAGCCTGTTTTGGGCTGCTCGCTGCTGGAGTCCTGCTTAGCTACGTCGGCCGCGCTTTCATCGTCGGTTTGGATCGGTCGCCGGTTCTCGAGCGCTACCGGGTCGACGTCATCCCTATACTGGATATTTTCAACTGGGGTTTCAGCGTCGCTAGTGTTATGCAGTGGAGACTTGTCGTCCGGGACCGTGTGCTGTGTAGGATCACTCTCACTTGAGATCTCTTCTCGGATTCCCCCTCCATTGTAGCGTTCCAGCCTAGCCCGCACCATATCACAGATTTGCTGTGCGGCAGCGCCATCTTCCGCGAAAAACTCAAAACCGTCGCAGACTATGGCCCGCCAACCGTCTTCGCGCCTTCTTCGATGGGCAACAGACCCTTCAAACCGGACCAAGTTCGCATGAACACTCACATCTAGCATCGAGGAATACAATATAGTCCAGGTAGTACCGTCATGGCAAAATTTGACATAGGGGTCGCCAATCCAGAGCATGCCCATGGGAGCTGCCGGATAGGAACTACTGAGCAATTGAGCATGACCTATGATCACTATCCTGTTTGCTTTCGGACAGCAAGAGTTCGGCTGGTGTCCGCATTTGCTGCACTTATTGTCCTGGTCGATGAGGTCACCGCATCCACAACACATTCGTTCGTCAATGTCAGTTTGAATGCGGCCTGTGGCTAGCGGAGAAGTGAGCGGTTCTCGCGGAGAGTGTGGAGCTGGATGATCAGCTGCAAGGAGTTTCTCGCTGGGTGGTCCAGTTGCGCAGCAGTAGCCTTTGCTATGTCCACAATCCGGGCAACTCTCTTTTTCTCGTGATATCAGACCGGACGTTTCGCAAGAGCAGCAAATCCACGTGTCAGATGGTACTATCGCGTAAATTTTCTTAGAGCTGGGTAGACGTTCCGGAAGTTCCCTCGGGCTGCTTGCCTTCGGTTTAAATCTAAAGGATTCCGAGTCGGGTTTCTCGCTATTCAAGTTCGGTTTCTCGTTTAGCATGTTCCAAAAGTGCATAGTGTCTTCCACACAATAATTGCTGGGGAACCATCCACGAACGCCCTTGCACACTCCGTCCCACCACCCAGTATCTTGTTCTGTTATGACCTGGATGATGTCGCCTTTCCGGAAACTCAGCACTGTGCCGTCATCCGCGTCATAGTCGGTGGTCGCTCGCATGTACTTGCCGCCTGGAGGAGTTGACTTGACCACTGGTGGCCCATAGTCGGTGCCAATCTGCGAAAACAGGAAGGGTTCATGAACTCTGCGAATGACTTGCGCAAGGGTCATATACTTCAAATCCTCCAGTTTTCTGATCCGAAGGTCAGTTGGCAGGACCCGAGCTTCATACCATTCCCTCATCTGCGGTCCAGTATATGGGCCATGTGCTTTGTCGAACTGGTCGAGGAACATCCATCTCATGTGTTCGGAGGGAATCATGATGTTCGAGACGACAATGGGTTCAACCTCAATCCTAGAATCTGAAAGAAGCTTGATTTTCCGACGATAAAAAAGCTCTTGAAGTGTAAAATCCCGTTTATCATCCGGTGCTTCTACTACCCTGAGCCCTAAATGCGCGTTGCAATGATGACACGCTAACATTGCACACCGAAAATCTTCGAGAGCGGTCCCTCGAAATCGATACTCCTGATCGCTTTCTACTCTGAGTTTGCTGATATATGGGGATTGTTTGGGACTATAGTATTCTGTCGTGTATTGGATCCATGAATTGGAGAACCGGCCGAATTCGCCCTCGCACGTCTCGCAAAAAGCCCTGACCTCTTGAGGACCGATTCCGGGAGGTGTAGGCAAACCTTTCGTTAGAAGCGGTGAACGAGGACCCGATACGCTGACTGGGGTAGGCATGTTCGAATTAGCTTCAACTGAGGACGTCCGCTCGTGTCTAGTAGTCTGGGGAAGGGTCGGCGAAGCTTCTGGTGGTGGATAATGTCCCATAGTGTATCGAGAGGACTGGGGATCAGATAAGTTGGTGATGAGGTTTAGTTGGGCGGACTTAGACTTTTGGGTGCTCTGTGCGTCCGATGCAGTGGCACCATCTGTATTTGCCGTGAGGCCAATGTCGCTGTCGAATTCTGTGTCCTGGCGTAGCTTTTCGTTCGCGTATATTGTCTGAATATCGAGTTCGCTCAACGACTGGTTCCTTGCTATATCGTTCGATCCTGGAGGGTTGAAGCTCTCGAGAATAGGGCTCGGGAGAGGCTCGCTTCCAATGATCAGGTCTTTTCGGCTTCTTCGACCGTACATGTTACTCTCCATCTCCGCTCCAGATTTATCTTCTCCTGATAACTCTCTAGATGTAACGCCGATTTCGTCTACATCGTCTGAAACTGCTTGTATTGGCGCTTCTATATCTGTAGTCAACTCGGTGACTCTTGCTTTGTTGCGTGCGACACGACTTCCTATCGACTGTTGGCTACTCGTGTCACTATTAGCTTTCTGACCCCGCTGCTGGGGATCGTCCTGATTGCCCGAGTTTTCCGCGTGTACAGCAGCGGACTTCCCGGTCTCAGCCAACTGGTCCCCTGGAGGATACGAGTTTTCGGAAACATGTCGCGGTAGCTGCTGCTCAGCGTCCGCTTTCAGGTCTTCGAGCCGTTGCTAGAGTCAATTCATTAGCGTTTTCAGGCCCGCCAATATTGCCACTACACTTACTTGAATAGTCTCCGCGCTGAGCTCTTGTTGGGAATGAACCCAGAATCCGGTCGCCAGCTGTACTCTGGTCAGTTCATAGACTGATGGTGGAATCCCACAGTGTTTATCTTACAGGATCCGGTTGTAACCACGCGTCGGGACCGAACAACTTTTTCACATCGGTATCTGTGACCGCTGCCTGCAAGCTTCCCGCTGGCAGGAAATACTTGTGGTATACAGGGGTAGGGATATCCCGCTTTCTTGCCACCTCTTGGAGAAGCGCGCGCACCATGAACAGGAAATCGTCCCTGTCCTCCGAGGTCAGATTTAGACGAGTAAGACCGTCTTCAGTGATGTTGCGAAGAAGTTCTAGCGTGTGGAATCCATTTGCGTAAAGGACGTTGTGATATCGAGCCAATCCGGGGATTTCGTAAATCGATGTTGTGTCCATGATTGGGATTATGGGGTCGCGGAACGCTGAGACCTTTTCTTCGTATAAGAGGATCCATTCCTCATATACCCTTTTAAGGGACAATAGTATCAAATGCCTTTCACCGGTAAGTTGAAGATCCCGGGCAACATCTACCCATAGATCGGTCTCGCATACGTGGCCGAACCCGCCTCGTTTCCGGACAGATCTGATGAGCGCCAACAGTGTTCCCATCCCGCGCGGCGGTTCGGTGAAAATTCCATTACCTCGTTGTCTATGAAACTCTAAGAACCCGACCATATCGGTGTCATTCTTGGGTATTTCGTGGGCCTTGGTGGTTCTTTGAACTATATCTCTGTACAAGGATGCTACCGAGGGTGTCACTATGTCTCTATTGAGTTGGTCACCCCCGGGGTCAGATGCTGCTGCGCTAATAGAGCTCGTAATAGACCGAGATCCACGTATATCTTCTTCATCATCGCTCTCGTCATGATCATCTTTCATGTACGATGGTAGCGCAAATAGAGCTAACTCCTCATGATGTTTGCCAAGATGACGACGAAGTTGCGTGAGTGAAGGAAGTCTTTGTTGGCAAAGGGCACACTCAGCAGTTTCTCCCATGGCGGGTAACCTCTCACAAGTGCGAATCATCTCATCTAAGCGATGGTCATTGTTGAAGTCCGGGTGATCATTTTGAAGATGTTGCCGGATATCCGCGTGCGACTGGAAAGCGATGTTGCATCCGTCGACACATTCCCACCATTTGCGGTGAGCTTTGAGCTCATGATCGAACCAGTCATGGCGTGAGTCGTAAGCGCAGTCTGGTATCTCGCACTCTTCGAAGGAACAAACATAGGGTTGGAGATCTCGGTAGACATGCTTATGCCAGGCTGAAACATGTCGAACAGAGGTAAAACGGAAGCATAGAGGGCATTCAAACGGGTCGCCATCCAGGCCTAGCTCGGGCAGTGGTGGGGGTCGTAGCTTTGTACTGTCATTTGTAGAGGAAGCATATGATGTTTGTGACAACGTGTCCTCGTAGTAGTCATTGTTGTCCAGATCGACGGCAGAGCTATTGGCTTTCACAACTTCGGGGATGGATGATGCAACGGTACTTTGAATCCATTGGGAGGGTGCGCTCAGAGTGGGTGCGAACGTTACGGTTGGAGCTGCTCGTGTCTGTTGCTCTACTAGCTCTAGACCTTGTTCTAGTCTTTTGCGGTGCTCATCTCGGTATCGTAGATACTGTCGGCGTCGGGAAATGGCTTTACCCAATTTAATCACTAGATAGTCTTCGGCGTTCGGGAATTTGTCTCGCACATGTTCAATGTCGTAGTGCTCGTAATGAGATGTATCAATCTGTGCAGATTCCTTGAACTGATCGTGCGGTGCAGGGTTCCGAATAGCCATTGAAAGCCGCATCAAACAAGTGATTATCTCGGCTATGTTGGACGCAAGCTGTTGAAGTTCTGTTGTCCCAGAATCCTTGTCAAAGAGGTCATCGTCGCCAGAATCGGATTCAGAACCGGATAGGTCTTCCCAGGGTACTCTAGCCCCAGATATGATTTCAATCGCCTCTATTATGACCGTGTTCAGACTCTTGAGTAGTTCAACCACCCTATCCCGGATATGCGATGCCTCTCGAAGTCTGTAGTCAAGGGAACTCCTCCCTTTACGATGTGCAGCAATGTTCCCGCACCATAGGCGAAATCGTCCCAACTCGTCGTGAAGGTTCCATGGCGCTGTCTTTTGCTTGGTTAGCAATCCAGACTGATTTAGACTCGTGCAAGCCTTTTCAAACCCGACAAGACATGTGTGAACGTGGCTGGCGATTGGTGATGCATCGTCCGGTCCATTTGCAGTCCTCATATTGGATGCGGCACATGTACCGGACTCCTAGAAAAAGACAAGTCTCAGAGCAAGCCTCTGGAGATAGGTCTGGCTTTAGAAAGCGCTATACGATCAGGCCGGCTGGGGAAGGTTTTCGTATGTTGTCTGGAACCGTGGAAAAGATTGGCGCTCTCCCAGTTGGCCTTCCGTTGACAGTCATAGCCGGTATAGGCTGTCCATGAGATGCATGGTAATGGTAATAATGAAGTTGCTAGTCCGTAAGGGTGGTTTGCATGAGGTTGACAAAATCGATGGACTCATGAGGCTGAGGCTGAAAAGCGGGGGCGAAGAGTGCGGGCTGTTGCACGTGCAACGGGCCTATTCTCAGCCGTGCAGCCTTATACGCATCAACTCTCCCTCTCAAAGTACGAACTACAGACAAAATACTGCTGGGTATGCGGTAAATCGATCGAGGATGTCGGGTTTCGAGGTAGCTGGAGTGGTTCTAGGCTCTCTGCCGCTTGTACTGGCGGCACTAGAGCACTACGCAGAGGGCATCGCGACAGCGAAGCGGTTTTGGCGGTACAAGTCGGAGATGAGGTCCCTAATCCTTCAGATCAATACCGAGAGAAGCATCTTCATCAATACTCTGGAGCAGCTGCTTACAGGGATCGTCAGAATCGAGCATATGACGGAGCTGTTGTCGAGCCCCGGAGGAAAGGCTTGGGTCGACTCTGGAGTAGATGGAAAGCTTCAAGACCGACTGAGAGACGCGTACAACATTTATCTCGACAATGTAAGAGGAATGGACAGGGCTTTGGAGAAGATGATGGCGAAATTGGCTTTAGGAGTGGACGGCAAGGTGCGTGGGTTGTTCCTCCCCCATCGAAGTGCCGGCTAGCGCACATCCTTATTCTCTGGTCCGATTACATTATCGAAGCTCCACCGCCACACCACAACGACTAGAATCGAGCGTAACTGCATTCTTGCTGTCTATCTCACTAATTCCATCGCTGACATGAACGCAGCCGCAATTCGCCGATCCGAACGCATTCAAGCAGGAGATCCGACGCCTCAAGTTCAGCATCACAAAGTCAGAGTATGCTGAATCCATGGGCAATTTGAAAAACTACAACCAGGCGTTAGCACGTATCACGAAGCAATCGCTAGAGCTAGAGCCTACACGCACAGGAAGCAAGTCGAGTGGAGCCTGTCCGAACTTCCGGGCATTCCAGGACTATGCGAAGAGTCTCTACAATACCATACGGTCGGGGCTGCAGTGTGGATGCCAGGGCCATGCTGTGAATCTGCGTCTGGAGAGCCGAAGCGAAAGATTCGAAGAAGAAGAGGATGCACTTGGACAGACGCCATTCCGAGTCGTCTTCTCTTACACTTCGGATACTAACTCGCCAGCCTCAACCTGGTCGTTATGGAAGGAAGCTGATATTCGATATATCCACGATAAACCTAAGCCCATAGACCCAGCGCCTCGCTCCCAAAGAGTCACTCAGATCTCGTCAGAGAGGCGGAGAGTCAGATTCGATCCGGGTGGGGTTCAAGTACAACATGTAAGCCTAGCTACCGCCTCTAGTACACCTCAGCCTCACACGCCTACCCCCAATCTCGACCAAATCCAAGACCTGTGCAAGGCAATTGAAAGGCTGCAACAGCCCCAGCGGGAAATCTGTATCGGGTATCTCCTCGACAGTGTCAGAAGAAAACACGGAATTTACCCCTTGGAACCACCCGTCACGAACCACCAGCAATGGGCGACCTACTCCTTGCGCGATATCCTGAATAAACCCGCCACAGTCAACCGCCGTCTGACCCAGCATGACAAGCTCAGAGTAGCTGTCGTCTTGGCCTCGAGTGTGCTTCAACTCTACAAGACACCATGGCTAGATGAACACTGGGGGAAAGATGACGTCATCTTTATCCACAGACCCGGAGCTTCACTGTCATCCATCTACGAGCATCCCTTCATCAGCCGGAAGTTCACCAAAAGCACCAGCAGTCCCAATCCGCCCACCCTGCCAACCGTCTGTCGAGTCATCCGCAACCAAACGCTATTCACCCTCGGCGTCCTGCTCATTGAGCTCTGGTACGGCAAGTCGATTGAAGAGCTGCAGATGCCATGCGATCTTGATTGCCAGGGCACGCCGGGGGTCGCTTGGTGTACTGCGGAGCGGGTCGTCGAGAACGAGATCGAATTTGAGGCTGGGAAGCGCTACTCGGACGCGGTACGACGCTGCATCCGCTGTGACTTTGACCGGAAGGATATGAGTCTTGACAACGAGAGCTTCCAGCAGGCGGTGTATGATGGGGTGGTTTCCCTGCTCGAAAAGACGCTGCAGCAGTTCAACAGCTTGGATTGAGGGTGCACAATTCCTGGAAAAGTCAGTATTTCCAACCTGCTCCGCAAGTCATTGATACTACCAAGCTCCCACCCCCCGTGACATAATTCATTTCTGATGCGTACTGAGGGGACTGTAACTCTACGTTTGTATCGTCTCGCCTTGACAAGCCATATTGGGACGTTTACTTAGTATGCTAGATACACTAACCTTTGTAAAGATAAAGGTAAACTACCTACCTATTATTAGAGATACCTATACTGTCAAGAGGATTGTCTAAATTCTGTCCTTATCGACAATGGATTCTGCTAGGGGGGTGAAGCTACTGCCATCAGCCACCGCATGGATGAACGGACAGCAAACACCCTCCATATTTCCCCAGCGTTTCCTCTTGATCTACTTATGTTTGACGCGACGGTGGAACAAAGAGATCGAAGGGCTCTTGGTGGAACTCAGCACAGGCTCCAGATACTTCTGACGATAACCTTGCGATAGCTTCGGTCGTGGGGCAAATCACCTGAACGTGGTTCTATGACCTGTCCGTAAATGTATCGGTATTAGATATGCAGTGTTATACAATCGGTATACGTATAGAGCTGGGGAAGCAGTTTGGCGTGTCTGAGCACCGTCAGTCCTCGAAGAAGGGATGACGTTGTCCTGAAAGAAAGTGGCCGGGAGTCCCTTTCACCCACTAGACGCCGGTGGTCGCTGCTGCAGGGTCCAAGCTAGCCGCTTGGCGGAAATGGTCCCCGCGGCTGGCTGGGCGGCTGAAAGTGCAACGGCCAGTCAGCAGGCAGAGCATTTATTGGATCAGCCTCTTTGTATATATACCAATACCACTGCGCCGTCACGGGGCCCTCCCTTGACTGCTTCACTCGTAGACTGCTCTCTCTGTTGGAGTGTTTGTTGCACCTGCCCAGTCAATTGTCGCGCCCTTCCGCGCTTGCCTCTTGAGCGCGAGACCAACGCGGCGGCGGCAGGAGCGTTGGAAACCCGAGCCTCGAACCCCTCCACTCGCCCCGGAACGGCAGGTACACACTCCCCGCTGCCCAACCCTCTGCACAGCTCTCCGACGGACGTCGCAACAGCAGCGCAGAGTCCAGCCCGGCCTCGCACGCCGTCTGTCGCTTGTGCAGCTCCTATCAAACAATCCGGCCGCCGTCGACCAGTCGCCGCCGCCGTCTTGCACCTCCGAGACGCTGAAACAAACGCAAGGTCCTTCCTGCGTCCCCCCAGCCTGGGACACGACCGCGACCGACCAACGCGACCAACACCACCACGGCCGCTGCTCCCTGGCCTCCTGGCTACCGACCTCGCTCTCCGCCGCCCCCGGCCGCTGGACTACCACCTATGTATCGGCCTGGCACGCTGCTTGCTGTTCTGTCACCATGACCGCCGCAAACCTGGCCTCCCCGCTGCCTGGCCTCCCCGAACAGCCGCACGCCGACGACCTCATCCAGCGACTGAAGGCCATGACGACCGCCGACAGCGCGCTGCAGGAAGCCGCGAACGCGGACAACCCACTCGGCCTCACCCGCCAGCTGAGCAACTCGTCGTCCGATGACGGCAGCTCCGTCCGCCAGCGGCGCCCTTCTACACCACGCTCGCAGACGGACCCCTCCAACGACATACACGTACTCCCCACCCACCACACGCGGCCGCGGAACCGCTCTCCCTACTCTCGCACCCACTTCCGCTCGCACAGCGGCTCCAGCTCGCTCAGCGCCCCGCCAATGACGCGGGCTCACTCGCTGCCGACTGTTGTCAACCCCATCGGACACCTCGCCTTCTCGCCCTCCCCAATGCCCCACGCCCGGCCGTCCTCGCCGCTCCGCTCGCCGAAACGCACCCGAAGCCCCTACCGTCCGCCGGAAGACTCGTATGCACACTCGGGCGCGCCCAGCGTGTGCGACATCTCCGAGGACGCTGAGCTGGAATTGACACCAAAGCTCGGGACTGGACTCGGCGCCGCCGTGCCTCCCTCGCCTTTGTCGAGCTTCTACAGTTCCAATTCCCTGTCTAGGAGCATTAGACGACGCCCTGCCTCACCCCTCCACCAGGTATTGGCCCCGTTTGGCTCAGCGACTACCGCCCAGACAACGAGCACACCCACGTCGACCGCCTCATCGCCCCTACTCTCCGCTTCCAAGTTCAACGAGCCGTTTCCCGGCATGAACTCTCAATACCCATCCTCGCACGCCTCGTCGTCCATGCCCTCGACACCCACCTCCATGCGCTCGCGCAGCCCTTCGATCTCGTCTCTCGAGACTATACCCGACACACCCGACGCAGAAGCCGAAGCCACTGAAGCAGACTGCATTGCTCGGTTGAAAGCTGCAGTGGACCGAGAGAACGATGACGCAGACGGCGCCAGGCGTTCCAGCTTGGACGTGCCTGGAGGCAGTGGCCGCGCTCTGGGCTTCGGCAAGCGGGACTCGAGGAAGAGGTGGAGCGTGTGCGGTGCGGAGAGACGAGGCGACCTTGACCTCGAGACCATCTGGGAAGACTGATGAGCGGGGCACTTGATTTGCAGTCGAAGGGCCCCAGACATCAATGGACGGGGACAACATGTCTCTGTACCATGCATCATAGGAAGTTCAGGATCACTGCATTACCGGCGTACGGATTGGGGAGCCAGGCTTTGGCCTGGGCACGGAATTCTCCTAGTCAGCGGTACATGGTTTTCTTGTTTTGCGAGTCGTGTCTTTCTCTGCTTTCTCCCGCCCCGTCTCTCTACTACTGCTACTGCACAAACAGGGAGTGGCAGGCGTTTGATCCGAGCACGAAGGACGAGCTTTCCTTTCTTCCCTTGTTTCTTTCCTTGTCCTCTGCACAGCCAGCATCTAGTACGATAGTACGATACACACACAGCACACACACGAACATGATGAAACCCGGACCAACAAACATTTTCTCATCAGCATGATACCCTCCTGTGGCGGGAGCAAATGGGGTGTTCCTTTATGGGATTTTCTTTTGCGCAAGTGCGAACTGGATGGATAAGGCGAGAGAATATCAGAAATCAGCGGAGATATCATAAAAAGTATGGCTTTTTCTCCATGCAAATCGTTTGTTTACTGTGGTGCTTGTTGGGTGATTGATTGATCGGTGATCGTTGGTACCGAGTAGCCCCTTGACCCCCTACATGACAACGCAGGTACACTGGACTGGTATGACCCCTACATGACGCCGCAGGTACGCAGGTATGTTTATTTTTGGGTTTTGAATGGCACTGCTTGCGTGAGCGGTGGATGGATGACTGCTTGCTGACGGGTTATTTTGTCCTGTTTTAACGCGGCTTACCTACATAGTGGGATTCCATCAGTTGTGTAAGAAAATAGCTACCGATGTTTGTGTTTCCTGCGGACGGGGGTAGCCGGGACGGGACTGGACTGGACTGTGAGATATGTGAGGTGTGTATTCTTGGGTCCTTGGTGGTGTATGATAGTTGGGGTTTTATGCCATGTACAACTGCGTTACTGCGATCTGTCTCACGACTCACACTGACTACCTACCTATGCACACTACACCCCTTCCCCCCACTTCCTTCCCCCCTCCCTCTCCACCCCAAACACAACCCCACACCCCCTCCTCGCCCCCTCCGTCACCTTCAACACCCTCTTACTTAGCTCCTCCAACCTCTCCGCCGCCTCCGCATCCCCCTCCTGAATAATGCGCGCAAACTCCAGCGCCTCCTCGCGCATGTTCAGCGCGCCTTTGACGTCGTCGCCGCGCGCCACGCCCAGCTCGTGCGTTGTGCCGGTCGCGCGCTCGAAGAAGGTGACGGAGGAAATGTCGGTGATGCTGGGGAGCGTGAGCGTGCCGAGCGTGCCGTGGATTTCGCTCGGGGCGGAGGAGGTGTAGATTTTGGAGGTGGAGATGTGGAGGGGGAAGGGGGCGGCTTTGGTATTTCCGGTGGGGGTGTTGTTCGTGCTGTCGTCGCTCTTGTTGTCGTTGTTGTTCTTCTTGTCATCATTATACTCAAGCACAAGATGCCCCCCGCCATCCGCCCCCGTAGCAATCCTCACAGGAAAATACACCGCCTCATCCGGCTCACCAAACAGCTCCACCGCCGCCGCCACACAGTACACGCCCAAATCGACCAAACACCCGCCGCTCATCTCTAAGCTGAAGATATTCGGCGGCGGGTCCGCGCCCGCCAGCACCTGCGCGTACCGCGAGCTAAACTGCGCGTACGTGAAGCTCGCGCCCGTGACCGTGCCTATGCGGCCCAGACTCTGCTTGAGTAACTTAAAGTTCGCCTCGTGCAGGTGGCGGAACGCTTCGAGCAGGAAGACGCCGTGCGCGCGCGCGAGGCGGAATAGCGCAGCGAGCTCGGCGAGAGTGCTCGTGCTGGGTTTTTCGAGGATGACGTGTTTGCCGGCGGCGAGCATCTGTGCGGCGTGCGTGTAGTGCAGTGAGTTCGGGGAGGCGATGTACACGGCGAGGATGTGTGGGTCCGCGGCGAGGGATGCGAGCGAGGTGTGCTGTGTGATGGGGGAGGGTGAGTCGGAGTCGTAGCGCGCGCAGAAGGTGGAGGCTGTGGAGGCGTTGCGGGAGTACACGGCTGAGAGGGTCCAGGATGAGGTGGAGTGCGCGGAGGCGATGAATGAGTGCGTTATCCAGTTTGTGCCGATGGTGGCGAAGGGGATGGGCGACATGGTGGGGGATGCGATGGAGGGAAGAAGGTGGTGAGGGGGAGAATGGTTGTTCTGTTTGGAAGAGTATGTTATTTAGTGGAGCTCTACTGATTGTGGAGTTAATGGATGGAGGGGTAGCTGTAAGTAACCCCACTATGTCGACGTCATGGCACGGTTACCTATTTGGTAGGTTCTCGTCACTGTTTAAACTCCTCCTACCCTTCACAAAAAGAAATGCCGTGGTTTGCTGGTAATTTTAATTCTGCTGTTGCCTCTTCGGTTGTGGGCGCGGCTTACACTGTAGAGTAGAAATTTGGCTAATTGAGTTAGTTATTTTACGAACGGGAGTAGGCTGGCTTCTTCTGCTGGTAGCGTAAAGCCTGATGAGCGACTCGGGAAAGGAATCGCCTTGAGTGGAGTGTTTAGCTTGCGTTACTACTACAACCTCTAGGCATATTGAGATATCTGCAGAGTGGTTAGTCATTATGCGACACTCATGCTCTCTTTCACGGGCATTTTCATGGTGCATTGGTGACTGAAGAGAACAGAGAGGATCCAGCTACCGATACCGAGTGTCTTGGGCATTGCACGGTCTTGTCAGGAGCACGTTGGCCCGATGTTTACTTAAAGTGCGATCCTGGGGAACGCCGTGTAACCAGGCGGAGTGAAACACGGCTTACATTGGTGTACCACGTGCAATGGATACTGCCTAGGTAGACACATGATTATAGCATGGAATACTGAAACATGTTCGAGAGGGGAATGATCGCCAGATGGGGGTAGCCGGTTCAGTGGTGAGATAGAAAGAGGTCGTTCTAGCCGTAGTCTAGAGACGCCGATCGAGCAGAGTCGGAGGATTGCAGACTCGTTGTGAAACCGGGTTTTTCGTCTCCTTGGTACATGTAGGTGGATACAACATTGTTTCCTGCGCTTCACAGCTTCCAAGTCTCGGGAACCACCTAATGGATAAATGCATACGAAGTCCGGCCTGAGATCTGTGGCGAAAGCCCGTGGTTGAGCACGGTCTCCAAGTCCGTGGTAGCAGAATTTCTATGCCTGCCACACTACGTCGATGGCGCGTCAAGTGGGATAATAAAAAGTACATCGTAGCACCGTGAGTGAGCATAGAGTACGAGATGTTCGGCCGGGATCGGGAGTAACGTCTGATGGTCAGGCGGCGAGGCTAGTTGTACGGGCCGTTTGTCTCAGATATGGCGTTCATGCGATAGACTCATTTGGTCAGACCCGAGGATATAGTGGTGTCGGAGCGTAGGAGTGGTGGTACATAATGCGGGGAGGATGGCTTCTCCCAGATCTTGCAGGATTTTGTCTTAGATGGCGGCGGCACTTGGACAGCTGTCAGTGTAAGTGTATACGGCGTTTGTTCGAGCCTGCTTCTGGGGGTATTGGTCTTCGACTGAGTTCTGAGCACAAGCAGACCATCTCACCTTCCCTAATCGGTCGACAACATTCCGTGATCGGGGAATTGATACTGCAAGTGACGTGCTGTCGGCGATGCCACTGGTTCTCTACCCGTCGGAGTAGTGAGAGTAGCGTCAACTCTGTTGCTCAAAGAGGAAGACGTTGATTTCATACGTGTCTGCATCTGTCCATGCAGCCTTCCAAAGCGTTGAGGCCGCCGGGGACAAGACAGAGCACAATATTCGCTGGTGGAGGCTTGCGAACACAAGAGAACACGGAGGGCGGTCGCAGAGGCTCTGGTCCAAGCCTCGGGGGATAAGCACGGGCTGGTTTGCTTTCCCCGACGCCGCGTGGGTCGAGATACGGAGGACCAGCTACCGAACTGGGTTTTCCTTTTGAAAGGACATTGCCTCCTGTAGTGGCTTGTTAGCCAAATTGGATTGAGTCACGGCCGCAATCGTCGGCAGTTCCGCTTTGTCGTCGAAGCCGTAGTCGCCCGTGGTTTGAAAAGTGTGGGAGCGCCGCAGCAGGAGAGAGTCATCTTCTCTGTAGAAGGTTCCTCGGTGGTGGTGGCGGACCCATGCATGCACCGGACACGATTAGACCGGGGTCGGGCCCGGACTTGACGCTCTCGGTCAGCGCTTCGATAACCTTAATAGCGAGGGGCGAGATTCCACGTTTCATGTGCCTGCACCAGAGCGCAGGCGCCAGATGGGAAAACACGGCGCGGCGCATATACGGGCAGAAATTGAGGTTTGCAAAAGGAGGCAAGGCCGGGCGGTGATTGGCTGTGATTGTCTGGTTCGGGCTAGCGCTGCCCCGCGCCGACGTCGTTTGGGATGGCGGGCGCCATCCTCTGCATCATCCTTTCACTCTCGCAACCTTCCACCAACCTCACGCCGTCAACCAAGCCAGCGTCAGCGTCGTGAGACCGACTCGCGCTGCCCCTGCCGCCTGCATGGCGCGCCCTTATCGATTGCTCGCCGGCCCTAACTTAGAGTGCAGGCGTTTGGCTCACTGTTCCTGCATCGCGCCTATGCACTGTCTGTCAATCACCCACCTCCCCTGAGTGCGATCCAGGCAAACACCATGCGAAGAACGTGTTCACGCTATCCAAGCGCCGATGCTGCGAGACTGCGGGGGGGTGGTTATCCCCTCTTTCATTCTTCACTTCCCCCGGCTGTGCGATTGCTTGGCCCAGATCTCAGGCCAGCAGCCGTTGCACCCGAGATCCCCTACTTTGTGTATGGGGTCGTCGAAGCGGAATTTGCGGCGCACAGGGCGGGCCCAGGCGCGTACCTGGCTTCGCACTCAGACTGCCCGACGGGTCCACGGGCTGCCCCCGACTGCACAGTGGCCACGGCGCCGGACAACCGCCTGGTTAATTTTGCACGCTTCGCTACGGTAGGCATGCGTTAGTCGTGCAGGTACCATGCGAAGGCGCTGACGCCGCATATGCACATGAGATTGAGATGGTGAGTTTCGAAACACTCGAGCCATCGGCGCCATGTTCCACTATAAGAGCACAAAGCCTCCTCGCACGCTTTTGATCTTGCGTTACTGTTCTGGCTTCGTTCTCGGTCAAGCACCCACACTGTCGTTCTTTTTCCTTCCTTTCAGAGCTCGACGCTCGTTACACACCTTCATTTGGTTCACTCTAGTCCCTCATTCACACCATCTTGTGTATAAAAAGATCCCGTTAGGTCAACTCCGACTCTCATACTGAAATTCGGCATCTTGACCTCTTCAATTCACTCTCCAAAATGTACTCCAACAACCTTTTGCTCGCCCTCGGGCTCGCTGCGTCCATCGCCCCTACCGATGCCTTCTTCCGCATGGGCTGCCCTGGACGTGTCGTGCGCAACCGCCTTGACCCCATCGTCAACCCCGGGGGTGTTGCTTCGCATGTTCACACCATTTCTGGTGGCTCTGGCTTCGGTCCTTCCATGACTTTCCAGCAAGCTCGAGACTCAAAATGCTCGTCTTGTCAAATCAAGGAAGACATGAGCAATTACTGGACGCCGCAGCTCATGGTGCAAATGAAAGATGGCACGTTCCAGCCAGTCCCTGTTCAAGGTGATGGTGATGATAGCAACGGTGGCATGACTGTCTACTACCTGTAAGTTTTCTCGCATTGAGTCACAGGCAACATTCTGATGCGGCACAGTCAACGAGGCGAGAAGGGTGAGCAGCTGAAAGCCTTCCCAGAGGGCTTCCGCATGCTCGCTGGAGATCCTAACAGGCGGAATTTCACGGGCGATTCGGATGCAAAGGCCATCAATTACAACTGCCTTGGTGGCAACAAGCCCGAAACTAATGAGTTGCCCAACTACAACTGCCCTGGCGGCCTGCGAGCGCAAGTGTTCTTCCCGTCCTGCTGGGATGGCAAGAACCTGGACAGTGACAATCACAGGTCGCACATGGTAGGTGATTTTCCGATACGCATCGCACCCAATTGCACCTACTAATAACAACTAGAGCTACCCTGTCGGTGACCATGCCGACAGCGGCGCCTGCCCCTCAAGTCATCCCGTGCATTTGATCTCCATCTTCTTTGAAATCTTGTACGATACCCCCAAGTTCCTCGATCAGTGGAACGGAGACCAGCAACCGTTTGTCTTCTCCAATGGCGACAAGACGGGCTACGGCCTCCACGGGGACTTCGTCAACGGCTGGGATGTGGATGTCCTCCAGAAGGCCGTCGACACTTGCACCGATAACTCCGGCCAAGTCGAGAAGTGCGGCGCCGTCACCATGTTCACTCCCGATGAATGCAAGGCTTGCAAGATCCCCAGCGTGATCGACGAGCCGGTCGATGGAATTCTCAAGGCTCTCGCTGGCTGCAATAAGATCAGCGCGGGTCCAGAATACGCCGCACCCCCTAAAGATTGCGCGTCCACCGCTGCCATCGGCGCCGCTGCCCAGAACTTTGTCGACTTGACCTCAACCAAGAAGTGGGCGTATACCGGCTGCGGCACCGACAAGTATGACAAGCGCACCTTCACGGGTAAATCAACCACCGGCGACGACATGACAGTTGAGAAGTGCGTCGACTTCTGCTCTGGCGCGGGCTTCACCTACGCCGGCCTCGAGTATGGCCGCGAGTGCTACTGCGACAACAAACTCGACAAGGCCAACGCACCCAAAGATGGCGTCATGGGCTCTTGCACCACGAAGTGCTCGGGCAACAACAAGCAGTTCTGCGGCGCAGCCGGCGCTCTCAGCATCTATCACAAGTGCGAGGGCGAGTGCAAGAACATCCAAATCGGCGGCGCCGCACCTGCCGCGTCCTCGAAGGCCGCCGCGGCTCCGTCCGCATCGCCCAAGCCCCAGTCCAGCAGCAACCCTGTCTCGGTCAGCAAAGCCGCAGTCGTCAGCAAAGCCGCAGCTACACCAAAGCCCAGCACAACAAAACCCACCAAAGCCGCCGCCTCCTCCATGGTCACGCCGGCGCCCACGCCCACCAAGGCGCCCGATTGCCCGCGCAACAACTGCATCAACCAGATCTTCAACCCAACGGCCTCGGTCTCCGCCAGCAGCTTCTGTGCGTCATACACCAAGAGCGCGAACACCGCTGCGTCGGCCATTCCGCAGTACCTGCACAACTGCTACGGCGACGCGAACATGGTGACCAGCGCATGCAAGTGCCTGAGCCACTTCCCCACGGGTATGCCCAAGATTCGGAGACACGCACGGGAGATTTGAAGACGCGTTTGCCTTGATCTCTCCTCCACCTAGCTAGTTCATGACATGGGGAGTTTCGATTCTTTCTGCTGCATTGTATGCATCACTTTACGACTTTTTGGATATACTACTAGCGTCTCTACTTCTTTTCACTCGCTTACCTCGACCTACTTTTTCGCCTGTTTGGACTGGAGAGTCTCTTGTATGTGTATATATAGAGAGAGTGTTAGAGAGAGCAGGAACGAAAAGAAAAGTGGGCGTCTTAGGCGGCCGCTTCCTTCTGCCCTGCTGAATTGAACAAATTACAATTAAGATAGAGTACGATGCGGTGGCGTGAGGTGCTATGAAATGGAATGAAAGGAGAAACATGTCACCAGGCGGCCAGCCGGACGGACGCGAAGAGACGCGTAGACGGTTAGAGGTTGTCAAAGGATAAAACTTTGCGCGAATGCTCAAGGGGAGCCTCATCTGTTAGGGTGTAAAAGCATTCGATGTAAGGCGTAATTGTAAGTTGGAGGTAGGTTGTAAAGCTGTGGGATGTGAGATGTAAGAAGGTACGGCCTCGTCGTCTGGCCCCAATTATGCCGCTTTTTCGTCCTTGTCGGGAAGAGAAGATGCTCGGGTAAAGGATAAGAGGTGAAATCACAGCATACAAGATAGAGAAATAGAGAGAAGTATAAGAGAAATATCTACTGGCGTGGAAGTTGGAAGTTGGAAGCTCTATGTCCCAGGCATTAAGTCAAACTATACTTACTACTCACTACTTGTAATACCTTTTTACATAGTATGTACGTACTTACTCTACTTGGGATTACGTGTACCTATATACACGGTGTTTACTACCTTGGAAGCTAGTCTAAGCTACGCTTTGTCTTGGTCTTTATCTTTCTAGGTATGTTGTATTCCTAGCTGTCTATTAGTATAGTAAAGTAGAGTAGAGAGAGTAGCGTTGAGTTCAGTAGAGTAGAGTAAGCGTATAGCGTATACATGGGATCTATATATGCTGAAAGCGAAGTGCGTCATGTGTTGTGTGTCGTGTAGAGTAGTAAACGATACGATATCTGTAGAATGTCTAGGTAGATATAGGTTAGGTTCGGTTCGGTTGCATTGGATTCAGCTACCTACCAGTGGCAGAGCGAGAGCGAGCTTGCGGGCTAGGCCGTAGGGTGGTTGTCAAGTAGAGTAAGTAGAGTGACGTTGAACAGGGATATATGTATATATGTGCATGTGTGTATACTGTACATAAGTATGTAGAAGATATAGAGAGACGCTTGAACGAAGGCAGGCCACTCGTATATCTATGTACAGTTTAGGAGTAAGATTTTGCTACCGTTTTGTTCTGTTCAGTGCTGTGCTGTGCAGTTTAGGTCCGTTCACTTTAGTTAGTGTAGTGTAGTGTAGTGCGGCATAACGTGTCTTGATGCTTGTTCCGTCCATCCATCCATCTATCTATCTTCGTGCTATCCATCCATGATATGATGTACACCAAACCAAACCAGACCATTGTGACTCTAATCATAAGGAGGAATAATCACTCACTCAGTCGCTCACTCGGTCACTCACTCCGACCCTCCCAACCACCCACTCCCGCACTCCCAAGCTACAAGCCAAGCGCATGAACCACCTCATCTCATCTCATTTCATTTCATGCCGGTCCTCTCACCTCAACATCTGCCATGTATGCATAGCAAATAGACTGACTGACATAGAAACCTGGATTGACACATCTGGTTGAAGACTAGTCTATAGCAAAGTAACTGACAGACGGATGGGTGTTCAATCAACCCAACTACCTACCCTGCCTATATGCCCAATGCTCCGTGCCCCATGCTCCGTGCTCCATGCGCCGTGCCCATGCCAAAAATGCTGCATAAGATGCACCCCGTGGTATCGTTGGTAGTGGGAAAAAGGAAAAGGTAAAGAGGACCCGCTATATCATGCCTGGAGGAGTGGGTAACGAAGAAAGTGCCGGCGGTGTACCTCAGCGGCTTCTCCGCTTCTTCCTGGCTGCACACTCGTCCAGGCAAAGGCCCAGATAGACCCCTGGCTCTCAAACATTTCCTGCCAGACCGTGTCTAGAACAATCACCGTCCACACCCGTCGCAAGTTGTGCAATCCATGCAGGTGGGAGCCGAATTCTGTCCAACGAGTGCGGCCGACAAGCACTCACCTCACTGCCCGTACGCGGTCTTCTTGGATGTAACGCGCGGCGTGCGGGCCGTCGGGCGGTGGTTGTTCTTTGCGGAGTCTTAGTACTTGTTCCAAAAGATGTCGCGCTAAAACTCAAAAGGCGATCATATTACCTCAGGAGCGGGCACCGTGCTCTTCCGCGGCTGGGTGGCCAGGCCCTTCTTCATCAACAGCAGTGGAATGATGTCGGCGGACCTGTGGCGGCTGATGAATTTCCGGCAGACGGGGCACTGCGAGCGCTTAGGTTCATTGGGCGCGGAGCGGTTCTCGCCGGCGATGAGGGCTTCCATGAGGCACGTGTGGCAGAAGAGGTGGCCTGTGTGGGCGTCAGTATGTGCGAGAGTATCTGAGAAACAAGTACGCACCACAAGATGTCGCTGTGAGGTCGGTCGGCGTGTCCATGCAGATGACGCAGGTGAAGGAGTTGAAGGTGGTGGCCTTCTCCTCGGGCCGCTGCTGGGCCTTGACGGCTTCGGCGCGCTGTTTCTGCAGAACCTCGAGGAAGTCGCCCTTGTCGTCGGACAGGTCGATCTCCTCAATGTCGGCCTCGGGCTCTTTCTTGGGGCGGCGTATGGCGGCGCCGTCGTCGCGTTTCTGGCGCTTTGTGGAGGGGCCCGGCGTGGGCGACTTCCGCTTGGGGCGGCGCGGGGCTCGCTCTGCTGCGGCGTCTGGGGCAGGCGGCGAGGCCGTGGTCAAGTCGACGTAGCCGTTCGGGAGCCGCCCGGTCTGCTGGCGGGTTGGGGGCATGCTGGCGTGGACACGACTGGCACACGAGGCCCAGGTCGGAGTCGGCGATCGAGGGAGCACGCGGGCTCGGCGGTCGGCGGGGGGCGGGCTGGCGTCGGCGGGATTGAGGATGTTGGCGAGGAAGCTGGTGGGCGGCGGCGAGGGCGAGGTGCGGAAGGCCTCGTCAAAGTACGAGGCGACGGGCGCGCGGGGCGAGCGTTCGAGCTGGCGGCACTCCGGGCACGAGGCGTCGGAGTGAAAGCTGTAGTTGAAGGGGTGGTGCGGGTGGTGGCCGGCGAGCGCAGTGGCGGTGAAAGGCGACGGGTGAGGGTGAGGGTGGTGGTGGCCGTTGGCAGCAGCGCCAGAGGCCGGCATGGTGGCAACGGGGGGCTATTGTGAGGGCATCGACACAGGACAGGCGGGCAGACGGGCTCTGGGGGACGGGGAGGCTTGAGGCTCGAGGCTCGAGGCTCGCTGGGGGAGAGCGCTGGCTTCAGACTACGTGACGGCGCAGGTGAATACAAGTAAGCTGCGCCGACGCTGGTGCCACCCAAGCCAGTGGCCTCTTCGTCGTGCCGTCGTGCCGTCGTCGCCGCGATGGCTGATGGCGCGGGTCGGCGGCCGCGTTTCCGGTGCTGGCACTTTCGCCGCAGCTCCGCCGGGCTGCAACTCTTGGCGTGAAATTGGAATTGGCTGACGCGCCGCTGCAGAGAGAGAGCGAGAGAGCGCGAGTGCCAGTGCATGACGCATCAGCCCACCCCTCGCCATCACCCCCGCTCCTACTCACGCGTCTGTCCTGTCTGGCCGGTATATCGGTGTATCGCTCCAGCGGCATGAAGTGACCGCCACACGAATATGCGCCGCAGCCCACGCGCAACACCTCTCGCTGCGAATCTCCTCACCCGACCGCGATGCCCTCCGCGAGCCGCAAGCTCTCCTCTCTGGTGCGCCCCGCGACGATGTCTCGCCACAGCCACAGCCCGATCAACAACAAGGGAAAAGGCCGGTAGCGATGCGCCGCTGCAGAGCCTGTCTGGTGGGGATCAAATGTCCTCTAACGTTATGCTACCTGTACTGACTCCGCCCAGTGCCGTCCGACGCTCGCTACAACGAGATAGGGGTCCAGCAGCTCTCCAGCCACGTCCACTCGCAAATCTTCCCCGGTGCAAGCACCCTCCCGCCCCCCGAGCTCGTCCAGCTGTCCAAGGACCACCTCACGCGCCATGCCCTGCTCGGCAAGAACCAGGACTCCATGCCGCCCGTCGGCTTCGATCTGCCCGCCCTGCAAGGCGCGACGCTGGATGAGCACTTCTACAAGCTGGGCATGGATGCCGCCGAACCCTATCTCAGCATGGCGAAGAAGCTGGCCTGGGCGAATCCTCCCCCGAAGCCGCGGAAATGGGTCAGTCAGAGTGGCTGGACCAAGTACAACCGCGACGGCACCACCGAGGCCATCGACGCGCCCGACGAGTCCATGCTCACCTTTGACACCGAGGTCATGTGGAAGGAGACCTCGTTTGCCTGCATGGCATGCGCCGTGAGCCCCACTGCATGGTACGCCTGGTTGTCGCCTTGGTTACTGGGCGAGTCCAAGTCGGACCGCCACCTGATCCCGCTGGGAGATCCTACGCAACCGCGCATTATCGTCGGCCACAACATCGGATACGACCGGGCGCGGATAGCCGAAGAATACGACATCAAGCAGTCGAAGAACTCGTTCATCGACACCATGTCATTACACGTCGCTTCCAACGGCATGTGCTCGCGACAGCGGCCGTCGTGGATGAAGCATCGGAAGAGCCGGGAGCTGCGGGAGAAGATTGCAACCGCCGACGAGAACGCCGAGTTGTCGCACTTGCTCGAGTCCGGGGCGATACCCGAGGAAGAGGAGGAGCTGTGGATAGGACGGAGCGCTATCAACTCATTGCGAGATGTGGCCAAATTCCACTGCAACATCACCATCGACAAGCAGCGACGCGAGTACTTTGGAGAACTCGACCGACCTGGGATTCGGGAGAAACTGGACGAGCTCCTGGACTACTGCGCTGCCGACGTCGAAGTCACCCACCGGGTCTACCAGAAGGTCTTCCCTCTCTTCCTCGAGACATGTCCTCATCCTGTCAGTTTTGCCGCGCTCCGCTTTCTCGCTGCCGAGATTTTGCCCGTGAATGAGACCTGGGACGCATATATCAACAACGCAGAGTCGACGTACCGGAAGCTGGAAGTGGCTGTTCGTGAGCGGCTGGTCAATCTAACCGAGCGGGCCCTCGAGGTCAAGGAGCAACCGGAAGAAATCAAAAACGACCCTTGGCTTGGCCAGCTGGACTGGACTGGTCAAGAAATCAAAATGGTGAAAGGGAAGAAGAAGAATGACCCACCAAGGCCCGCCGCACGACAGAAGAAGCCTGGCATGCCCAAGTGGTACAAGGACCTGTTTATGAATAATGATGCGCCGATGAGTCTAACGGTCCGGACACGAATAGCACCGATCTTGTTGAGGCTCTGCTGGGACGGGTATCCGCTGGTCTGGTCTGACAAATACGGATGGACGTACCAGGTCCCCATTGATGAGGCGTTCTTATATTATGAGAAGGGCATGAAAGAATTAAACATGTCGGAGGAGGAAAATACCAAGCTCCGTACTGACTCCGAGCATCTGTACTACAAAATCCCGCATAAAGATGGTCCGTTTGCGCGATGTACGAACCCCCTTGCCAAGGGTTACCTCCAATATTTTGAAAAGGGCAAACTGAGTTCGGAATACGCCTACGCTAAAGAGGCACTGGAGATGAATGCGTCGTGTTCGTACTGGATGAGTGCAAGAGACAGAATCACGTCACAGATGGTGGTCTATAACAAGGAACTGGCAAACGCGCCGAAACTCGTCTCCGCATCCACAAAAGGAAGAGGCAAGAAGGTTGGCTTCATTCTGCCACAGATCATTCCCATGGGCACGGTCACCCGACGATCGGTCGAGAATACGTGGCTCACGGCGAGCAACGCGAAGGCTAATCGCGTGGGATCCGAGCTCAAGTCAATGGTCAGAGCACCGAGGGGGTACTGCTTCGTTGGCGCCGACGTCGATTCGCAAGAGCTGTGGATTGCCAGTTTGATTGGCGACGCTACATTCAAACTGCATGGGGGCAATGCCATCGGCTTCATGACGCTGGAAGGCGCCAAAGCTGCCGGTACTGATCTGCACTCCCGGACGGCCGGCATTTTGGGTATCTCAAGGAATGATGCCAAGGTCTTCAACTATGGTCGCATATACGGAGCAGGGTTGAAGTTCGCAGCCACGCTCCTACGACAATTCAACCCCTCCCTCACCGACGCGGAGACGTCGAAGACCGCAAACGATCTCTACCAAACGACCAAGGGAAAGAAGACGAACAGGAAGCAGCTGCATGAACGACCATTCTGGAGGGGCGGGACCGAGTCCTTCGTCTTTAACAAGCTCGAAGACTTTGCCGAGCAGGAGCGACCGCGAACACCCGTCCTGGGCGCTGGCATCACCGAAGCTCTGATGCGACGGTACCTCACCAAAGGCGGCTTCATGACGTCGCGCATCAACTGGGCCATCCAGTCCTCCGGCGTCGACTACCTGCACCTCCTCATCGTCAGCATGGAATACCTCACGCGGCGCTACAACCTGGACGCGCGCCTCTCCATCACCGTGCACGACGAAATCCGCTACCTGGTCAAGGAAGAAGACAAGTACCGCGCCGCCATGGCGCTGCAAGTCGCCAACGTCTGGACGCGCGCCATGTTCTCGCAGCAACTCGGCATCAACGAGTTGCCCCAGAACTGCGCCTACTTCTCCGCCGTCGACATCGACCACGTGCTGCGCAAGGAAGTCGACATGGACTGCATCACGCCCAGCAACAGCGCCAAGATCCCGCACGGCGAGAGCATCGACATCATCGCGCTGCTCGAAAAGGGCAATGTCGCGCGCCTCGACCCGGATGTCGTGCCGACTGAGCCCCCGGACGTCGCGCGCTTCGCTGCCGAGTACACGCCCCGCGTGCCCAGCATGACGGCCCTCGAGGCCGACGACCCGACGTCCGGCGCTGCGCTCGCGTACCTGAAAGCGCAGATCTGCAGCGACGACAGAGAGCTGCGCGACGTGCTGCGCGCTGTGCGGCCGCCCGCTCCTCCTACGAAGCCATTATCGCGCGGCAGCAGCAGCAGCAGTAGCAGTTATACTACTAGTAATAAGCCATCTTCGTCGTCGTCGTCGTCATCGCGATATGCATCCCAAGACGAATACGGCGAGAGCGAAGAGGAGCGCAATATCCATTACCAGCAGATGGCGCGCTTGCTGCCCGTGGATGAGATCTGGGCGGGGAGTAAGTTTGCGCAGGGGTGGGGGAGTGGGAGTGGGAGTGGGAGCCCGGCGGCGAAGACTGCGGCCGGAGGGGCGAGGGGTGGGGGAAGTGGGTGGCAGATGCCGGTGCAGGGGAAGGGCGCGAGGGTGAGGGCGGGGGCGGCGGCGTCGTGGGGGAGAGCGTAGGGGGGGTGGTAGTAAGGTTGGCTAAAAGTGCGTGTGTCGTTTTTTTGTACTTGTATATATCATGTTGTTTATTGTATGGGTACGTGGTATGGGGTATGGGGTATGGGTTATGGTATTGGTCTCGTCATCTACGGATTAGGTCAGGTCAGGTCAGGCCTTGGGTTGCTGGGCTGGGCTGGGTCGTGTCAGGTCTGGTCTGGTCATTTACTTGTTTATTCAATGTGTTCGTTTGTTTCGCATTCTTCTACATACCTCTCTACATAACTGCCAAAAGGATGGGATGGGATGGGAAATATTGCTCCGCAGCGGATCGCATCGTATTGCATAGCTGTCTTATATTCTTGTTACTATTGAACAATTTGACTGGACTTGATCATTATTTGGACTGAGCAGCCTTTTTCCTAAGTGGCGTTTACAATGTGATAGGTGTGGGTATAGGTTTTTTTTGTTTTCGTTGCGTTGCGAGGCTTGTTTGGTAGCTATTAGAAAGAAGAGGGAGGAGTTTGGCTCTAGGGGTTGGGTAGAGGGGAAGAGAGTGCGAGTGCGACTGCGAGGGGTTTGCGTAGGTAGTGGTGTAGTTATCGCGGTAACGAGACAAGACGATCCGAGCTGCTGAGATGAACTAAACTGGTCTGGATTAGTTTGTTCTACTCGCGGGTTTGCTTGCTTGCGTCTCTGCTCGCGTAACAAGCGTAGCGCTGTACTATGTTCAACTGATGATTCCATTGCTGAATTCGTCATCGCAACTATTGAACATCCCCTTTTCTAGAAACGTGACAAGACTTCTGCGGCCCGGCCAAAGTACTTGGTACTCGCAATAACGGCGGTGGCACAGGCTCACTCATCAAGTGCATAGACAGAGCACGGGTTCGTTAAAGGATTCAGGCTATAAATAGAGGGAACAAAAGGAAACACGAAGTAGGCGCGAAAAGGGGAGAGATACGAAGGAGTGGTAGAAGCACGAGGTAGTATAGTACCCAGGGGCCAGAGCGCTTCCTGCACTCCCCCAGCACAGCACGATTATCATCGCTACCGTTCAATCGGCTTCCACGGAGGGGTGGCGACGGCTCCTTCAATGAGAATTCCTCGGGCGCGCGGTAAAAGACATCGAGCGGGGGGATGGAGCATGGGCACGTTTCCTACGTATCGTATCTGTGACGGGAGAGACTGTATAGAGCGGATGCAATAGATAGGGACATGTGAAGGGTGCCTGTACTTTCTCCTCGAGTAATATCCCACCGCATATAACAATCCAGCAATTTTACTTCTTCTTCAAACTCGGTCGCTTCACGCTTGTCGCTGTCGCTGTCGCTGTCTGTGCCGGATGGTTTTGTGCCTCTTGAGATTCGACAGCCTGCCACTCCATACTGTATTCACACTGGCTGACAGCGCACTAGTGCTGGGTGCCCTCGTGTTTTTCTTTGCGGTGCTGCCAGAGCGACTTGGGAGTTCCGCTCGTGGTTGTTGAGTTGGCGGCGCGAGATGAAATGGGCTGGGCATTATTGCGGCACCAAGAGGGACATATTGCCAGTTGCAGAGGACGCTGAAGTAGCTCTTGTGAGGCCGTAGCTATTATTGTAGGCAGCTAGTTCTGTAGCAGCGAGAAGAACGACCGCTGCTATATTAGCATCGTACTTCGAGAAGCCAATAGTATAACAGTCGAGATTGGTACATATCCGTCACGTCTACATCGCGAATCCTAGTCATCAACAACAAGCAACTCGTCGCCTTCTTCATAATCCCACAAATGTTCCAACTTCTCCCCCTGCGCATCTCGGCGCAAATCTGACATTGGTCTTCCACAGACGAGGCTCTTTAGATTATCTTGCCAGTGGTCCCAGACTACGACCATGTACTTGCTTGCTCTATCTCTCGGCAACTCAGGTCTCCTTCCCCCATAGTATTCATCGCAGAGACGAATAAAAGCAACCATCAGGCCCTTGGCACAATCCATCAACGACCCTGTGATCCGAGTTTCGAACCCCATCAAAATTATACAGTTCCCAAGCTCGTTGAAATAGAATAGTTCCCTGGGTCGCATGGAGCATATATGCTTCTGAACGACGTGCTTCTCGTCGAACAATGACAAATGCCACAACTGATAGCAGGCTCTGACAACACGAAGTCGTTCGGTTTGCGTCAAGTTTGCGGGGTGCACGTCTGCACCACCATATATCGTGTGCTTTTTGCTCTTTGGCAGGCCATCAACTGCCGAGGGATAAATAAGTACCCAGAGATTCAACCAACCACCCTGGACTTACCACTCAGTCCGGGAATGACCTCTCGCTCAATTGCCTTGATGATCTGTTCAATACGCTTTGCATTCTGGTCCAGAGCGAACAGATCGGAATCAGACAGATCGTTCTGCTGCACTAGTGCACCTTTGTGTCGTCTGTCCGTGTCGAGTTTCGGCCTCCACATTCTAGGGTGAAACCATTGCTCGGCGAGAAGCTGTCGCGCATGCCTGTAGCAGTATATACGATCTATGACAATTCCCTTCGCGATTGTATTTCGATGATCCGTCCATATGTCCAGCAGGGTATGGCACGACGCCCGCAGGTTGAGAGCGTCGGAGAATGATGGGAGCTCTTCGTAGACCCTAAGCAGCAACTCGGTGGGCAGCGCGGTAAAACGGAGGCTGTCTTGGCCATAGACAGACATGTTGTGGTGTGTGGTTGTGGTTTCTACGACGAAATGAGGTTCCAGGCATCAATGTGGTGAAGTCGGCACCCGGCACCCGGCACCCGGTTAACTTTAACTCCGATCCGGCTGATTCTCATCTTCTTCCTCATCAAAACAGTATCGAATTGCACACGCCGTCATCCCTCGTCGACCAGCTGGTAAGCGACATGGGGACCCAGTATAAAGGGGTCCAACAGTAAGGCCCTGGTGTACGCGTGGAAGAAGACGCGGCAATAATGTCAAGGCCAACTGAACCTCTAGCGCGAACCGAACCGCACATCACCTTCGAAGTTGGTACCATCATCAACCTTGTTGCCGGCGACAATTGCAGTCGGGCCTTCGGAATTACCCACTCCAACATTGCGGGTTACCAGACTCACGAATGTCTTGGTATCACATGAGCGGATTGCTCCCTAACTTTAGAACAGTCTGGCAATCCAAACACCAAGATCATTATGACAGAATGGCGAGACCGTAATAATCGAATCTTGAGAACGCAACCTGTGCATCTCGTCGCGGAAGCAGTACCTAACTAAGTTCCTGCCCCGCGAACCAACAGCTACCCTCGACGGCTCCCCTCATGGATCATCCACCAACAGCCCCGGACCCCATGGGGAGGACTATTATATGAACAAGTAGCATTGAAATCTGCGGGAAGGAATGTCACATATTTCCCCAGACATGGTTGGTATCCATCCAACCATCAGCGTACCTCAAAGCTCATTGATACTACAGAACGGCAGAGAGCGGAGACCCAGACAGTAACCTCGTGCAACTACCCGGATGTCACGCGCTTGTATATCAGTATGCGATTGCATATAAAATGACCAGACCGCCTAGCTCCAAAGAAATCATTATACGCTTTCGTCTTAGTCTCAATTGCAGTACCACGCCATCTTTCATCATGCAGCTTCAAGCCCTCCTCAGCATCGTTCTAGCGACCCTCACGGCCGGTTTCCCGACTGAATCTCCTCAACATGGCGAAGCCAGCGCCATTGTTGCGCGACGAGACACGATCGGCTCATGTCATTACATCCAGCTCGGTTCCCCGTTCCCGACAGAAGACGACTACAATCTTACTGGAACGGCAACGATCCTATTGATATCGGTTTGAACGGGAGGACTTGCCAATCCTTCAAGCTTCATGACGGATGGTTCTGCCGCTTCCATGCGTATGATGCCCCGTTTCCTGCTTTGACCTTGACATGGTATACTTACCAGTGATTAGGGAGCTTGGCTATAAGGGAAAGTCAGTGCAGGTCTCAGGCAAAGGCGACATCGGTTTCCCTGCCGCTTCAGCCACTTGCTGGCAATAAGGGCTATTTCGTCCACGTGCAACCTTACACAACTGTGAGCTATCGCGAGCTGGATCAAAACGGATACAAATGGTGAAAGGGTCTACCAACCACCCGAGTGGGAAAGTAATCCAAACAAGAGGATATCGGGTATCGTCTGAGGCCATCCAGTATGTGAGCGTGCAAAGAGAAGGAGAAGTATTGGAAGATATGTAGTTTGTTTTTTGCAAATGCCAAATGTAGCCTGAGAACTTGAGAATAGTGCCCGCTTTTACTTCCGTTCGCATATTGCTGCATCAGTGCCGCAACGAGTTTCCCACAATCCAGTGGAACCAAAGGGTAGAGTGCTAAGGCATCAATATGTCGAGATGTTGCCAGCTTCCAGCGGCTCTCACTGGCTCTTCGGGGTACTGACCCCTGGGTAATATGAATGCCGACAACAAGTTCAAAAAGAAGTAAGGTTGATTGGTAGACTGGTGCGGTTCGAGCGATCCGAACAAACGATGTTATTGCCAAGTCTATGCGCACCAGAAGGGTCATGGCAACGAGATTTGTTCTGAGTCGTGAAGGGTGTTTCTGCCAAGGTCTCAAGTTCTGATATGTACTCCGGTGGTGCCACCCAACGCGGAAGAAGTTTTCGAGGTACAAAATTTCCGCTGACGTCCTGTTGTGCCAATACGATTTTCAACGTGGATAGAGTGCATACGAGATGGAAAATGTGCAGTGAATGGTTGGAGTGATTTGTTGAGCCCTCGTGTTCGGAGCCGAGCGCGGGCCGAACCATGGTTCGTCGGGATGACACCACGAGAACCACACATAAAATATCTTAGAGCCTTTCTCTCCACCCCACACACACCCTCTCATCACTAAGGCTCTGGCATCTTCAGAAATGGATGATCAGATCGATATCACGTCGTACAAGGTGTGGGCCGCGCTGGTTGGCGACTCGAGTGCTTCTCGCAAAGAATGGGCCGCCGTCGTCGAAGGCTGGTCGGAGACGCACCGCCGTTATCACAACCTCACACATCTGGCTGCAGTACTGAACATCGTCAATGGTTTCACAGACGCTGCGACCGATCCTGCCGCGGTCGCACTGGCTGCATGGTATCATGACGTCGTTTACGATCCGCTGCGCGACGACAACGAACAACGCAGCGCTGAGCGGGCAGATGCTGGGCTGCGCGGGCTGACGATTCCTAGTGCAACTGTCGAAGAGGTGGTCCGACTGGTTCTACTCACCACAAGCCATGACCCAGCTCCAGAAGACGCGAACGGTATGGTCCTGTGCGATGCGGACCTCGCGGTGTTGGCCGGCTCATCTGAGGCCTACACTGCGTATGCCTCGGCCATCCGCGATGAGTACAAGCACTACTCAGATGCCGAATTTACGAAAGGGCGAATCGCTGTCCTCGAGCACTTGCTGTCCCTGCCGGCGCTGTATCGGCTGCCGAGCATCGCTGAGGATTGGACGGCGCGCGCGCAGGCAAACATGAACGCAGAGGTTTCCCAACTACGAGCGCGTCTGACCTAGGTTACCATATGAAGGAAGAGATTTCGAAGGAAAGAACGAAGGGCGAATCAAAACCATTCACGCCGTGCATCTCGTGGATTGTGAGATTGAGAACGGTGGAATGTATCTTCAACAGCTCAAGCAATTAGCGGTCGCACCTGGGTGTCTGCCGCCAGCCTCCCGGAATGTATCGACATGGATCCAAATTGCTGGAAGGTGTCGATGTACAGGCAGACGAAGCGGAGGGTATGCTGTATTTGCGTGGGCACGAACATTCCCGATAGAACGATGCACATACACGCTTTATGCTTCAGGGAATCTCAGCAAGCATTCGACATTGTTTCAAAGATGATAACAAAAACAACTGCTCTTAGCTGTTATATCCCCCTCCGCAAATAAGAAAGGTGACAATACTCCAACGCCGCTCTCAATCGTCTGCCGCTCTTCGTACCCAGCTAACGAAGTTCAGTCAGAATAGTACATGTGGTAGTCGCACTTGATGATATCCCTACAGCTAGTTGGACTGTCATTGTACCAATTATTGTACCTGTAATCATCCTGATCATCGTACAAGTTGACAGCATTATCGTAGTCATTGTAAAGAGAAGACGCAAAGTTCCAATTATCTAGAATAAAGTTCTAATCTTTGCTCCACGGCGCCATCGCCCTAACCAATATGACAAGAATGATCGGGCCCGATCATCGCTAAACAGGCATAGCGTCAGGGGTTTCTAACCCGAATCAGATGCATTCTGAGAGCCGATTAACGTACTTAGACCCCCAATCATCTCAGCAACTAGCGTGTAACTCGACATATTCTCTATACAAATACTGTTCGCAAGCATCATCTGCACCAATTCGCTACGTTGCATCTTGTATCTACAGTACTTAAGATTACGTTAACGTGTCCGTGCGCGTAATGCACGCGGAACACCAAAATACGACAAACTCTATTGTCTTTAACACGCAACAACTCTACCAATATAGACCCAATAACGTACCTCACGGGTAGTCGGGCCACACGGGTTCGCGGGACACTTTTGCCAAGCCCC